>JAJIBD010001904.1:0-260000 GCA_021461705.1 Cryptotis parvus
TTGACTACTTGGCAACAGAATTCATCACCAATTATTTTATTATTTATTTTGTTATTTAACTTTGAGGAATAGCCTATTAGAAAAATTAAATTTACATAACAAAAAAGAAATTAAATATGTTTGAGGAGATTATAGTCAAATTGACTGTGCTGTCAATCTGAAGAAATATTATTTGATATAGGAGTTACATGGAAATATATAAAAGTTGATATCAGGGACGAATTTGGAATAAACAAAACAGTCATACTTCATCAATAATTTAAGAACAAGGAAATAACTAGAAGAAAGATAAATGAGAAACAAAATAAATTTATATTCTGAAAATTTCATTCTATATAAATTCTATTGATGGGATGAGAAAAAATAATAATTAAATAATGATATTAGAGAACCATTTTAAATTAAAGATACATTTTAATATTAGATGCAAAAATAAATACAATTGTAATTATCAAAATTTTCAAATTGCTGAAAAATTGGTGTAATATCAAAAATAAATCACTATTTTCTATAACCATTCATATTCCTCACGAATCAATTACTTGCAATAACCATAACACCTTGTCAATCTTTTCTGTTCTCTTGTAATTTGGGGGTTCCCACTTTGTGCTCAGGGTTTACTCTTGGCCCTGCACTCCGCATTTAATCGTGGCAGACTGGGTGGGCATTGAGTGCCAGGGATCAGACATGGCTTGGTAAGCTGCAAAGCGAACACCTTTACCACTGTACTGTTACTCACACTCAAATTTTGTCAAGTGCTTTAATATAACTATATTATAATACTTTTATTCTGTATTAAAACAAAATGCAGGCTTCTACTGGCAGTTTTAATATAAAAAAAAAGCCTCCTTTACTAAGTGGTAACTTTCTCAATGTTAATATACCCGGTTTGTGAAATTTTGCTAAAATACTTCCTAAGTGTATATTTGTTCTATTCTATATGTCTGCTAAATTCGCAACCTAATATCTGGTCATATCTGAAACCAACACTATTTTTATAACAATTTAAACATAAATATTTGGAGGAAACCATTCAATTGCAATTTAACAACAGTACTTCTTAAGAAGCAGAAAAATAAAATGAGTTGTGGGGTATTATAGCAGAACAGAACTAAAACTAGAATAGAAATACAGGGTGATCACAATTACTGATACTCATATAAAGAAACTGAAATTGAAACCCGAGATATATAGATTTCCTTGGCTTGCTCTTCAAGACTGTTTTCCCTTGAACATATCCGTTTGCCTCTCTCAGTGCTTTTCTTTTGCTCATTTTTACTCTAGAAAAGACAGTGTTCTCTCTAAAACATGTATTTCTCCTTTCTTCTATTCTCACATATTTCTGAATAATTTTCATTAAAAAACTTTCTGGAGTCACCAAGATAAATAAACAATCAATCACTAAATTCTCAAGTCAGAACAAAAGTTAAAAACAGATGCATAGAGGGTTGGAGTGATATAGTCCAGCGGGTAGGGTGAATACCTTGCCTAGGGCCAACTGAGGTCAATCATCTGCACCCTATATGGTTCCCCTGAGACTTTCTGGAGTGATTCCTACTTACAGAGCCAGGAGGAATTCATGAGCACTTCCTGGTGTCACCAAAACTCAAGCAAGCACACAAACAAACCAACATGACATCAAGACTAAACCAGAATGTCATGAGCTATGGTGATTCGATTCTCCACAAAATAGACTACACAACAATGACCACATGGGAGAAAATAACAGAATTTCTACTATAGATAATTAACTTAACAATTACATGAACATAAAATATAAATTCAGAGTTGATTTGATTCCATTAACAAGGCATTAATAATATGAATATTATGCAATATATTATCATAGGAATTTATTAATGAAGGAATTTTATAACAAGTCTATAATTTTTACCCAAACAATATTTCATCTTTTAAAGTTACTGTTGGGAGCAAATATCCCTGATTGACTTTTGGGGGAAGAAAAAAATAAAGAAGTCTTGAGATAGTGGAAATTTATTAAGTTGAGGAATGTGAAGATTCTACCTTGTATCTGAATTCCTAATATCTATGGTATTAAAACACTTCCTCTCCTATAAAATCAAGGCTAATTTATTTTATATTGTAGTTTACGATATTCCCCCACTTCTTGGTAGTTTGAATCTTGTACTACAAGACCAAGAGTTTGTCACTTGTCACTTGTCTTAACATTGTTCATTGATTTGCTCGAGCCGGCACCAGTAACGTCTCCATTCGTTGGGAATGGGGGCCATCATTGTTACTGGTTTTGGCATATCGAACACACCATGGGTAGTTAACCAGGCTTGCCATGGCTCTGGGTTAATCCCAGTGGGCCCAGTCTTTTTCTATGTCAGACCATCAGTCATCCATGGTCCACAGGCAGAGCGCTGGGTGTAGACAAGCCTGTCTCCTGTCTGCCACCTGCTGACGCAGCCGGGCACTGCAGCCACACCTGCAACATCTCAGGAGCAGGAAGAGTTTGCCATTGCTCAATATTGTCTACCCCACTCCTGTTTTGTTTTAATCTCTGTATTCCACAGGTGATTGAGTACACTGTACATTTGTCCTCCTACCGACTTATTTCACTTACATGATACCCTCCACACACAGCTGTAAAAGTTAGCACCTTCTAGTGTTGGATGACAGGCCTAGCTTGCTTGGGAACTTTGCTGTTTTATCCATTAACAGCTTAATTTATTTACATGTTCTGAAGTCAGGGTTCCTACTGAAGATCTCTCTTCTGTGTAAACACTGATGGAGAGTGTGGCAGTTACATAAGTCACCTTGACTCTGAATGAGTAACCTCTGAATTATTATAAATCTACTAAGACTTCTATGTTATTTAGATTGGGCACAGCTTCTCTTTATATCCACTGCATCCCACGTGGGGCAGTTAGAATTTACCAGGAGACTACTACCCTGGCTATATTGAGACTATAGATTATAGGAAGGATCATACTACTTTGCTCTTACACAGGCGAGTGTGACCCTTTCAGTATACAGAGATCAAGATACTCAAAATCACCCTGGTGCAGATAATGAATAAGAAGGACCTTGTGGGTACCATCTAGATTCCATGAAGCCCATGAAATTAAGATGTATTACTTTATACCAGCCCCCGCAATGTTTTACATAAGAGATAATCTCATAATCTTGGAAGAAGGGATTAGTCCTTGGCATAATCTTTTGTTTAGACCTGTGGTAGGATGTGCCACCACTCTACTATACTCTTCTATATCTAGAAGCTGTTTAGTTGATCTTTGTTGACAGGACCCTCCCTGAAGTTAGGATTACTTTTGTGTATATAAGGGGACTGATTTGAGGTACTGTCTCTCTTTGGTGGAACTCTCTCTAGTGGGTATCTCTTTGGTAGGAGACTTGAACTCTCATGTATGGTCTAAGCTCTGAAGAGAGCTAGAAGGTCTTCCATTATATTGTACTGTGGTGGTAGACTCGTGCATTTTCATCCGTTCCCCTGCAGCTCAGAGGTAGAAGAGAACTTCTGTCCTGATACTGTTGGGGACCCCAGTGGCTCCCTGACAGTCTAGTCTCTATACCTTTGCTGAAAATGAAGAGTATAAAAGTCAAGTTGACAGTGTGCTTAACTACCCATTTTCTGCTTTTTGTCTCTCAGTGCTAACTTTGTCTCTCATTTACAAACCTGTGTGGGAATTTAGAGCTTAGCTCCTGTCATTTCTTTTCAGATCAACTGCTAACTCAGGGAAAACATTTCAGGGACATTTTTCTGTTTCTTCTTACTGTCTGTTAGTCTAAGTCTTATAAAACTGTTTATCATCTTGGCTGTAACCTACTTAGTGCTTTTTAGTGGGTCTGGTTTTAAGGTTTACAGCACTTCTTATTAACCAGTTGCACTGTGCCAAACATTTGTTGGAACAAAAATGTCATCTCTGAGATTTACATTCTTCACAGTACTAAGTTCAGACCTCAACAAGTACTTGATAAATTCCAGATATCTTGAGGAGAAAGTCATGATTGTAAGACTCAGTATGACAATGCTGTAGCTGTAAAATTTATTTTTAAAGTGCTCCTAATTTGAAGCACTAAAAGCACCACCACACAGAGTGCATTATAACTTACTCTAGATAATATCTGAAAACAAACTAAATGTCGATCAACTGACATATGGATAATGATGCATTATATACATACACTGCAATACCATTTATCATCAGACAAGTGGTTGAACTTACAGAATATCAAGCTTAGTGCAACAGGCCAAAGGCAAACACCAAATGATTTTACTAAATTATGATATTCAGAGTAAACAAAAAGGTGGGCCAAACAAATACAATGAAAAAAGATCTTTAAACTATGAGGCTCTGACTTCAGAGCTATCCAAGGAAGAAAATAGGTAGAAGTAAAGGTGAAAAAGTGTATATGGATGCAGACTTCTAGCTACAAATATAATGTAGAATATATCTGTATTAATTTTTAATACTGAAACTGTGTGTGAGTGTGTGTGTGTGTGTGTGTGTGTGTGTGTGTGTGTGTGTGCCTGTTTGCATTTGTACTATATGCAGCTGTGCTCAGGGCTTCCTTCTGGCTTTGTGTTCGGGGATCACTTCCGGTGGTGATTAGATCATCATATGTATACCAGATATTGAACTAGCGGTGACCAAGTGGAAGACAATCACTTTTCCTGCTGGACTGCCTCTCTAGCCCCACTTCCGAAGCTTCTCTAATTCTGTAAAGTCTCTTTTTTTCTTTTTTTTTTCTTTTTGCTTTTTGGGTCATATCTGGCAATGCTCAGGGGTTACTCCTGGCTCTTCACTCCAGAATTACTCCTGGTGGTGCTCAGGGGACTATATGGGATGCCAAGGATCGGTCGGGTGGGCTGCATGCAAGGCAAAATGCCCTACGCACTGTACTATCACTCTGGCTCGGCTCCACTAATGTTGTAAAGTTCTTTCAATGGAAAAAGAATAATAAATAATATAAAGTATAGTAATAACATAACTTTGAGACTTTTAATAAATAATTTAGCTGGGGAGGAGGCACAGCAATAGAATACCTGTCAGATTCTCAACACTGAAAACTTAAATGAATATTACATTTAAATGAGGTTATAGATCTGAAAATGCAGTATTCTATCATGGTGGGCTGTATTTCTAAAAGGATCATATTCCTATTTTTGTAATTCTCCCCAATTCATTATTTTTTACTGTACCAATTCAGTTTTTCTAAATATTATTCTTAACAATTATATCAATTATTAATTTGACTTATTCATTAATATTGATTCTATATTTTATGTTATATTTTATTTGGATCATGTTCAATTATTATGTTTTAATTGAGGAGCTTCAAAGTTCAAACTTTCAGAGACTCAGACACACAAGCAGAGCTGCTACGGCTCTCCCTGTGCTCAGCTGATCATGAGGCACCCATGAGGGAAGGCGAGTTCTAGCCCTGGCCTGCCATCCCAATAGAACCTCGCAATAATCCAGAGGAATCCCCACACCATGAGGGCTGCTATTTTCAACATCCGGATTCCACAGCTCATCAGAGCTGCACCCAAGAAAAAGCCAATCTCTCTTCATTGTGTTTCATCATTAAATGCATGAGATGAGAGCCTACTTCTGAGAGTATACCACCTGCATGGCAGAGCCTGGCAAGCTACCCATGTCATATTTGATATGCCAAAAACCAGTAACAATTATATACCTCATTCCCGTGACCTGAAGGAATGGTCTGAGGCTCTCCATGTTCCTGGAGTGAGCAGATGCCCTTTGGCTACACTATTATGCATCAGGCCACACAGAGATGTTACTGGTGCCCACTTGAGCAAATCGATGATTGGGAAGACAAGTGATACAAGTGACAAGTGAAAATTGAGGAACTTTGTTTTTTATAGGGATATAAACTATATACCTACATTTTCAGGAATCCACTTTCACACCTTTCCTTCTTAGCACAACAAACCCAGCACCAGAACACCAATTTTCTTCCATCACAGGCTACTGGTCCTTCCTCCCCCGCCTCCTCTCTCTGATAACAATTCCATTCTCACGTTAAAATCCAGGAATGTGTTTTCATTTCACTCTATCTTCTTAACTTGTGCCTTAATATTCCACAAGAGAAGTGACATCATCTGATATCTACTACTTTTACTTAATACTCAATTTCATCTACCACAGGACAATATAAGGTAACCAAGAACAAAGTAAATAAAACATAAGCTTCAAGGTAAAATCTGGAAAATTACTTGGATAAACTGTGGACATTTAAGAGCATTACATAGAAATAATCTTTACAGTACTAGAAACTTTACCTGCAGAAGTTGGCTCTTCTTCATCTGATGCTATAATAATAGATGTAGGGAAAGTAGGGATTGGAGTTGGGTAGGGAGAAGAGTAGAGGAAGGGAGGAAGGAAAACAGGGAGAGAGAAAAAGTGAGGTTTAGACACAAAACAAGCATAATAGACTTTGTTTCAAATAATGACTAGCCCAAAACTGAAATTTTGTTTACTCAATAAAATACATTCATGATATGACGTATTAATGTATTTTTAATCAATTAAATGCATACAATCTTAAAAATATCATATATTACAAAGACCATGATTTTTATATCCTGGTTTTCTTCTTTGCAAACAAGAGCAATCTTAAAGTATAAATGACTATAATTAACACTTTAAAATAAAACTTATTTATATCATAAATATCTGACTGTTACCACTTGGTGTGCATTTTCAATGATACAAAATTTGTTTGGGGCTGGAAAGATACTAAAGAGGTTAAGGAGTTTTCCTTATACATGCCCTAATAAAATTTGATCTCTGGCACACAAAATGTACATGATCATTATCAGGACTGATTCCTGAGCACAGAACTAGGAGTAAACCTTAAACATTGTGTGATATGGTACAAGGACAAACATATCTTTTGTTCTTGTATGAAGTAGAAATTGCAATCAAGAAAGGGAGAATTAAGAATGAGACTGTTTCAGTCACTTAGAGTCTTAGTTTACCCTGTAAATTCTAGCTCTCTCTCCCCCATGTCTCTCCTCCCTCTTTCCTCTCTGTCCCTCTTCTCTTACACACACACACACACACACACACACACACACATGCACACAGATATTTACTTGTACCACAGACAAGAATTAAGTAGCAGCAATTTTGTAGTGAAGCTACAGGTGCCTACATTTTGAACGATGTTTCCCAAATGCCACCGTGCTTTCAATGCAAGCATTTTTTTATTCTTCAATTGAAAATGTACAGATATCATAAAAGACACACTATACCATATAATTTTATGCTAAAATTGTAGTTCATAGCCTGTGACTTTGTTAAAAGGCATAATTTTGAGCCCTGTCTAAAATCCATTAAATCCAAATATCTTCTAAAGGTACTTTAGAACTACCGTTAGAAAGTACCTTCCTTCTAAAAGTGCCCTTTCTCATATGATTTAACTGGGCAGGATCATGGTTCTATTTGGAGGATAGCCACTGAGCCTAATGGGTGTGGAGATGATCCTTGCAAGAAGCCAGAGGAACCCCCCCACACCATAAAGGTCACCATTTTTAATATCCTGACTCTACAGCTCGTCAGAGTTCCACAGAAGAGAAAAGCAGATCTCAAGCTCTGTTCGTCAGAGTCCCACCCTACAGCAAAACCTAATTCAAACTCAGGCATGCTTGAAACAGAGACACAGATACACGGGGCAGAATTGCTACCCACTCTACCTGTGTTCAGCTGATCATGAGGCATCCAGGAGTGAAAGCGACTTCTAGTCCTGGTCTGCCATCCCAATAGAGCCTCGCAAGAAGTCAGAGGAACCCCCTCACCATGAGGGCCACCATTTTCAACATCCAAACTCCACAGCGTGTCACACCACCACCCAAGGGATGAGTCGATCTCTCCCTATTGCAGTTCATCAGTAAATGTACAAACTGAGAGCCTACATCCACATGGCAGAGCCTGGCAAGCTACCTACATTGTATTTGATATGCCAAAAACCAGTAACAATTATAGACCTCATTCCCATGACCTGATTGAATGATTTGAATGGTTTGAGGCTCTTCCTGTTCCTGGTGCAAGCAGATGCCCTTGGGCTACAACAGCATGTGACAGGAAGTATGAAAATGTTACTGGTTCCTGCTCAAGCAAATCAATGAACAACGGGAAGACAAGTGATACAGGTGACACAAGTGATGTTCTAAAGGTATCAACTTCCAATGAATGGCAGAGACGGCAAGTCAGAATTGTGATATTACTAAGTAATATTCTTACTAAGTAAGAGTATCACATCACTATTACTTAATAATGTTCTTGCTCTCCCTGTGCCCAGCCGCTCATGAGGCGCCCGGTAGGCATGGCAGTTCTAGCCCTGGCCTGCCACCCCAGCAGAGCCTCACAAGAAGCCAGACAGACCCCCACCTACTCCATGGGGGCCGCCATTTTCCACATCCGGACTTCCCTCGTCACAACTCCACCCAGCAGACCAGACTATCACCCCCCAGCTCGCATGGCCGCTAGCGGCCGTGGTTCATCAATTAATGCTTTATTTAGAAGTGACTACAAGAGTATGCCACCCGCACAGCAAGCCTGGCAAGCAGCTCATGTCGTATTTGATATGCCAAATACCAGTATCATTTATATTAGGTCATTCCCATGACCTAATATAATGGTTTGAGGCTCTTTATGTTCCTGGAGCAAGCAGATGCCTTTGGGTTCTACTAGCCTGAGACAGGACATATGGAGATATTACTGGTGCCCGCTCTAGCAAATAGATGATGAATGGGAAGATAGTGATAGTGATAGTAATAGCAATACAAGTCAGCACAAACTATAATTCAATAAACTGTAGATCCATTGAATTCCTATTTTAAAATGGCAAATATTGAGAAAGTACTATATAAAGAGAAAATATGAAAGTAGCTTGAGTGTATATGTATGGTATCCATGTACGCCTACTGCTCTGTGTGTATGAGGCATAGTGACTGCAAAAAATAAGTTGAAAAAACTTTCTGAAGGTGTTCCACGATTCCTCCTCCTCACCTTTATACTAACACATTATATGAGAAGTTATTTCTGCTCCATGACAAGTGGGATATTACCACTGAATTATGCTACACAAGTTAGTACTATTTCATTTGATTTGTGAAGTTTTAAAACAAAAATTTACTCAGCTGAATTGCTTATAAAGGCACTCTGTTTCCAGATGATTTGTTACTCAAGGTGCCACTGTGTGAGCAGGGAGTAGTTTCCTGCTTTCCTAGGAAGGTTACAGCTGCATAAAGTTCAAACTAGACAACCTAACTCTGTATTTTCTTCTCACAGAGCTTGGCTTGTCCCCTTGGCACATACAGAAATGGAGAGAAAACATAGTGGCTTGTGTGGTGTGGAGAACATAAATATTTAAAAAGCTGTTTCTGCTTTATCATGTCCAAAATATAGCATAACATGCTCAAGGAGAAAAACTGTCAGTAGCTTCCAGAAATTCCTTGTCAGGGAAATACCATGGGGATTTTGGAAGCCCTGCCTTAGACACATCATTGGTAGGACAAGCCTGTAGATTCTAAATGCAAACACAACAAACAAGGCCAACAAAAAATTAAACTTATGCTTGACACCTTATGTGTCTGTTCTCAAATTTAAATAAACAGATGAGATGAATATTGGTCTTAGTCGATGGATGAAAACACAGAAGACCCAAGTGACTACACAGCTAAAATCAACTAGAGTTCTGAACTCAAGTCAGAGTGACTTTATTCCAAACCCCTTAAATTATGCCAAACTGTATCACAAAATGCTATTTCAGCATATGCTAAGAAATGAAAAGAATGGTGATAAAAAATGGTTACTGGTTACTTGGGTCGGAGTGATAGCACAGCAGGTAGGGTGTTTGCCTTGCACACAGCCAGCCCATGCCAGCCTTGGTTCGATCCCGGCATCCCATATGGTCCCCTGAGCACCACCAGGAGTAATTCCTGAGTGCAGAGCCAGGAGAAACCCCTGAGCATTGCCGGATATGACCCAAAAAAAAGAGGACTGGTTACACCTCTAATAATATTTTGACTTAAAAATAAGAGAGATGATAAATGGAATAGAGGCAGGGAGAGATATCCCTTCAAGAGATAAAGTTCCCTCAGGAAAAAATAAAATCCAACCTTACAAAGCTGGAATGGGCATATGCGGGTGAAAACATTATCATGTTCTGATCAACAGACAAGGCAAGATCATCATGCTAACAAAGTATCACAGTAATTAAATAACTAATGAAAATGATTAGAAGTGTTGATAAGTGTTGGAAAGTGCTGGGAAGTGTGGAAAGCATTGGGAAGTTCTGGGAACTGATGTAAATGTTTGGAAGTGATGGGGAGTGTTGGGAAGAGTTGGAAAGCATTGGGACATCCTGGGAAGTGAAGGGAAGTATTGGGACATGATGGGGCGTATTGGGAAGTGTTTGGATGTTGGGAAGTGATGGGAAGTGACTGGGGAGTGTTGGGAAGTGTTGGGAAGTGTTGGGAAGTGTTGGAAGTGACAGGGCTGTTGAGCACTGTTGGGAAGAGATGGGAAGTGCTGGGCTTCCAGCACTCTTCTGGGAGACACAGCTGTCTGAGTTGCATGAGCACCACACTGCCTCCTTCTCATGGTAAGAAGCGGCGCTTAAGTAATGAGCCAGGAACAATTCCCAAACAATTATTGATAAAGGCACCCCTCCCAAAAAAATCTCAGTAAGAATAAAGCTCAGTAGAATTAAGATTTTAGACTTTTATTATATATGGAATGAGCAAAAACTATTTAGGAGGCAATATCACAGTAGTTAAATCAGGATCAGATTCTTTACAATGTGATTTTTTTTTTTATCGTGGTTTTGTTTGTTTATTCAAAGTTTCTGCCATAAATGGAGGCACCCAGGGCTTCTTACTGGCTCTCCTCTTATGAATCACTCCTGATCTCCTTTTCCCACACCCAGTCAACCCCCAGAGTAGTCAGAGGACAAAGAGCTGGCGGACATGGAGCAGTCAAGTTCCGCCAAGCCCCAGACCCAACACACTCCCCAGTGCCAATCTCCCTGATTTCTCTCACTCTACCACAAGTTTCACACCCCAAAACCTTGCAGTCACTAGTGTGTCCCCGGGAAGTAGTTAGTTTTTGGATATCCTATATAGAAGTACTGGGGTACTATTGCTATCGCTATCGCTATCTTCCCATTCATCATCAATTTGCTCTAGCGGGCTCCAGTAACATCTCCATATGTCCTGTCTCATGCTAGTAGAGCCCAAGGGCATCTGCTTGCTCCAGGAACATAAAGAGCCTCAAACCATTATATTAGGTCATGGGAATGGCCTAACATAATTATTACTGGTATTTGGCATATCAAATATGACATGGGCAGCTTGCCAGGCTTGCCGTGCGGGTGGCATACTCTTATAGTCACCTCTAAATGCAACATCAAGCGGCCACGTGAGCTGGGCTGTGATAGGCTCGTCTGCTGGATGGAGTTCTGACAAGAGGGAGGTCTTGATGTGGAAAATGGCGGCCCTCATGGAGTGGGGGGTGTTGTCTGGCTTGTTGTGAGACTCTGCTGGAGTGGCGGGCCTGGGGTACATTAACCACAATACTCCCCACATCCCACAAAACTCGATGAACAACCATCGATAACTCACTCCCACTGAATTGCCCGGACACAGGAACACTCAAGTTGCACACTGTAACAGTCATATTGGTAAAGCAACACAGAATTCCATCAAACTCTGTGAGCAAAGCACCTGCCAAGATGAGCCAAGCAATAATGATGTGCTGTGCAACCTCTCTGATAAGAATTTCCAAAGGGAGTTGTTAAGGATGCATAAGGAGCTCAAGGAAGCAATGGAACACAGAGCCAATAAAATCAAGATGATATGAAAGCAGAAGTGAGGAAAATGGAAATGAAAATGCAAGCAGAAATAATAGACATTAAAAATGAGGTGGGGGAAATTCACTGGAAGGCCTTCGCAGCAGAATAACAGTAGCTGAGAACAGAATCAGTGAGCTCAAAGATGAGGTGCAGAGACTTTCTCAGCAATAGCAGAAGATGGAAAAAAAGACTCACCGTAAATGAACAGACAACAAGAGATAATTAAGATGAAAACAAAAGGAATAACATAAAGATCAATGGAGTCCAAGAGGGACAGGAAGAAAATCCTGACGAAGAAGCAACTATCAAAGCAATCATTGCTGAGAAGTTCCCATCACTAAAGAGTGCTTACTCCCAGATTCAGGAGGCCCAAAGAGTACCATCTAAAAGAAACCCAAATAAGAATATTCCAAGATATATCCTAATCAAAATGACAAGAACCATAGAGATAGAATACTGAAAGCAGCAAGATCAAAGAAGGAAATTACATACAAAGGAAAATACATAAGATTTACAGCAGATTTTTCAGAGGAAACACTATGAGCCCAAAGACAATGGTGGGATATCATGAAAAAAGTCAACAAAATGAAGGCCACACCAAGAATTCTTTACCTGGCCAGATTCACATTCAGATTTGCTGGAAAGATACACAACTTCATAGCTAAGCAACAGCTCAAGAATTTCATTCACTCAAAACCAACTTTAAAAGAAGGACTTAAGGAATTACTGTAAGAGAAGACAAACCCTAAAAGCACAACAAACTTATTCAAAAAGATGGCACAAAATCCAATGACAATATTCTCTCTCAATGTCAATGGCCTAAATGCAGCAATTAAGAGACAAATAGTGGCAAAATGGATTAAAAACTTGAACCCAATTTCTGCTACATACAAGAAACACATCTGAATAATCAGAGGAAACACACCTCAAAGTCAAAGGCTGGAAAACAATTCTTTATGCAAACAACTATTCCAAAAAATGCAGTTGTTGCCATAGTAGCATCTTACAACATAGACTTCAGGTTAAAAAAAGTTTAGAAGGGACAGTGAAGTCCATTCTTAATAATTAAGTGATATGTATACAAGGAAGAAATTACACTCCTCATATATGCCCCCAAAGAGGGGCCAACAAATTACTTAAAACAACTGCTAATACACTTCAAAGTCACACTGACAATAACATAATAGTAGTCAGAAACTTCAACAATGTTGTATAAAATCTTGATAGATCGAAAAAATGAAAACTCTCCAAAGAAATACTGGCCCTGAAGGAAAAATGGAAGAAAGAGCACTGGCTGAACATGCAGGAATTTTCATCCAAAAAAACCTGAATACACATTTTTCTCCAGTGCACACAGAACATTCACTAAGATAGACCACATGCTGAGCCACAAAACATACCTCAATAAAATAAAAAAATGTGGCGGGAGCGATAGTACAGCGCGTAGGGTGTTTGCCTTGCATGTGGCCAGCCTGTGCGGACCCAGGTTCGATCCCCGGCATCCCATATTGTCCCCTGAGCAACGCGATGAGTGATTCCTGAGTGCAGAGCCAGGAGCAACCCCTGAGCATCACCGGGTGTGACCCAAAAAAGCAAAAATAAATAAATAAATAAATAAGATTAAAAAGATACAAATAGTGTCAATTATTTTTTCAGATCATAATGCACTGAAA
This sequence comes from Cryptotis parvus, assembly GCA_021461705.1. Lineage (NCBI taxonomy): Eukaryota > Metazoa > Chordata > Mammalia > Eulipotyphla > Soricidae > Cryptotis > Cryptotis parvus. Next base: position 13,542 of record JAJIBD010001904.1, read on the forward strand.
ATGGAAGTTAACCACACACAGAAACAGGGAGTCAAACTAAACACCTGGAAACTGAACAGCTCACTGCTGAGCAACCAGTGGGTCACAGAAGAAATCAAACAGGAAATCCAACGATTCCTGGAAACAAATGAAAATGAAGATACAAACTATCGGAACTTGTGAGACACAGCAAAAGCAGTGATAAAAGGAAAGTTCATAGATCTACAAGTATTTATAAAGAAAAAAGAAAGGGTCCACATAAATAACCTGACTTCACAGCTCAAAATATTAGAAAAAGACCAACAAATGGAGCCCAACTCAGGCAGAAAGAAGGAAATAATAAAACTTAGAGAGGAAATAAATGAGCTGGAAACCCAAAAAAATAATCCAAAAGATTAATAAACAAAGAGCTAGTTCTTTGAAAAAATAAAAAAAGATCAGCAAACTACTGGAAGACTTGTAAGGACAGGGAAAGAGACAACCCAAATCAACAGAATCAGAAATGAAAATGGGGACATCACAGCAGAAACCACAGAAATCCAAAAGATCATCAGAGATTAATTTGAGGTGTATGCCATGAAACATGACAACCTAGAAGAAATGGATAAATTCCTGAAATCCTATAACCCCCCACAGCTGAAATAAGAAGACCTCCAATATCTGAATAAGGCTATCACCATCGAGGAAATTGAGGCAGTAATTAAAAGTCTGCCCAAACACAAAAGTCCTGGTCCAGAAGCATTCACTAGTGAATTCTACCAAACCTTTAAGGAGGACCTACTGCAAGTTCTTTTCAAGCTCTTCCAGGAAATAGAAGAAACAGAAATACTCCAATACAGCTTCTACAAAGCACATATCACCCTGATACCCAAAGCACAAAGAAAACTACATACCAATCTCCTGATGAACACAGATGGTTAAATCTTCAACAGAATACTAGCAAACAGAATCCAAAGACTTATCCAAAAGATTATACATTATGACCAAGTAGGATTTTTTCTCAGGAACACAAAGATGGTTCAATATTTGCAAGTTAATCAACATAACACATCATATCATCAAGAGAAAAAATAAAAACCATATGATTATACTGATAGACGCAAAGAAAGCATTTGACAAGGTACAGCACCCGTTCATGATTAAAACCTTCCAAAATATGGCAATTGAAGGAACCTTCCTCAAGATAATTAGAGCCATCTACCAAAATCCCACAGCGAGTATCATTCTCAATGGGAAAAAATTTGAAAGCCTTCCCCTAAGATCAGGGGACAAGACAAGGTTGTCCCCTCTCACCTCTTTTATTCAATATAGTACTGGAAGTACTTGCCATAGCAATCAGAGAGAAAAAGGACATTAAGGGCATCAAGGTAGGCAGGAAGAAGTCAAGCTATCAATATTCACAGATGACATGATATTATACTTATAGAACCCTAAACTCTCTACCAAAGAAACTCCTAGAAACAATAGATGCTTAAATAGTTGAGTGGCAGAGTAAAATATCAATACCAAAAAGTCAGTGGCTTTCCTATAAACAATTAATGAAAGAGAGGAAAGAGATATTACGAAAATGATCCCATTCACAATTGTACCACAGAAAATTAAATACGTAGGAATCGGTTTGATGAAAAATGTAAAGGACCTCTACAAAGAGAACTACAAAACATTTCTTCATGAAATATAAGAGGACACAAGGAAGTGGAAACACATACCTTACTCATGGATTGGGAGAATCAATGTTGTCAAAATGGTAATACTCCCTAGAGCTTTATACAGATTAAATACCATCCCTATAAGGATACCAATGACATGCTTCAAAGAAATTGACAAAACACTCCTGAAATTCATATGGAATAATAAATAGAAGGTTTTGCCTGACCAATGTTGGTGTCGTCCCAAAATTCCAAACAGGATCATAGCACCGTCTCCTTCATGAAAAATTTTACTTCATGTAATGGGGAGAAAGGGCTGCAAAGTTTAAGAAGAAAACTCCCAGAATGACCACAACTGGGAACTCTTTGGCACCATGGTAGCAACATGGGAAGATGCCATCATTAACTGTATTGATGAAGAATACAACCGATTGATTCAGCACCTCCATGATTGTGCAAAAGAACGAGAGAGAGTGATAAAGTCACGAAAGGATGCTTGTCTTCAAAAACTCACGAACTCATTTGCCAATGTGGCAAGGAGCGGGTCACAGGCAACCAAATGCTAAGTCCAAGCTTGAAATGTAGTGAAGAGAAGCGATAAAGGACGACCTCAAAAAGAGAGAAGAGCAGAAATACTGGCCAATACAGCATAAGCCGGAAAATCATTCAGAAGCCCGCTGTCCTTCACCAACTATAAGAAAAAATGTCTACCCTGTCCTCATAGATCTAACAAATCTTTCAGAAAGGCAATGGAGAAGATTATCCATGACTTCTACTCAGATCTCTTTGATAGCCACGTCCACCTGCCCACATACCAAATTCCGCAGGATAGATATGTCATTCCCAATGTTCTTCCTTCTGAAATCAGACATGCCATTTCATCGGTAAAGAAGGGAACAGCACCAGGCCCAGACACAGTCAGACCAAACACCTGAAGAATCTGCCTGCAGTACTCATCAATACAATGGCTCGGCCTTCACACTCTACCTGTCCGAATGCAAGGTGCCTCCCAGTGGAAAACCAGCAGGACAGTTCTACTGTTCAAGAAGGGAGACATTCACAACATTGGCAACTATCGCCCCATCTGCCTGTTATCTGTCATCTACAAGCTGTTCACTAGAGTCATCCTGAACAGGATTGGCAGAACATTAGATGGAGGACAACCAAGTGAGCAAACTGACTTCCAAAATGAATTCAGCATAATTGACCATATCCACATGGTAACCAAGATCACTGAGGTTTGTAGAGAGGTCAATATGCCATTCTATCTCACATTCATTGGTTTTAAAAAAGCCTAAAAGAAAGCCTACTATGCTGTTGAGATTGAAGCAGTTATCGAGCCCTAGCCAAACAGGGCATTCAAACTCAATACATCAAGATCCTTAGTGAACTGTATTACGGATTCACCACCAGGATCTCACCATTCTACAAGGAAGTGATTATTGATGTCAAAAGAGGGGTTCCACAGGGTGATACTATTTCAAACTCTTCAGTACCACCCTCTGGAATGTCATGTGACAATTAGAATTGGAAGGAATGGGAGTGAAGATAGTCATTTGGCAACGACAACACCTCCACTTTGCTGATGACATCATTCTAATAACACCAAACATTGGCCAAGCAACATGAATGCTGGTTGACTTTGACCATGAATGTGGAAAGGTAGGTTTACACCTGAATCTCAACAAAACAATTATAAGAAAAAATGAACTAGTTTCAGAGGCCCCATTCACTCTCAATGGAACAAACATCTCTGAATGCAGCAGTTATGTGTACCTAGGTCGAGAACTCAACATGCTGAATGACTTAAAACCTGAGCTATGTAGGAGGAAGAGTGCGGCATGGAATGCCTTCAAGAGCATCGAAGAAATAGCTAAAAGGACAAAGAACCTCCGGCTCCAGGCACATCTCTTCAACTCCACTGTTCTGCCTGCATTAACATATACCTTCAGATAGCTGGGCCCTAGGAAAGCAGGATGAGAATGCTTTTTGGGTCTCTGAAAGAGTAATCGAAAGAGCTTTGCTTGGAATATCATGCCTCACTCAAGTGAGAGAAGGAATCCGAGATCCGACCTATGTCAATGATCAGGAGTCAGGGTTGCTGTCTTATTTGCTAAGGTGTGAAAATCACATGGGCTGGACATATAATGAGATATGGAGACGGCAATTGGATTAGAGCCATTACTGACTAGATCCCATGTGACATCAAAAGATCACATCGCTGCCCACCTACAAGTGGTGAGACTTCTTTGTCAAGACCCTGAATGAGAAGGATTGGCAGTAGGTCCTCCTTAAAGGTTTGGTAGAATTCACTAGTGAATCCCATCTGGTCCAGGGCTTTTGTGTTTGGGCAGACTTTTAATTACTTCCTCAATTTCCTCGATGGTGATAGCCTTATTCAGATTTGGAGATCTTCTTGTTTCAGCTGTGGGAAGTTATAGGACTTCAGAATTTATCCATTTCTTCTTAGGTTCCCATGTTTCATGGCATACAGACTCTCAAAGTAATTTCTAATGATTTTTTGGATTTCTGTGGTTTCTGCTGTGATGCCCCCATTTTCATTTCTGATACTGTTGATTTGGTTTCTCTCTTTCTCTGTCCTTACATAACTTGCCAGTGGTTTGTTGATCTTTTATATTTTTTCAAAGAACCAGGTCTTTGTTTTATTAATCTTTTGGATATTTTTTGGGTTTCCAGCTCATTGATTTTCTCTCTAAGTTTTATTATTTCCTTCTTTCTGCCTGGGTTGGGCTCCTTTTGTTGGTCTTTTTCTAATATGTTGAGCTGTGAAGACAGATTATTTATGCGGGCTCTTTCTTCTTTTCTGATGAATGCTTTTATTATTTGTTTTTTTGCTCTTTTTGGGTCACATCCGGCAATGCTCAAGGGTTTCTCCTGGCTGTGCACTCAGGAATTACTCCTGGCAGTGCTGGGGGGACCATATGGGATGCCAGGAATCGAACCCAGGCCGGCACAGGCCAGCTACGTGCAAAGGCAAACTCCCTGCCCACTGTACTATCGCTCCTTTTTTTTTTTTTTTTTGCCTTTTTGATGAATGCTTTTAGACCTGTGAATTTTCCTTTTAACAATCTTTTTGCTGTGCCCCACAAGAGCTGATAGTTTGTATCTTCATTTCCATTTGTTTCCAGGAATTATTGGATTTCCTTTTTGATTTCTTCTATGACCCACTGGTTGTTCAGCAGTGAGCTGTTCAGTTTCCAGGTGTTGGTTTGACTCCCTGTTCTGTGTGTATGTAACTTCCGTTTTCCATGCATCATAGTCTGAAAAACAGTTGACACAATTTCTATCTTTTTTATTTTATTGAGGTATGCTTTGTGGTTCAGCATGTGGTCTATCTTGGTGATTGTTCCATGTGCACTGGAAAATAATGTGTGCTCAGCGTTTTTTGGGATGAAAAGCCCTATATATCAATCAGTTCTCTTTCTTTCATTTCTTCCCTTCAGGGCTAGTATTTCCTTGGTGAGTTTCCATCTTGTCGATCTATCAAGAGTTGATAAAGCTGTTTTGAAGTCTCCAACTACTATTGTGTTACTTTAATGTCTTCTTTTTAGTCTACTAGAAGTTTTTTTTAAGTATACCCTGAGAACCAAAATCACACAGCGGAAACACCATTCCCCCACATTTATGTTCATAGTAGCACTATTCACAATATCCAGAATCTGGAAACAACCAGAGTGCCCAAGAACTGATAACTGGATAAATAAACTTTGGTACATCTACACAATGGAACACTATGCAGCTGTTAGGAAAAATGAAGTTATGAAATTTGCCTATAAATGGATGTACATGGAGCAGATCGTGTTGAGTGAAATTAGCCAAAAAAAAAGACAGATATAGAATGACTGCATTTATTTGCATGATATAAATATATAAATACATTTATATAAATAAATATACATATTATGATACCAATATACAAGGTCAGACAAAACATGAATCAGGATGTCATTTCAAAAGTGGAATCTACCACAAGTGTCTCCAAGTCAGAGGTTGGGTGGGACAGAGAAGAGAAAAGTTTGTTAACAATTGTTGTAAATGATAATATCAGCCTCAAACTGAGTATTGAATACAGGCAAAAAGATATATATGATATCCTCTAAATGTATGTATTGCAATCCACAGTGTGTAAGAGTTGAAAGAGAGAAATAGAGAGAAAAAAAAGAGAAAAGGGATAAAGAACTCTCCATAGAGGAAGGCTAGGAAGAGTGGAGGGAATTGGGGAAAAATGTGGTGGGGAATGGGCACTGGTGGAGGGATTGGTGCTGAAACAATGTATGACCAAAATCCAGACATGAACATCTTTGTAATTGTATATCTCATGGTGGTATAATATAATATTTAAAAAAAAAAAGACCCTGAATGAATGGTTTGAGGCTCTTCGTATTTTGGAGCAATCAGTTGCCATTGGGCTACACTGGCATGTGATAGGGTCAAATGGAAATGTCACTGCTGCCCCCTTGAGCGAATTGATGAATAATGGGATGTCAAGTGATCAAGTAATAAACCCCCACACATAGCTAAAGCAATCATTGGCAAAAACAAAATGGGAGGCATCACCCTTCCAACTTTAAACTAAACTACAAAAAAGTATTAATTAAATGCATGGTATTGGAACAAATACAGACCTGTGGACCTAAGGAATAGAGTTGAGTATCCTGACACCCACCCTCAAACACATGATCATTTAATCTTTGATAAAGGTGCAGAGTCTGAAATGGAGCAATGGAAACCTCGTCAACAAGTGGTGCTGGGAAAACTGGGCAGCTACATAAAAAAAAATGAATTTGGACTTCTGTCTAACACAAAGCACAAAAAATCAGATAAAAATGGATTAAAGATCTCAATATCAAACATAAGCCCATAAAGTATGTAGAAGAAAATATAGGTAAAACCCTCCATGACATTGAGGCTGGTCTGCTGGGTGGAGTTCTGATGAGAGGGAAGTCCGGATGTGGAAAATGGAGACCCTCATGGAGCGGGGGGGGGGGGGTCATCTGGCCTGTTGCAAGGCTCTGCTGGGGTGGCGGGCCAAGGCTAGAACCTGCCATCCCTCCTGGGTGCCTCATGAGTGGCTGGCAAAAGGGAGAGCCAGTAGTAGCTCTGCCCCTGGCTGTGAGTCTCTGGATCAACATACCTGAGCCAGATTTAAAGAGACTGCTGCAGGGTGGATCTCGATGAGCCGGGCTGTGATAGGCTGGTCTGCTGGGTGGAGTTCTGATGAGAGGGAAGTCTGGATGTGGAAAATGGAGGCCCTCATGGAGTGGGGGGTTGTCTGTCTTGTTACAAGGCTCTGCTGGGGTGGCGGGCCAGGGCTAGAACCCGCCATCCCTCCTGGGCGCCTCGTGAGCTGGGCACAGGGAGAGCCAGTAGCAGCTCTGCCCTATGTCTGTGAGTCTCTTAGACTGTTAGAACTTTACAAGAAGAAAACAGCCAACCACATCAAAAAATGGAGAGAAGAAATGAACATAAACTTGAAAGGAAGAAATTCAAATGACCAAAGCGATATGAAAAAATGCTCATCACTAATCATCAGAGAGATGCTGATCAAAGCAATGAGGTATCACAGAGGCTGGCACATATCCAAAAACAGCAAGAACAAGAGCTGGCATGGATGTGGGGAAAAGGGGACTCTCATCCACTGTTGGTGGGAATGTTGACTGGTACAGCCTTTTTGGAAAACAATATGGACTTTCCTCCAAGGACTAGAAATTGAGCTCCCATTTGACCCAGCCATACCACTCCTGGCAATATACCCTGGGAGGCCAAAAACACATAACAGGAAACACTATCCACACTTTTATTTTCATAGCAGCACTATTCAAAATAGCCATAATCTGGAAACAACCAGAGTGCCCGAGAGTTGATGACTGGATAAAGAAAGTTTGGTACATTTATACAATCTAATACTATGCAGCTATTAGGAAAAATGAAGTCATGAAACTTGCCTATAAATGGATGAAAATGGAGAAGATCATCTTGAGTGAAATTAGCCAGAAGGAAAAAGACAGATATAGAATGACTGCATCTATTTTCATGACATAAATAAATAAATAAATATATAGATATAGATATATATATAATATTTATATTGTATGTATTATATGTCCCAGCACTGGAGATCAATGTCTTCAGTGATGCCCGGGCTGATGCTGGCGAGCACTCCCTTCTGAAATTCAAAATCAGCTTGAATAAGACTGACCAGAATCATACAGCCCAGAGTTAGGTAGAACCATCTTCTTGTGGCAAAACCCATATTCTTCAGGTAGGACATACACAAAGAGGGCACACGAGAGAGACAGGGGTAGAGTGCACACAAGAAAAAGAGCAGGCGAAAAGTCCGAGAGAAGTGCGCGCGCGCGTGCGCGCTCCTGAGAGAAAGCTCGAGAGACAGAACATGCGGGAGAGAGGCTGCTCTCTGAGGCTGATAGATCTCAATGAACTCAAGATAGAGCACAGTGTGGATGCTCTATGGAATTTCATGCTATTCCTGCAAAAGTCCCAGCGACCTAGACACTACAATGTCTTCTTAAGCATAGTTCAGGACTTTTTGGGACATGTATGTGGACCGCTTGCTCTCAAGATCTCACGGAATGGGCAGCACACAGGTGATGCCTCCTGAGGCTGATCTTCCACATAAGACAACCAGAGAGACTCACAGACATGGGGCAGAGCTGCTAGCGGCTCCTCCTGTCCGAGCTGATCACGAGGCACCCGGAAGGGAAGGCGGGTTCTAGCCCTGGCCCGCCACCCCAGCAGAGACTCACAACAAGCCAGACGACCCCCCCCCACTCCATGAGGGCCTCCATGTTCCACATCCGGACTTCCCCCTTGTCAGAACTCCAACCAGTAGACCAGCCTATCACAACCCGGCTCATCGAGATCCACCCTGCAGCAGTCTCTTTTAAATCCAGGTATGCTGATCCAGAGACTCACAGACATGGGGCAGAGATGCTACTAGCTCTCCCTGTGCCCAGCTGCTCACGAGGCGCCCTGGAGGGATGGTGGGTTCGAGCCCTGGCCTGCCATCCCAGCAGAGCCTCGCAACAAGCCAGACGACCCCCCACTCCATGGGGGCCTCCATTTTCCACATCCGGACTTCCCCCTCATCAGAACTCCACCCAGCAGACCAGTCTATCACAGTTGGCTCAAGCAACCACTTCCCGGTTCATCAATAAATGCTGGATTTAGAGATGAGTATGCTACCCGCACGGCAGAGCCTGGCAAGCTACCCATGTCGTATTTGATATGCCAAATACCAGTAACAATTATAGACCTCATTCCCATGAACTGATAGAATGGTTTGAGGCTCTTTATGTTCCTGGAGCAAGCAGATGCCCTTGGGCTCTACTAGCATGAAACAGGACATATGGAAATGTTACTGGTGCCCGCTCGAGGAAATCGATGATGAACGGGAAGACAGTGATACAGTGATGTATTATATATATATATATATATATATATATATATATATATATATATATATATATATATATATATATACACATTATGATACTAATATCCAAGGTCAGGTGAAACATGGATCTGGAGGTCTTGTCAAAGGTGGAAATTACAATGATGTGGGAGTCAGAAGTTAAATAAGACAAAGAAGAAAACAGTGTGCTAATAATTATCAAATGTGCTAATATAAACCTAGATCTGAGCATTAAATACAGGCAAAAAGATACACAAGATAACCTCTAAATATATTACAATCCACAATATGTAACGGAAGGAAGAGAGAGAGAAAACGAGAGAGAGAGAGAGAGAGAGAGAGAGAGAGAGAGGAGAGACAAAGAACCTGCCATAGAGGCAGGCCAGATACGTGGGAGGGAATTAAGGATATTGGTGGTGGAAAATGGGCACGGAGGAGGGATGTGTTCTGGAACACTGTATGACCGAAACCCAAACACAAACATCTTTGGAATTGTATATATAACTGTGGTATGATAAAATATTAAAAAAAACAAATAAATATATATATAAATAAATGAATGAACAAACAAATGAATAAATAAATAAATGGAGAGGATCATTGTGAATGAAATTAGCCAGAGGGAAAAGGACACACACACACATATATATAATGATATATATTAAATATATATAAATATATATATATAATATATATAAATATATATAAATATATAATGACTCTTTTTATTTGCAGGATATATATATATATATATATATATATATATATATAATATCCAAAGCCAGGCAAAACATGGATATGGAGGTCTTGTCAGTTGGTGGAATCTAATGCAAGTGTGTAGGACTGAGATGTTAGGTAAAAGAGAGAAAGGAACAGGGAATGAATTGGGGACATTGGTGGTGGGAAATGGGCACTGGTGGAGGGATATTGGAACACAGTATGACCAAAACCCAAACATGAACATCTTTGGAATTGTATATCTCATGGTAGTATTATGAAAATAAATAAAAATAATAAATAAAAATTAAAAAAATAAAAATATGATTAAATTTCAAAATTTCAAGTTTAAAAAAATAAGAATCACTCCTGGAAAGCTCAGACAACCATAAGGAATTCAGTGCATCAAATCTGGGTTGACTGCATGGAAGGTAAGCACCCTGCCCACTTTGGTACCACTCTGGCCCCTTATTTGAATGTGCTTGAGTCTGTTATGCTAAAAACACCTTTGCAGTGATTTAACTGCATTGGACTTAACAGATACACAGTGCTAAATCAAATTCTTTTCAATGTAACATCCTATCTCTGATTTGTCATCATAACTAAAAGTCACAAACCAATATTCATACTATTAAAATGCAAACACACACTCACACACACACACACACACACACACACACAGGAGCACCCATAACAAAAAAAAAGTTAGTGCTGTTATTAATTCACCATTTCAGACTTCTCAAGAAAAGCCAGCTTTGCAGGCTAACTGCATGATTACACAACGCATCATGAATTCTATGAATTATTAACAGGTGACACTGGAGTCACAGAAGTACAAATAAGCCTCAAAGTGGGCAGCAGTTTGTGACTTAAGCAACACAGAAGGCAATGCTGTGCCATACAATCGGTACTTGATTTCTCCTATTTGCTTTTTAAATCAGTAAAATCTAATCTATATGCATACTTGTGTCATTATTATATGAATGTTCCTATAAGCATAGAACTTGAAAACGTGTGCCAAACCGAGCAAAACTTAGCAAATAAATATTGCCGTGCTTTGTCATAGGGAAGAAGGAAGTACTGAAACCATAGTGACAGTAAGAATGCAGTGAGAAATTCTCAGATAAAGAATTTAGCTAAAAATGGCCCTTCCATAAACCATAACAGAATAACTCTGGATATTCATTAAAATGTCACATAGATCTACTATGTATACTTTACACCATCAGCCCAGCTTTCTCTGTTTTTAAATGCTTGACAAGTGATGTTAAAATTCAACTTTTTGGAATTACAGTTCTATCCCTCCAAGTTTGTTGTAGTGGAGGAGAGTTACAGGCTCAGCTGTTGGAATTGCAGGAGAACATTAATACTTAAAGACTTTGCAGTGTATGCTGTGGTTGTTTCAACAGCATTCAAAGTTCTTTCTTGTAACTCCTTTGGGTTCAATCTGGAATCACCATGACAGCCTGTGAAGAAGATGACTTCCTTTTAGAAGGTCTGTATTTCAGAAATAAAGTAAAGCTTCTTTTATTTTCTTGGCTACCATTAATGGTTCAGGTAGGAATCTGATCCACTTACAAACAATCAGAACTATTTCTATGTTTGGGTGGAGAAAGTACTTTGGAAATAAATGGCCTCCTTCTATTTCAAAGTGTTACCTGTCTCTTCCCTCCCTTGCTCCCTAAATACCTTTCTTTGTTCTTCCCTTCCTTTCTCTTTTTTTCTTTTCTCTCTCTCTCTCTCTCTCTCTCTCTCTCTCTCTCTCTCTCTCTCTCTCTCTCTCTCTCCCTCCCTCTTTCTTTTTTTGCATTCTCCCCCATGCTCTCCCCCTCTTCTCTCCTTTAGATTGATCAGGGAAATATTTTTGTTTTTTTCTAAATTTTTTATTATACCACCGTGAGACATACAATTACAAAGGTGTTCATAATTGGTTCTTGGTAATACAGTATTCCAGCACCCATCCCTCCACTAGTGCCCCATTTCCACAACAATGTACCCCACCCACTCCCGCCCACCCCCAGGCTGCCTCAATAGCAGGTACCCCCATTTCCTCTCTTTCTCTCTCTGTCTCTCTCTCTGTCTCTGCATCTCTCTCCCTCTTCTTTTACACATCGTGGCTAGCCCTGCAGGTATTTAGAGTTTATCACTTAAGTCTCTTTGTGTATATTCAATGGTGAGCTTTAGTCTGCCATTACCATATCCCACACTTAGTAAAACACTGGTATCTATTTATATCTTATTAATGACTGCAGTCATTCTATATCTGTCCTTTTCCTTCTGACTAATTTCACTCAGGATGATAGTCTCCATGTCCATCCATTTGCAGGTAAATTTCATAATTTTGTCTTTTCTGACAGCTGCATAGTATTCCATAGTGTAGATGAACTACAGTTTCTTTAGCCAGTCCTCTGTTCTCGGGCATTTAGGTTGTTTCCAGATTCTAGCTATTGTGAATAACACAGAGATGAATAAAGAAGTACAGATAGTGTTTCTACTATGTGTTTTTCGGTCTCTCGGGTATATTCCCAGGAGTGCTATAGCTGGATCAAATGGGAACTCAATATCTAGTTTTCGGAGGAATGCCCATATTGTTTTCCAAAAGGGCTGGACCAGCCGGCACTCCCACCAACAGTGGATGAGAGTCCCTTTTTCCCCACATCCACGCCAGCACCGGTTGTTCTTGCTGTTTTGGATGTGTGCCAGTCTCTGTGGTGTAAGATGGTACTTCATTTTTGTTTTGATTTGCATCTCCCTGATGATTAAAGATGATTGAAGATGAAGAGCACACTTCTCAGAAGATACCCTGCAAGCCCGAAGGCAGTGGTGGGATATTGTTGGAGGACAGGTTTAGCTAACCTGGGCGCTTTGTTGTTTTGCCCACTCCCAGGCTTAATCTATTTAAGTCAAGGTCCATTCTAATGAGACCTCTCTTCTATGCAAACACTGCTAGAGGGTGTGGCAGTTACAGAAGTCACCTTGATTGAATAACTTCTGACTTATACATCTACTAAGACTTCTATGTTTTCTAGATTGGGCACAGCTCCTCTTTATACCCACTGCACCCAGCGTGGGACAATTAGAATTTACCAGGAGACTACCACCCTGGCTACGTGAGACTATAGGAAGACTATAGGAAGGATCATACTAGTTTGCTCTAAGCAGGCGAGTGTGACCCTTTCAGTACACGAGAACAAGATACTCAGAATCACCCTTGTGCAGATAATAATAAGAAGGACCTTGTGGGTACCATTTAGATTACATGAAGCTCATGAAGTTAAGTTGTATTACTTTATACCAGCCCCCTCTCTCCAGTGTTTTACATAAGAGAAATCTTGGTAGAAAGGTAATCAAGGTAGATTAGACCTTGGCATAACCTTTGTTTATACCTGCAATAGGGTGCGGCACTACACTCTGTTTAGAGTTCTTTGTTCCCTCGATTGGATTACTTTGGTGTATATAAGGGGCTGACTTGAGGCCCCTTCACTCTTTCCTCTTGGGCCTTTTAGCTTTCGGCTCCTGTGGCTTTTGGCTCCTCGGCCTCAACTTTTGACTTTTGGCTTTTTGCTCTTTGGCCTTTTGCTCCATCTTCTGGGTAGGACTCAGCTCGGGTGAGATCCCTCTCTCTTTGGTGAGAGACTTGGACTCTTTTGTATGGTCTAAATTCAGACCAGAGCTAGAGTTTGTTCATTATATTGGATTGCTGTGGAAGAGCTTTTGTACTATTAAAAAAGCCTTTTTGGAACTGCACCGACTCGTGAGTTTTCATCTGTTCTCCCAGCATCCTCGGAGGTAGAAGACAATCTCTGTCCTGACACTGTCGGGACCCCAGCAGTGTTTCCCGACAATACAGTGACAGTGATTTCTTAGCATGTCTTGTATACTTAAACTGAATTAGTTATATGCTGAATTAGTTATATATTTTGCAAGTATGCAATGATCTATAAAACTATTTCCATAAGCAAACAATATGATTTTTGTACTCTGACACATTTTAAAATGCTTTTATTCAACTTAAGTGAGGAAAAAATAGTGTTATTACGAACTCAGTTATTAAAGCAAGCATTCTTATTATCTTTAGAAATATTCAGAAATGTCTTAATTTTGATATATCTTTTTTATTTTATTTTGGCAAAAATTCAATGAGACAAGCCGTTAAAAGTTGATAAATTCTTCCTTGTAAAGTGAGTATCAGTTATTTGTGGCCAAAATCGTTAGTGTTTAAAATACAATAAAGTATTTGGAACATAAGAAAAAGAAGCAGACATTATAGGAAATTACCAGAAAATTATAAAGTCTTCTCTATTCTCTTCTATATAGTTTACTTCATTATTTATTCTATTAGCCTTAAAATTAGCATTTTGCATCTGTTTACCAAACACAAAATGAAAACACACATGCACATATATTTGTACATATACACATGCATATATTTGTACATCACATATATGGTTTTGGGGCCACACCTAACATTGCTCAAGGCTTATCCCTAGCTCTACAGTCTGTCAGAGAAGACTGCTGGCAGTGCTCAGAGAAGCATATGGCAACCTAGGGATCAAACTTTGGACAGCCATGTGCAAGGCAAGGATATTAGCCACTGTACTATCATTACAGATTACAGTTTGTCATGCTCTCCATGTTAGATGTTTCAGCTTTTCAAAGCTCCACTACTTCATACATTTAATTGACCACACGTTTTCATTACTTAGTTCCTAGGCCTACCAAGTCCATCCAAGCACACCTCATCCTTGTAAACAGAATTCATCTCACCACCCTAAACTCCTTACTATTTAGTGAAGTATTTATTTTCTACTTATCTCTTTATATCTCTTGCTGGCCTTTAAACTATAATCTAAAATCAGCTGTAAACAAAATGACAATAATATTTCCTAATCTTGTTCCCAAAGCTGGACATTATCCATTATCGCTTTTGGGGACATGATTATAATCAAATTTTGTGTAATGGTCATAACTGGTACTGTGCAAATGTTTTGGGAAGCTATCCAATTTCAGAAATAAGAAAATGAAGATTGTTAGTGAATGGAATTTAATAGCTGTTTTTGCATTATTAACTGAATAAAATGAAGACTGGAAACTAAGCCAAAAGTATCCTCACAAAACTCAGGGAAGAAAGAAAAGGCATAGAGCACATAAGAAAGTGATATAATTGCAATGATTTATCAACTTTCAACAAAATGTATACATAATCTAAAAGCAATATAGAGGAGGGGTTTTGTTCTGCAATGAGAATGCTGTTCTAATGCTGTTTTTATAAAATAAGGGACCTGAGAAATAGTACAGTGGGTAGCGCATTTGCCTTGCACACAGTGGACCAGGATTAGGTCCTGGCAACCCACATGGTCTGCAGAGCCATGTGAGTTGCTGATCCAAGATAGATCCCTGCACTCTTGGTGCAGAACCCAGAGTAAGCATGAGATCTGCGGGTACAGTCTCTGAAAAAGAACAAAACAGAAAACAGTAAAATGATAGTGAAACCATGAAAATAGACAAATGAGCAAATGTACAAAGGAAATCTGTTAAAATAGAAATAAAAAAGATGATAGTTGTTGGGTTCCTTCTCTTTGAGAGTTAAAGGGATGGCCTTTAACTAAAGAGATGGCCTTTAACTCAAACGTATAGCCAGTATCCAAAGTATGGGGATATATGAGTTGGAAAAAACTGTTGAGGAGTCAGTTGAGACTGGGTTCCCAGCCTGGTTGGTAGGAATGAGATGGAGGAGAGAGAGTCTGGCAGGATAGAGAGAGGAGTAGAGAGACAGGTTGGCTGAGCTTGCCTAAGGCCAGTGCTTGGAAATAGTTTGAAGTGAGTCTTAAAGGGAGTTCAGAACCTTTGGACTTGTTCTGTACTGTCAGTCACACACTTGAAGAACTGACATATAGTAATGAATAGATGACCAATATCGGCACAAATCTGAGTGACAGTATGGCTTAGTCAATCATGTGACTATGGTTTAGTAAATCACCTGAATTTACCTAATACTACAAGCATATTTCATGCATCTACTTGTGCAGTGAAATAAATATCACAATATAACTATGTAGTATTTAATAATTAGTGAATAAGAATGATGCAATATATGCTATTTGGTCTGCATATTAATAGTTTTCCATGTCAATATAATCACAAAGTGACAGTACTGTGGTGGATTTTATGGATATGCCATAATTTACTTGGATATAAAAGATATTTGTAGGGATTTAGATGCTTCTCTCTTACTATAATATTTTTGTGAGAATAGAATTCCAAATTTGGACAGAACACAGTGGTTATGGCACTTGCCTTTCCAGTAGCTGACCACGGTTCAATCTCCTGCTCCATATGGTCTCCTGAGAACTGCCAGAAACAATATCTAAGTACAGATGGATGAGCCCCCAATGCACACCTCAAAATAAAGATCACATTATATTTGAGAAATAGCAGAAAACTTGGAAAAATAGTAGACATAAGGAAAATATTTTCAAAAAAGACATAATGATTTCACTAAATAGGAGCTCATAATTTAAGCACAATATGAAATATTCATTTTCAGTAAATAACACTTAAGCAATCCACTTTTCTCTATGCTGAAGTCCTATTATTAGCATGAAGTCCTCTTATTAGCATTATATTTCTGAAATATATTGATCAATATTACATGTGGGCTTTTTCCTATGAAATTTACTCTGGCAGTAGTGTTATTTCTAGTGGAAATCATGTAAAAGCATCAGTGATCCCATGTGCAGGCAGATTAAGATGCTGAGACAAAGTAGCTGCTGAGCTCGATACTTGGTCATAGGCAGCCTTACCCTAACTGTTCTCCATGACCATCTTTATACACTGATATTTTATACATTTATATTCTTGAATTTAGTGATAAAGCTCTAAGATCTGTATGCTTCAGAGTTCACTTTGATCATAATACCATAGATAAGAACAGCAGTATCTTTTGCTACTTTCTTTGTAACTAATTCTTTTTGTTGTTGTTTTGGGGCCACACCCAGTAAATTATTTCTGACTCTGTATTCAGGAATACCTTGTGGCGGATCTTGGGACCATATAGGGCATATGATTAACTTCATGTTGGCTTTGGTTACTCTGGTGTTCTCAAGGGCCTATGCAGAGTGAAGCTGGGCCTCAAGCAAGCAAAGTTTTTTTTTTTCTTTTCTTTTTGTGTCACACATGGTGACGATCAGGAGTTACTTCTGGCTCTTTGCTCAGGAATTACTCCTGGCAGTGCTCAGGCAACCATATGGAATGCCAGGAATTGAACACAAGTCTGCTGCATATAAGGCAAATGCCCTACCCGCTGTGCTATTGCTCTGGCCCCAAGCAGAGTGTTTGATTTAGCCAAGCAGGACTTGGGCCCCTCATGGAGAACAGACAGTCCTAACTAGGATTTGAGACTGGTGTTGCTCCACTTTGTTGTTGAAGCTTTCTAGGGCCACCCAGCAGTCCTTGAGGTCTCTAGGACCACACTTGGCAGAGTTTGGGGAGCTTCCTGGGAATATTTAGTCATATAGGTCTCTGCTAGTCGTCTTTAGACTCCTTTTTCTAAAGTGCACTGTGTATTAATGGGTATGGTCTTGGTTGGTCCTTGCTTCAGCGCCTGCAGGCATGCTCCCTCCCCAAACAATAACATTTTTTAAATAAAATACTTCATTTAGGCAATCAGCTTCGTATTTTTTGGTTTTAGAAAAGTTAAAATTTAAAACCACCTCTTATCTATAATGTGATCAAATTAAGATCACAAGTTAGATAGCCAATCATGAGGAAGGATCAAAGTCAGTTTATTTATTTGGTTTTTTGGGCCATACCCAGCACTGTTCAAGTGACACTGCCAAGAACACTGCAGACCCTGGGGGTTGAAGGGGAGCCAGCCTTGCTTAAGGCGAGCATTTCACCCAGTCCTTTCTCTCTCCAGCCCTACCCTCATCTTAAAGACTTTAGGTTCAGCATTTCATCTAAAGCCACTAACTTTGGGGCCAATACTGGAATGCAGACTTTTACCTTAACAAAGCACACTCTTGGGCTGGAACAATAGTCCAGCAGGTAGAGCATTTGCTTTGCATGCGGCCAGACCATGGTTTGATCTCCAGCATCCCATAAGGTCCCTGAGCACTGTCAGGAGTAATTCCAGTGCAGAGCCAGGAGTAGCCCCTGAGCATTGCTGGATGTGACCCAAAAAATAACAAAACAAATATTTTTTAAAAAAAGCACTCTTAATCACTGTGCACACAGCCTCCTGAATGTGTCCATAGTTACAGTCAGCTATTAAGGACTACCTATGTTTCTAGGCTCTACAACAGTTTTATAGAATCCTTGGATAAGAACTGAAATTTTAATTTATTTTTATTGATAGTCTTAGATAATATTGGAAGATAGGACCAAGTCCTTCCTAAGATCTTTCATATTTATGCACTGTATACAGTTTTAGGCAGGTTCTAGTGGTGGGCCATCATCTCAATGAGCCTAGCAAGAAGCCAGGGGAACCCTCACACCATGAAGTCTGTTGTTCTCAACATCTGGACTCCACAGCTCCTCAGAGCTCCACCAAAGAGAAAAGCAGATGTCTCCCGATTAAGGTTCATCAGTAAAGCATGATGAGAGCCTACTACTGAGTGTACCTACAAGGCAGAGCCTGGCAAGCTACCCGTGTTGTATTGGATATGCCCAAAACCAGTAACAATTATAGACCTCATTCCCATGACCTGAAGGAATGGTTTCAGGCTCTTCGTGTTCCTGTAGCAAGAAGATGCCCATGGGTTACACTTGCTTGTGACAGGACATATGAGATATTACTGGTGCCTGCTCGAGCAAATCGGTGAATAACGGGAAGATGAGTGATACAAGTGATTCTTCACCTCCTGGGATATAACTTAAACAAACATGATTTTGTTTAAATCCAGGATGACTGAAAAACAAATTTTTCTTTTATTAAAAAATGCAGTTGAAGTCATTTCAGATATGACATTTTACCACTTTTTTAATTTATGAGTTCATCTAGTTAAATTCATCCCTTTTGATGGCTTATATTTCAAAGAAGGCTCAGAAAAGTTCTGATGACCGTGAAAGGATAGCTTTCTACAGTATAGAGATGACCACATTTGGCTCAATTCAATTAATTTTTGAAATTTAGAGCCTCAATGAATGAAAAAGTTGGCAGGTCTAACTGAAGGGAGAAAAGATACCTCTGGTGGATCTGCTTCTCTGGTCAAGGGAATTTTTTCCACCTAGTTTGATGTCATCCCAAGGACGACACTATGAGAGATAAAACATTGTTTCTGCTTGTCTACATAATTCCACTAATCTAATCTCCCATGGACTTATTCAGCAGTGAGTTGATGATTACTATAGAGAATTTCTCCCCTGCCTGCTAATATAGAAGCTGAAGTTAAATGCTTTCTTTCCACAAACATTAGAACATTTTTAAAAGAAAATAGTGTAGCCACATCCAGGTACTAATCAAATGGCACTGACAGTATAATTCCCTATCCACAAAACTTGTCTCCTTAGGCTAAGATTTTCTTTAATTGGAATGTCTTTAAAGAACTCAATGATAGGAAGTGGGCAGGTCTAATTTTAAGACAACGGAATTTAACAAAAATGTTGGCTATTCATGGTCCAAGCAGTATTTTTCTCACCTTCAAGGTCATTTCAAAATTCCAAATGCACACTATAAAACTCTAATCTTTCTAAATTTCAAGAAATATTCCAGAAAACAGCCTATTGAAAATTGAAAAGGTTGGAAACTATTTTTAAAAATGGAATTTTAAATGAAAGTTAAATGTGAAAAAAAACTTAAGAGGTCATATGTTCATGTAGTCTGAAAAAAAACTTTAAATATTTTTTTCAAATATCAAGTTGCAGAAAGATAATGAATTCTGAGGGAACGTGTAACTTACACCTCACAAGCACCCTCTAGAAAACTGTGGAATATAGCATGTCTCTTCTCTTTGCCATTCCTGTCACTCCAATGGCTGGAAAAAGCTGTTACATTGACTAATTCTCCTCTCAACTGCACTAGTAAGTTTCTCCACTTAATTTTATCTATTACACGTCATCCATTACAAATCTATTACACATGCCTAGTATTCTATAGCTATCATTTTTCCTGGCCTCCTTTTGGTATATTCTATTCTTTCAAGGCTTGAAAAACAACTTAACATCTAAAATAAGATCTTGACGCTATAAAATTTAGATTTCCAGAGATTTATATAGAACAAAGTATAATGGGCTGGAGAGAGTGGGTGAGGTCTTTGTCTAAGGCATAGAGAACCAGGGTTTTATCCCCATCATCTCTTTATGGTTCCCCCTGTTGGATGACAGGGATAGCTACCGTGGGAGATTTGTTGTTATACACACTCACAGCTTAATCTATTTACATGTTCTTAGTCAAGGTTCATTTTAATGAGATCTCTCTTCTATGTAACCACTGATGGAGGCTGTGGCAGTTACAGAAGTCATCTTGACTCTGAATGAGTACCTTCAGACTTATTATATGTCTACTAAGACTTCGATGTTATCTAGATTGGGCACAGCTCCTCTTTATACCCACTGCGCCCAGCATAGGACAGTCTGAATTTACCAGGAGACTGCCACCCTGGCTATAAGACTTTTTTGGAACTGCGCCGACTCATGAGTTTTCATCCATTCCCCAGTGGCCTCGGAGATAGAAGAGAACTTCTGTCCTGATACTGTTGGGGACCCCGGAGGGTCCTCAACATCCCCAAACCAATCCAGCCAAAACCAAAAGTTAACTCAAAGGAAAGGGATCATTACTATGTTTTTTTTTCTTTAGGCTACTATATTGCAACTAACAATCCAACATTATATGTAAGGAATAAAAACATAATTTCCTTTCCTTTCCACCATCACCATCACTGGCTGGACTAATTCCAAGAGCCAGCGATTAATAATCTTTTGAAGGACAAGATCGGGAAGAAAAAAAACAATAGGTGGGGGTGGGGAGGTAACATCGAATAAGGTGGTCTGGCTTTTGGGTGGAGTCAAGTACAGTAAGAATCCCAAGCACAGTTCAAAGTACATTAGCAATTGGGGGGGGGGGGTCTGAGACAATGTGGAGAGAAATGAAAACTGTGGTGGAGGGTGACGTGATAGATCATCATATGCATGTAGACCTATAATTTGCAGAATTGCAATTCATGGTGCTTCAAAGGAAAAATAAACACTGCGAAAGACTGTAAAATTATGAAACCACGCAGTCTTAAGGAAAAATTTCAATCCAAACACAAAATTTGTCCTCACCAAAGCAGTTTCCTTAGAGTCCAACACTAGGTGTCCATCGAGATGAACAGGAAGATTTTGAGCTGCTCATGGCATTGTATGCATTTTAACGGATATTTCTAGACATAAAAGGATTACCTAGAAAATCACTGAAAGTTTCGCAGTTGTTGGTTTCTTCTAAAAATTAATTTCTAATTAGAAATCCGTGGTTAGAAATTAGCACAATTTTAGCTACTAAGCCATATGAAGTGCTTCTACAATAAACTATTCATCTTAGTAAGCCTTACTGAAAGATAATTATTACGCCAGAGCAATAATACAGTGAGGCGGACATTTGTCCTGCATTCATTGGGCAGTTCTCAGTTCCAGCACTAACTGTGTTCCTCCAAGTCCCACCAGGAGTGATCCCTGAACACAGAGCCAGGAATAGGTCCTGAACACCCCTGGGTGTGGCTCAAAAAACAAGAATCAAAAACCAAATTACAATTATTGAATTTAAAAAGCATCCATTTTTAAGGCAGAATAAGAATGTAATACAAAGCATCGTCATTTTATTTATGTTGTTTATTTATTTTGGGTTCCATTTGTCAGTGCTCACAACTTAATTCTCCATGCCTTGTGCTCAGGATCACTCCTTGTGGGGCACATCTGTGGTACTTTCAATTGAATCTGGGTTGGCCGTGAGCATGGTGAATGCCTTACCCACCACACGGTCTGTCCAGTCCAGAAATTGTATAAATTAACACTAAAAAGACAGCCTGATATCATAGTTAAAATTATCTCAAATATATTTCAGTCGAGTGTTTGGCTGTTTCATTCTCAGAATGTTTGAATCCTTCAATAATTCATTATTATCAAGAAGGTTTAATAATCATATTTCAAAAAATAGTTTTGGCAATATTAAAAGTTCTATTGGGAGAATAGTTCAAGAGGATAACTTAAGATCCTATACAGACTCGGTACAAACCTCCTTCCTGGTGAATACCAATATTATGGGCAATCACTACTGTTTATTATTATAATGCATTTTTTATTTCCTGAACTTTGTGCCTTGAGATTTTTGCTAAATATATTTGCTTTTAATAACTTTACTGACAAATTATTCTTCCATGTCATTTAAAAAAAAACCATTTGCCAACTATAATTTCTACATCAGGGAGTCTACATTCCCTGGTCTTAGTCCTATAGCACATTGCTTTTACTTTTTCATTTTCTGCATTGCATAATGACCATTTATAAGTATACATCACATATTTCCTCAACTTAAGTATTTCTTCAGGATAGGCCCTTTTTCTTTGTGGTCTCAGACAAAAGGTCCTAGACATTAAAGCCTTGGAGGCAGAAATAGGTTTTCAGAAAGGCTTAATATTCCCTATGTTGGAGACCCTAGTGTTCTCTCTGTTCCCTGACTCAATCTTTATGTAGAGTCAAATAGCTCATTGATGATCTATTACATCTAAAAATCTAATATTAATATGGTGTCAGAATCCCAGCTTAGTATTATTATGCCTTGACAGAATTCCCATCTTGAAATCTTACAAAGAAAAATCATTTCATAAGTCATTTGCTCCAAGAATATGGAAAATACATTCCTTAAAGGCCTATTTCTAATTATGCAAGCACTACTTACATTACTCATAATTTTCAAATAATAAAACATAGGGTTCTCTTTTATTCCCATACTATGTGAGGTGATTTGTCAAATTACATGTTGAGGGAAAGAGATTTTAGGAAAAATTAAAATTTGACAGTTAAATTGCCACCAGTTTGCATATATAAGCTCAAGCAGAAAAATTCCTGACACCAAATAATAGGTAGGGATTTATTGGACTTTTCAGTAACGTTATTATTGACTGATGTTATGGAGAAATATTTAGGGACTTAGCTTTTGAGTTCTCTACAGGCTTAACTTATTTAATTTTTATATTTAATAACTCCAATATAACCCTGATTATAAGCTAGGCATTGTTCAAGTCATTGTTCAAAGAGCCTGACATATTTTAATACATTGACTATATATAACTCTATAAAATTTGTGATCAATATTCTGTAATTATAAAGGATTCAGTCATAGAAAGGGTAAGAATTTATCCAAGACAGTAGATAGAATAGCTAGGATATGGGCCCATACCTAGCCACACCACAGAGTAAACCTTTAGAGAACATGTTCCTACAGAATTTTGATTGCACATGGAGCAAACACTGAAATTAAAAATGTGATTATTATCATTATTCTGACCATGAGAATGACATGCTATTATAACGAGTATAAAGATGAGATAATATTTTCACTAGTTTTTCTCATTTTAAAGTATGCATGCATAAACATACTTTAATATGTGGATATATAACCATCTATATGCACAATATGCATACATATATACTTTTATCATCATTATCATGTATAATAACCAAAGTATTTTTTGCTATTGCTGTTTTAGTAATCCTTCTGTGTCCAGGGATTACTCCAGGCTCTGTGCTCAGGTTTTACTTCTGTGGGAATCTGGTATTCATATCGGGTACTGAGATTTCAGTCCAGTTGTTTGTGTGCAAGGTAAGCACTCTATCAGGTTCGATTATAAAAGCTACAGTTTTTTTTTTTTTTTTTTTACCTTTTAGGGGTTTGGTCATACCAAGGAGTGCACAGAGATCACTGCTGGAAGTTATCAGGGGCCATTCACAGTGCCAAGGATGGATTTGGAGTCAGCTATATACAAAGAAATGTTTTAAACTTTTATTCCTCCAGTCCAGGCAAAGGCCAATTAAGACATAAATGGTGTACAATGGAAAGTCCATGTTATAAAATTCCTGCCTACCTTTGGAAAGGAATTCATGACCTTGTTCTAGTCATTACTGTCATGGATATCTCAGAATCACTTTCAAGTTTAACATCAAAACTGGTGTTAGCCAAAATTTTTGCTTCAATATTATTCACTTGTATCACTTGTCTTCCCGTTGATCATGAATTTGCTCAAGCAGGCACCAGTAACATCTCCATAAATCCTGTCACAAGTTAGTGTAGTCCAAGGGCATCTGCTTGCTCCAGAACATAAAGAGTCTCAAACTATTCCATCAGGTCATGGGAATGAGGTCTATAGTTGTTACTGGTATTTGGCATATCAAATATGGCATGGGTAGCTTGCCAGGCTCTGCCAACAATATTATTATATGACTTAAAAATGTTAACAATTTAATGACTGAGGTACTATAAAATATACGACAGAATTAAAAGGTAAATAGTGAGAAAAATATGGTGTTTTATAGTGGTTGGTAATTTTTTTTAAATCCATCTGCTCATCTCCCGAGCCTGGTTGTGAGGAAAGCCTTAGGTTAGAAAATCATTGTGAGTGAGTAATATAGTTCTACCTCTATAGTTTAATAATTCATGAAAGTTGACCTTAGAGTGTAGAGGTGGTTCTTTTATGTTCCTTACAAGCCAAAGTCATTGATTGAGAGTCTTGACTCACTGCACACAATATCTCAGTTGGAAACGTTTCTTAGCTACCATGTAGATTAGTAGTTGTAATGAGTTCTGTACATAATTTTTTTTCCAACAATGTGGGTAAAGTTCATAGTGTCAAATTTTTAAACTAAAGCTTGTTAGAGATATTTAGGGGATTTTTAACTCCTATTAAAAAAACATTAATTATTTATTGAGCTTTACTATATTTTCCTACATATATTATATATACATATATGATTAGAAATGTATATATATATGGGCTGCTGTACATGAAAATCTTGATGTAGTAACTTTTAAAGGAAAATTAAATATATTCTGAACAGAACTATGTTGATATTCTCTCTCACTATATTACTCATTTGAAGATTATGTATTGCAACTGGACTTTAAGCATTATGGAATATAGCATTTGCCTAATCACATAAATACTTTGATATGTGCTATAAAGTAATTATCATAGAACACAAAGTCTTCTTGCAATGTCATTCAGTTTCCTTATCACTTCAGGAACTGTGGCCAAATAAAACTTCACACTGTATGTCATTCAGTTGAAACTCCTCGAGAAAAGATATGTGACATATTTTGTTTTAGTAACCCCATGATTTTACTCCAGTAATCCTTCATTGCAAACAACATGATTCTAGTAGTACATAGTAGGCTCCAAGAACCACTGGTTATTTTTTCATGACATGTTTTCATTAGAACATATTAGGTAAAATAGTCTTTATATTTCCCAAGATAAATGCAGTGCACATCATACTCTTATTTATTCCTGGTAATGACATTCAGCAACTTAAATTCATTACCTTTTTTAAAACTTTCTTTTACAACCTTAATGATACTCTTTGCAACATAGCAAGCAACATCTCCATTTCCCTAAAATGACAATGGTACACCTTTTTAAAAACACTGAATAATAATGTTAATTTTTAATGACTTGATCTGTTTCAGACAGTATAGATGGATGCATAATTTCATAGTTAAATTAACAAGGGAGATTGGCTTCCATGCAGAAGACCTGGGTTTAATCCGGGCACCCTGTATGGTCCCCCAAGCAACATCAGAAGTGATAATTGAGTGCCCAGTCAGGAGTTAGCACAGTGTACCACATGAGTGTGGCCCAGAAACGGAAGGAAGGAAGGAAGGGAGGGAGGGAGGGGAGGGAGGGAGGGAGGGAGGGAGGGGAGGGAGGGAGGGGAGGGAGGGAGGGGAGGGAGGGAGGGAGGGAGGGAGGGAGGGAGGGGAAGGAAGGAAGGAAGGAAGGAAGGAAGGAAGGAAGGAAGGAAGGAAGGAAGGAAGGAAGGAAGGAAGGAAGGAAGGAAGGAAGGAAGGAAGGAAGGAAGGAAGGAAGGAAGGAAGGAAGGAAGGAAGAGAAATGAAATGACCCTACCTGAAATGACCCCTGAGTTTATAGCCAGAATTTTATAGCCCTAAGCACTGCTGGGTGGTGTGACACATGAAAAGCAAAGAAGGAAGGAAGCAAAGATGGAAATAAAGGAGTATAATCAGACTTGCTCTATCCTATTTATTTTGGAAACATTCTCCCTCTTTGCCTAAGGAAATTGATCCATAAGGCAATTCATCCAAGCTGAGTCATCTTCTAGTACTCAGTTCAAGTCAAGGAACACAACTTCTTAGCTGACTCACATCTGTGTGAAATAAATAGTAGTCATTTAACTTCTCAAATTTTGCCAATATCTATAAGCAAATTAAAACTTAGTAATACAAAACTGCTACCACTTAAATCACAAAATTATTTCTAAGACAAAGCCTTTACTATAAGAAAAAAGAAAACAGCAGTTTAAATGTTAAACTTAGCACCTAAATAAAAACTTGTATTAAATATGTAAATAAATTCTAGAGCATTTATATTTCTCATATGTCATCTGTATATCTAAAGTGTATGTCTACAATGTACACGCTTTCATAAAACTATATGATATAAAACATATCATATGTTATGTTTAATATCTTATATTATGTTATATGATATTATGATATATGATTTTAAATGTAATCAAAATCATCACATCTGGAAAAGAAGCTATTTTATGGCTTGTATTTTTTCACAAGGAAAATTATTAGCCCTTATCTTTGAACTACATAATAGAAAAATTCGGTACTTGATATTTTCTAAGGTAATCTGACATTTTAAGATAAGAGATAATAGAGCTTGAAACTGCAAACTAACAAATTTTAATTAATGTGATTAGCAATAAAGCAAAATTATTTTCAAATAAGTAAGGTAATGAATTGAAAAAGAAATTTTTATATACAAAACACAATTACTTTTCAGTAATATATACAAACTAAATTTCAAAATATTCCCTTAGATAATTAACTCTGTCATATTAACTGCACAATTCATATTTATGAGCATATATTCAGTGTTTATTATCAGAAAAGTATGTATAAATCTCAAAATAAATCTCTTCAGTTCTACTGACTGGGAAATTTCATAGCAATCATACATGGCTAGCAACTTCTGAGAAACTATTTTAGTCTATGCAGAATCGCTCTAATTATGATAATTTCCAGGATGGTGAATTCAATCATGATATATCCTTCCTTGGTCTAAGATGTAATCTTCAGGGGGAAAAACAACTGACAACTACTCATAATTTTATCTACAATACAAATAATTTAACTGAAATTTACCAAATTTCTCATTTGATGACCAATGTTTGAAATTCCAAAAAATAGCTTAACTGACCCGAGATCTACTTATAGCTTGTTATTCTAGACTCTCATGATAGAAAGTAAAAGCCAGTCTGTTCCACTATTTTGATATTCTGCCACTGATCACAATGTAAAAATTGAACTTGATAATGGCTACTCATGGAATAAACTTGATAGATTTCAAATAAATATCCAAGAGATTTCATGATTCTGAAATAAACATAATCAAATCCTCATAATTAAATATAATCAAATCCTCTTATTTTTGAATGAAAGCAGAACAGATTAGTAGTGAGGAGATTTTAAGGATAAAATTTTAAGGAAAGAGTTTGAGAGATTCCAAATTTAGCTTAGAAGGATCTCAATTACCCAAGAGAGTAAGTTTAAATGGAATACAACAGATAGAAGATGGTAAGACACAAAACCAAATAAAATAAAACATCTCATTTATTTCTATTTTTGCAAATAATAAAATTTGTTCTGAAGCCAATATAACGACAATGTATAAATGAAAAAGAATTCAAGATATGCTATCCTGATATTATTATGCTATACTGAACTCTCAATAATGTCGGCATTGTTGTTTTTGGTCTACTCTTTTCACAAAACAGTGAAGGATTTTTTTTTTTTTTTTTGCCTTTTGTGTCACACCCAAAGATGCTCAGAGGTTACTACTGGCTCTATACTCAGGAATTACTCCGGGAGGTGCTGGGGACCATATGGGATGCCCGATATTGAACCTGGGCCAGCACAGGCTGGCCGCGTGCAAGGCAAATGCCCTAACCACTGGGCTATCGCTCCGCCCACAGTGAAGGATTTTTAATCACTCCAAAATTGTAAACAAACTTATTTACACCCCCACTCCGCTAGGATTATGCTAGGGTCACTCCTGGCAAAAGCTTATACCTGTAAGTTCACTGATGCCACCAAAGCCGCACTCACTGATGCCAGGATGGGGTATATCTAGTGCCAAAGATAAAAATCCAAGACCTCACACATGCAAGTCATATGTTTTTAACACTTAACCATATCCTTGGTACCAGAATTCCTCTGACATAAGGTTGCTAGTTTCAAAAGGTTAAATATATGCTAAATATATGTTTACCAAAACTGTATGATATATCGAATATAGTTTAACATAGTAACACAGAGCTTAGAATTTGTGTCATATTTCTGAAACAAACTGAAAGTATAACTCCATCTTAGCAGATATAACTTCTGTATCTCAAATACCCCTTTCTGTTACTGTCCTCTCATGCAATGAAGATGCAACATTGTATTTTGTTTGAAAAACAATTGCTGTAGAACACCTAAACGCCTCTGCATCTGCCCTGGATTTCCTCCTGCAATCACTTTGTAGATAGGGGGTAGTTTAAATGTGGCAGTTTATCTGACCATGTATGCTGTACTGTCTGGTATAAATATTCTCTCATGCTACCACAATCATCATGGGACTAGCTAGATCTTACAAGCATATTTGCCTGGCCATGTTGGATCGCTAAGTAATTAGACCAGAGAGAAATGCTGTTTGCCTCCAAGCAAGCAAGCATGGCTCCCTGATAACTCAAAGGCAACTAAAATACAAAACTACAGTGAAGTAGACGAGACTCTTGTGAAAGCTTGGAGAAATATTTAACTGGCATTAGTATAGTCTTTGGTACAGAGACATGCCATCTCAGAAACCCCCTTCTCTACCCTATAAAGGCATTTCCAGGCAGATCTTGGCTCAAAACATTAGCATATAATAGGGCCTAGGTGAGGTGCTGGGAGAAATTACTCCCTGCTTCCCATAATAGTGGGAGGTCTAAGTTTCATGGGCATAAAACTAGCCTGCTTCCTCTCTTGGGTCTCACTCTTTTTGGGCTCTCTTTTGGGGCTTGCACTCTTCTTGGAAGTCTTGTCTTTGTCTCCTCTTTACAGGGCCTTAACACATGGTGGCCACCATCTTGGCGTACATGGGGCTGGGGTTTTAGCCAGGAATCCTAAGCACAGGGTTCTTCCTATTGCTGATTTGTATGCCTGAACCTGTGATAAGTAAAAGCATTTTAAAATTGCATCAGATTCCTGAGTTTTCATCCATTCCCCGCCGGCTCGGAGGTAGAAGGGAACTCGCTTCCCGGCACAGTCGGGGACCCCAGCAGCGTTCCCGATAAACTATTACCCAGTACTTCAATCATTTGCCACAGTTTATTGTATTACTTCTTAAATATTGATGCTAATTATGATAATTTACTGGCTAGAAGATAGTAAACCATCTTCAATTTAACTAGAAGATAAAAGAAAGTCTATTTTAATATTTTTATAAATATTTTAGTAACAAAGTGTCTATTAATCAATATATGATGGATTAATAGATAATCTACAAATTAATGAATCCTTTTTGACTTTTTTAAAAGAAAGCTTTAAATAGTTAACCTAGTTTTTGGTTATATAAAAATATTGGAAACTATAGATTTCTCCCAAATAGATTCATCCCAGCAAACATGATCTCCTTTATTAGCTACAATCTTGAACAGAGTGTTATGTTGGTTAAAACATCCATTCACAAACATTATTATACAAAGTCCACAGTTGTCCCCAGAGTTCACTCTTGGTGTTGTTCCTTCTATGGGTTTAGACAAATGTATTTAACCATTGAAACCAATGTTACCATGATTATAATATCACACAGGATATTTCTTTATTTCTCTGAAAATTTCAGTATTTTCCTATTGTGCTGTCAATTTTAAATTTCACTTGTTGATGACTCATATTTTAGAGAATTATTTCCCTTTCTATATTAATATTTTGTTCTACATTCATGCTATAATTGAGTATTAGTTGCAGGAGTTTCATTTTTAATCAGTTCTTTAGAATTTCTCTCTACTTGTCATACCGGGAATTGTGTTTTAATCAATTCTTTAGACTTTCTTTCACTTGTCATCATGAATAGTTTTCTTTGTTCCCAAGCTGTACAATCTTGCATTGCTTAATGACTTAAAGATGTACTACAAATATAACTGTGGTCCCAATAGTGTTTACACTTACAGACCAGTTGGATAATAGCCTATACTGCCTAAGTTTGTATAACTGCACACTATGACAAATGAAGTCATTTAATGACATATTTTTAAGAACATATCAGATCTGCATTATTAATATATGACTATATTTTTCCTTTCTTTTGGGAGGTTTTAATTTTAGTAGCTAGAACTTCTAGTGCAATGATGAAAAAAAAGTAATGAGAAGATATCACATTGATCACAATTATAGATATACAGAAATTTCTATTAATTTTTGTTTACCATTGTATTCCACCATGTAAGTAACTATTACTTAGAAAGTAATTAGCAAATATTTATTTAAGAATATAAAGAAAAAATGCCAGGAGGCAGAATGCTTCCTGAGCGAACCAGGAGTAAGCCCAGAGTGATGGCACAGAGAGCAGGGCACTTGACTTGCACTTAGTAGCTGCCCAGGGTTTGAGTTCCTGGCATCCCATATGGTCCCCATATGTCCAAAAAATAAAAAGAAGAAATTAAGATTTTACTTTTTTCCTTAAGTCAATAGCCTACATTTTTACTGGTTGCATTAGCATCCTTTATATTGAGTTGTTAAAGAAATATTTGTTGGACAGCTAGATACTCCAAAAACATAGAGCACATGTTTTTGTTTTTTTCATATAGAAGGTCAGAGTTCAATAACTAGCACTCATGACCCTTTCCCCAGCACTGACAGGGGAGGCCCTAGTTGCCACAGTACAGCCTGACTGAGTAGGGTTGCGTAACTGAGACCAGCCATCAAACCACGAGCCCCACAGTGTCAGCTGACTCTCAGTGGTTTTAACATCAAGGCTCTGAGGAAGTCCCCTTTAAAGAATAGCATTTGACTTTGTCTTCTTTTTGTTTGACTTTTTTTTGGGTCACACCCGGTGGTGCTCAGGGGTTACTCCCTGGCTATGCTCTCAGGAATTACTCCTGGTGGTGCTCAGAGGACCATATGGATACCGGGATCAAACCCGGTGGGCCACATGCAAGACAAGTGCCCTACCTGCTGTGCTAACGCTCTGGCCCTGATTTTTTCTTCTTATAGAATTATTTTAATAGCATATGGATTAGAATAATGCTTTAGAAAATTAAATTATTTTAATAGCATATGGATTAGAATAATGCTATAAATCTGGAATGATTTAATAACTCTTAAGATTTCAGAATCTGGAATATTTAATAACTCTTAAGATTTCAATAAATTAACTCTATAATAGCCGGCGATAGCCCAGCGGTAGGGCGCTTCCTACACGCCAGCCTGAGCTGGCTCGGGTCGACCCCGGATCCCATATGGTCCCCGAGCACCGCAGGAGTGATCCGAGTCCAGAGCCAGGAGTAACCCCCTGAGCATTGCCGGTGTGACCCAAAAGAAAAATAAATAAATAAATAAATAAATAAATAAATAAATAAATAAATAAATAAATAAATATAATAATAAAACAATTTAAAAAAAAATAGTCAAAGGCACATGAGGTTTCCATATGAAATAACCATGTTAACATTTGGCTGTAAATGTCCCTGGGGAATGTGAGCAGGTATTTGGGACTTAATCACATAATGTCTCTCTGCCTGTATACAAGTTCCCTGGCATGTGAAGTACCATCCAGAGCGCATCTGTGAACTCTGGTCAGTCTGGCTGACATCATTCAAGCAGAAGATGAAGCGGGTGGTTTAATGTCTCCCCTTTTTCTCAGAGATGGCTGTATACTGATTTCTGTATATATTGTCTATTTCTGTATGTACTGTATATTTCTGTATATTTAAATAAGTCTTCGAATTCAAGAAATGTGTAGGTCTATATTAGCTGGTATCAGAGACAGAGAGAAGTGATGACATCAGGAAGAAGGGATAGATTGAGAACAAAGTCCCCCCCCAAATCTATGTTGTTGAGAAATGAAATCCACAAATCTTAGCAGGTCAATTTTAACAAGCTCCCATGCATAACAGATGAAAGTTACGGACATGAGGGTTGATGGCAAATATGAGAAATGCTTTGGGCTCATGAAAAGCAGGAAGCTATGGAAGGAAATACCCCGATATGAAATGTGTTGAGTAATCTGTTTTGAAATAAATATCATTCAGAACTGAAAGCAGGCAAGGAGAAGCCAGTCAGGTTTAAAATAAAATGTGAAGTGATTATGCTCTTTAAGAATAGCAATTATTTGAAATATCCCTTTCCAGATATTTTACAATGAGAAAAAATGTATGTTTGAGCTTTGAGTGAACAAAGAAAAAATATTAAGTGGGATCAAAACACAATGTTTTCAAAAAGCATTAGCCATGTTTTCAGGTTTAAGAGGATTAATGCATGAATGAAAATACAATAATCATGACAGTTCAACATTTTCTTACTTTGAAGTTATTTGAAAATATTTACAGGTTATGGGACCAGAAAAATAATAGAACAAATAAGGCTCTTGCTTTGCATGCAATGACCTGGGTTCAATCCCTGAGGTGTATATACACCACATCTCCTGCCTCAGCCCATCTAGCATAATCCCTAAGTGCAAATATGTCGGAGTAAGCCCTTAGTAAAACCTGGTATGGCCAGATACTCCCTCAAAACATATAAATTCTACCTTTCATGTAGAATCGTATTTTATATTGTTTTTAAATAGATTTAAACTACACTAATATTATGAGAGAACAGAGGCAGAAATAAAACATAAATATTTCAGCAAAGCAGCAGATTTTTTTTTTTCTTTTTTGGTCACACCCGGCAATGCTCAGGGGTTTCTCCTGGCTCTGCACCCAGGAATCACCCGGCAGTGCTCGGGGGACCATATGGGATGCCGGGATCGAGCCCAGGCCAGCACAGGCCGGCCGTGTGCAAGGCAAACGCCCCACCCTCTGGGCTATAGCTCCTGCCCCAAGCAGCAGATTTTTAATTGAAAACAGTTGTCTTCAATAATTCTTCCTATATGTTCTACCAATAATTAATTTTAGCATATGCAAAAAATAAAGTAGATCAAGTCTTAAAAATATCACTACTGCTTTTTATTTTTAAAAAATCACATATTTATTTATCTATACATTGATTGATTGATTGATTGATTGATTGATTGATTGATTGATTGATTGATTGATTGATTGATTGATTGATGGTCTTTGGGACACAGCAGTCAATGCTCGAGGTGACTCCCAGCTTTGCACTCAGAAATTACTCCTGGTAGTGTTTGGGGACCATAACGGATGCTTGGAATCGACTTTTGGGTCGGCAGCACGCAAAGTCAAATGCTCTACTAACTATATTATGGCTCTGATCCTTCAGTCTTTCCTTCTTACATGCAGGGGAAAAAATGGGATTAAAAGGAAATGGTAGAAAAGCAATTAAATAAAAGTTTCTGTTTTAAACACACATAACATGGAAACTGTATTTGATCACTATTTCCTAATACTTGAAAAGAATAATCTTTAAAAAAAGTTACTTAAGAAGCTATGAATACTTTAAAGTTTAGAGCATGTTGTTTCACTTATTTAAAAGCTATATAAAAAAGAGACATTAAATTCAATTTGGTATAATAAGTTAAATTATTTTGCAAATATATACTTAACATATTTCTCCCAAGCATTCCTAAGTATTCCTAAAGGAAGAATGAGGTTGTTTGAAAACCATCATAAAATTATATAGTAAAACTACCACTTCTGATTATCAGAAATGTTTTGATAATATAATGGATCTAATTAGAAGTCTTCTAAGCATTTGATTATTTAAAATCCTGAAAGCCCCATCTTCTTTCTTAAAGAATAAAACAATAAATTTAAAGTTTTTGTTACCCAAATGGTGAATGATAAATTAAGGTTATAAAATATAGTCCAAAGTTTTCATATATTTAAATAAAAATTCTAGAGGAAATTAAGTTTTCCATTTTATTCTTACTAAATAGCTATTTTGGGTTCTTCAAATAAAAGCGAAAAAAAAAAGAAAATGTTATGGGGACTGAGC
The DNA here is from genome assembly GCA_021461705.1 of Cryptotis parvus. Taxonomy (NCBI): domain Eukaryota; kingdom Metazoa; phylum Chordata; class Mammalia; order Eulipotyphla; family Soricidae; genus Cryptotis; species Cryptotis parvus. The sequence goes on from JAJIBD010001904.1 coordinate 47,695, forward strand.
CATAATACAGTGGGTAGGGCATTTACTTTGCATGTGGCCAACCCAGGTTAGATTTCAGGCATGATATATGTCCCCTAGGCACCTCCAGGAGTAAGTTCTAAGTGTAGATAGGAGTAATGCCTGAGATTTCTTGGGTGTTACCCCTCCAAAAAATAAATAGAGCTTATGCTATGGCCAATATGTCCTGTGCTTTGAAATCATCTGCCTATCCTCCCAGACCATGGAAAGCCTTTATTGTTCTCCTCTAGGGCCTAATAGTTTTAAAACATGTTTGATTTCTCTTTCAGACTGATTACTCTGAAACCAAATAACCATTTCCTGACTTCCATTAACCCAAAACATGAGATTTTACACCCTTACCAGGACAGGGGCCCCGTCCTTTGCCTACAGGAAACAGTTAGAGAAGATAGGTTTTCATCCATGAAACCCTTAGTTATTTAAGGAGGGTAAAATCCCTAGGGAGGAATATTGAAAATGGAGGAGCAGAGTTGCTAATGAGCTTTCAGGAAAACAATAAAACAATAAAAATCAGCTTGCCATGAAGTAGCCCAAAGGAATGAAGAATACATTCCTTTTAAGATGCAAATCCTGAATTCTTTGAAAATGCAGAAACTAGAAGTAGAAACTGAGGCACTTTAAAGATGCAGGGACCACTGTCAGATAAAGCTGCAACAGAATTAAAAAGCCTTAATAAGAGTAAGAACTGAGTCCTAAGAGGTGACAACACCCAGGTAAATTTTGTGTAGGCAGAGAATTCCAAGACAAGACAATTTGGAGAGACGGTTCAGAAAACCTTCTCTCAAAAGCCATATTCTGTTTTAACCACTTTGGAGAAGCCTATTTTCTCTTGAACATTGTAGTTTTTTTTTTTCTTTTTCTCTTTCCTTTTGTCTCTCTAAGTAAATTACTTTAAATAAAACTGCTTTTACTTCACTAAAAATAGTACTTCATTGTTTTAAAAATAACAAAAGAGAAATAAACAAAGCATCACACAACCCCCACACACACACACACACACACACACACACACACAATCAAACAATCTTGATGAGCAGGGAAGAAAGGGTGGACAGGTGGGACAGGTAAAGGAGGTCAACTGATTTAAAGGTGGGGAGACTTAAGGGTTTCAAAATGTTGAATTATAATGCCATATACTTAAAATATATTGTTATAAAATCATGCTACTACAGTAAAATGTTTAATTATAAAGTACAAGTGTAGACACCATCAATTTGAGGTTAGTGGATTTAAAATATAACATCAATTCTTTTTTGTAGTCATACATTTCTATTAAGAATATTTATAATTATAATTTTCTTCAGCGATGTTGACTTTCTTGAAATATGATTCTCATATTAAACTGTGCTTATCTTGAGAGTAGGTCATAGTGCTACAACACTCTTAGTTCTGTGGCACTATATCAAGCCCCTAAAGTAGCAATGTGTTAATAAATGCCTCAAAAGATAATTGTTTGTGAAATATATTAAATGAACAAACTATCTTTTGCAATAATACAATTAATGTTTTCAGCTATAATACATCAGGCATTTTATTTGCATTTATTTTTTAAATTATTCATTTATTGTTATTAGTTTTGGTACCATACTTGGCAGTGCTCAGGGTTTACTCCTGCCTCTTTGTTTAGGGAAGATTGCTGGTATGCTCAGGAAGGGAGCACATGCAGCATTGTGAATAAAACTGTTATGCCAGGAGTTATTCCTGTGTGCAGAGCCAGAGGTAACCCTGAGCATTGCTGGGTGTGACCCAAAAAGCAAAAAAAAAAAAAAAAAAATCTGTTAGCTGTGTGCAAGGTAACAATTATATATACATGTTTTTGTAAGTTCATTTTATTTTGGGTTTTGGGGTCAGACCTGATGATGCTCTTAGCTGCCTCCCTGACCTGCATTCGGAAATCATTTCTGACAGTGCTCAGGGGACCACATAGGATGTCAGAAGTCGAACTCAAGTCAGCTGCATGTAATGCAGTGCCTTACCCACTGGACTATATCTCTCTTGCCCAACAAAAGACATTTCAAAAACAAAGGAAGTACACTGAAATCTTGCAGTTAGTAGCCAGGAAGAGTGACTAAAAGGCTTATGCGTTCTTTCATTCATTTAATCAGTAGATCTTGGCCTCCTACCTTGTAAAAGAAATTAAGGTCAAAGACAGTATTATTTTATTTAAAGCCTAATGAACTCACCAAGTTTTTAGAGACTGATTTACAGAACAATAATCCAAAATATATTTGGCTTGCTTATACCAAAAGGAAACAATTCAATCTATACCATTGGAATTAATTTGAGAAAAAGGTATATTTTTTAAAATCTGGTAATAGCATTATTTTAATAAAAGAAACACTGTATAAATTTATGTAATTACACACTTTTATAAATTATAGCTACTCCTTTAATGGAAAACTTTGAAAATCATGGAGCTATCCTGAATCATTAGATATGCATACTACTGAAGCATGTTACTATTAAGAAACTATTTTGAAAAATAATAATTGTCTAATCAATATTCAAAGCAATCTTTACTAGGGGTAGGGATCTTCGGCAATGTTAGGGACCCACAGCTCCCCTCCAACTAAAGCTGACCAGGACTAGAGAGTGACTTAACTATATCCTCATTGCTGGGATTGGGGTTAACGCAGTGTTGGGATCAGACTCAGGACTCTGCATTGTATGGCAGGTATTCCACATCTTTGAGCTATCTTCCAGCCTCTATTTACAAAAGCAAATATTTTGAAAGACTTTGGCTTACAAAATTCTGAGGGATACAGATGCTTTAAAAATTCAATTTTCTTTACAGCAATAAATTTGAATCAATTATCATGGTATTTATTTCCCAAGATTGAATTTCAAGTGTATATTAATATTAGATGGTAAATGTATTACACTCAAGTAGTACTTGTAGTGCTTTTTAAAGCAGAATGTCAATTACTTGAACACATTTTAAAATTATTAGATAGGCTCATTAATAAAAACATAATTTCAGTTAAAAGTGAGATGCTAAAATGAAGAATATTTAGAAGTCATATAGTATCCATAAAATTCATCAGTGACCCATGCAAATAAACAGGATAACTACAGGAATGGTTAAATCTTGCACTTACCAACCTCCACAATGCTAGAGCAGTTTGGATCTGTGAAGCCATCTGGGCACTCACAAGTGTAAGCATCGCCCGCCAATTCTGACAAACACAAACCTCCATTTTTGCATGGATTGGGATCACAGATATCACCTGAAGAAGAAGAAAGGAAAACGGTATTTATTTATTTATTGGTCTTGGGCACTGAGATACACTATTTCACATACCTGCTTGGCCTCTTTAGTTAATGTCACCACAGATTCAATGATATCTTAAGACCTATTTGAAAAAGCATGATTTTGAAAGAAATATTATATAATATGGTAAAAAAATATCAAGCATGAAACACTGATCAACACACTGAATGTTATTATCCTATTTCAATGCTCTTTCATTACATGAGGGATTGATTTATCAAAATAATAATGGTGAAGCGGTTTCATTGATTACCCCAATAATCTTTTTTATTGTCATGTACTTTGCACCATAATTCTGCTCATTGACAGAATGGGCTCATATCTAAATTGCTGTACTTGGGGTATGTCTTTATGACACTTTTGGCCAAGGGGATGCCAGCAGATTTGGAATCAGCAGAGGTTCACAAAAGTGTTTTGATATTTCTACTTCCCTCTGTTGGAAATCTTCCATGGCCATAAGAATAAATTCAACACAGATTCCTTGAAAGAAGTAGAGAAAAATATGGAACGATAAGAGAGAAACTGCCTGAGAGAAATAAACTGTGCCCAAACCAAGGCATTAAACATATGATCGTGTCTTTGGTACTGGGCTGCAGATGAAATCTAGAAAGAGTAAAAGAACAAATGGTTACAAGAGATATAAAATTGACCAATCATAGGGAACAGAAAGACAGTACAATCAATAAGGCACCTGCCTTGCATGTGCCTGACTCAGGTTCAATCCACAGCATACCATATGGTTCCCCAAGCCCTGACAGGAGTGATCCCTGAATACACAACCAGGAGCAAACACTGAGCACAGCCTGGTGTGGCTTCAAAACAAAACAAATAAATGACCAGCCATGTTCTCTGGCAAAAAAACAGTGATAAAGTGATAAAGTTATTACTTGAAGCAACAAGGACAATAGAAAATATACTTAATTAATTGTTAGCTATAAATAAGATTTCTAAGTAGAATAATAATGCCTCAGCTGGCTTTTAATCTTTTAATAATTTAATAAGAAAGGTATTTTCTTTGAAAGAAATATTTCAAAGGACAGGTAAGTTTAAATTTGTGATAGAAAATTAAATGAGTGCCAAGAAGGCAGCTCAGTGGTCAGAAACACCTTCCTGCATGTACCAGGAAGCAGTCTAAATCCAGGCACTGTTTGCACCTCCAACCCGTATCCATCTGTCCACCCCAGCACTGTCAGATGCAGCCTACGGGGACCAAATCACTGACTACTTTCTGGGTATCTTCATTATGGCTGCCAAGTACTGAGCCATCTGATGAGCTATTTAAGTACTGCTTAGACTGGTCTAGACTGACCTCCAGGCTGCCTTAGCACAAACACACACAGAAAAATGACAAAAAGCACACACATGTTATATACACATGTAAATATATATTTATATTCTAGCCCTGGCCCACCACCTCGGCAGAACCTCACAACAAGCCAGACCACCCCCTCACTCCACAGGCACCGACATTTTCCACATTTGGACTTCCCTTCGTCAGATCTCCACCCAGCAGACCAGCCCATCACAGCCCGGCTCGCGCCCAAGCGGCCGCGCGGCTCATCAATAAATGCTTTATTTGGAGGTGTTTAAAAGAATTTGCCTCCCGCTTGGCAAGCCTGACAAGCTTCTCGTGTTGTATTTGATATGCCAAATTCCAGTAACACTATATTAGGTCATTCCCATGACCTAATATAATGGTTTGAGGCTCTTTATGTTCCTGTAGCAAAGCCGATGCCCCTGGCTCTACTGGCATGAGACAGGACATATGGAGATATTACTGGTGCCCGCTCTAGCAAATAGATGATCAACGGGAAGATCGTGATCATGATATATTTATATATAGGAGAGAAAAATTTAAGTGAAGAGAACAGTTTCTCAACAGCAGGCTTAAATCTTTCACTCTTATGAAAGGTCAAATCCAGAGATTTGCCAGAAAGAAATAGTCTCAACAGAAATATCAAATCAAGGAGGTTACTATAAGACTGTTTGTGAAAACACTTCAAATAATTCCCAAGGTCTGAACGATCGTCTCAGCTAAATAAAAGAGCTTCAAGAAATCTTAAGGGTATGATTCCTGAGCAGCCTGACATACCCAAAATGAACTGATTAAGTGCTGAGTGAAAAGCATGCTTCAGGTAGAATCCTTGGGGTGGCTTTACTGCAAAGAGGAAGTGGATTGGCCTCATAAAAGTCCATCCAGTTTCTAAGTGACTTTATAAGTGTAAATGTCTTTTCTTGGGTTAAAAGGAGAATGAGAGCTTTCAGAATTTAAAAAACAGAATCTTGTATTTCTTAGGTATGTGACTCCCTTATACAATTTCTTACTGAATAATTTCAACTATTTCTAATCATTTTAACTTAATTTTATTGGTTACTAGTTTACCTCTTTTTTCTCAGAGTGCCATACCTAGAGCTGTCCAGGGACTAATTTAGCTCAGTGTTTAGGGATTACTCCAAAGCATCATATAGAAAAATATGTTTCCAGGGAATGAACGGAGGTTAGTGACATGTAAGGCAAATATACCTATAGCCATTACTTTGTAACTAGCCTCACACTTTAAAATTCTTAATAAATTAAGATTGTTTAGAAATATTGAATTTGAATAGAATCCTGTATTAGCATTGAAATTGAAACACATACTAGAAAACAGTCATGACATATGTGAATGAGTGGAAAACAATATTTTGGGAATATCATAACATTTGTTATACCATAGAATAACATGGACTTTAGAATGTTTGGAATGAAATGTAGAGAAGATATTGATTCAGAAATGTTTAAAGGGTTACATTATATATTACAAGATGAGAAACCAATAGGGATTTGTTGCAGCCAAATTTGTATAACGACATATTTGGTCTAGTCAGTCTTCTGTCTATTCCTCTATCTCCTGTGTGCTGCATTTTTCGTAGACATTTGGTTAAGATCTGGGTACTGCTCCTGGGAATATACTCTGGGAGGCCAAAAACATGCAGCAAAAACACCATCTGCACCTCTCCATTCATCACAGCGCTATTCCCAATAGTCAGTATCTGGAAACAACCTGAGTGCCGGAGAACAGATGACAAGATAAAGAAACTGTGGTACATCTACACAATCAACTACGCAGCTGTAAGCAAAAAAATAAAAAGTAATGAAATTTGTCTATAAATAGATGGACATGGAGAGTATCATGTTGAGTGAAATTAGCCATAGTGAAAAGGACAGATATAGAAAGACTGCATTCATTTGCAGGATTAAAAAAAATAGTATGCTACTAATATCCAAGATCAGGAAAAACATGGTTCAAGAGGTATTGTTAGTGGGTAGAATCTACTGCAAGTATGTGGGAGTCATAGGTGAAGTAAGCCAGAGAAGGGACCAGTGTGCTAATAATTGTAGGAAATGGTAATATAAGTCTAGAACTGAGCATTGAATGTAGGCAAAGGGATATACATGATAACCCCTAAATGTATATATTGCAACCACAATGTGTAAGAGAAAGGAGAGAGAGAGAACAAGTAAGAGAGAGAGAGAGAGAGAGAGAGAGAGAGAGAGAGAGAGAGAGAGTGGAAGAGGCAAGGTCCCTGCTATAGAGGCAGCTGGGGGGGAGGGGGAGGGAAATAAAGAACATTGGTGGTTGAAAATGTGTACTGGTGGAAAGATGGGTGCTGGAACACTGTATTTCTGAAACCTAATCATGAAGTTTTGTAATTATATCACGGTGGTATAACAAAATTAAAAAAATAAAATAAAAATAAAAATAGTCTTTCAATAAGAAGTATCTAAACATATAGGAGATAAAAATACAAGACTAATGATACCTTAAAATGACTATAATTAGCTTATGAGATCAAAATTGTAGGACCAACACCTGCATTAAGAAAAATGCAGTACTATCAGGTGATAGAATACTTGAAAAATTCTTGGAACAATATTTACAAAGAAAAATATATAATGGTTTACTCTTTGCAACTTGAAGTAAGCTACGTTACACAAAGAATGGAGGCATATCATGATAAGAAACAACATCAGAGGGGCCGGAGCAATAGTCCAGCGGGTAAGGTATTTGCTTTGCACGCGGATGGCCCGTGCCAGCCCAGGTTCAATTCCGGCATCCCATATGGTCCCCTGAGCACCACCAGGAGTAATTCCTGAGTGCAGAGCCAGGAGAAACCCCTGAGCATTGCTGGATGTGACCCAAAAAAAAGAAAAAAAAAAAAGAAACAACATTAGAAAGGCAGTATACACATATAAAAATGCCAAATATTTGAAACTTTAGGTATTAGAAACTTACAAGAAAATTAAACCAGCGACTCTATTTCATGAAATTTACATTTAGAATGATTCTCAGGAATCAAGACTGAGGACAAAGAGGACTAAGCATTTATTTCTGAAATAATTTCAGCAAAAAAGTGAGGCTTTTAATTTTCCTGTTAGTTTTGGGACCGTATCAACTGTTCTCAGGGTGTACTCCTGGCTAAACTACTTGGGATGAATGCTAGTGGGGCTCCAGGGACCTCCGGGTGTTGTGGATCAACCAAAATTAAGTTGGCTGCATAAAAGGCAAGTCCCCTACCATGTACCATCTCTTTTGCCCCCATAAGGATTTTCTTATCCTCTCCTGGGAGGCAGCCCAAGAGGAGAGTAATGGAGTCATCATTGAACAGTTAGGAAATACTAGATAATAGAGCATAAAATGGAAATCTCAAATAATTTTCTCTCTAGATAATTAAACTAAAACAAAAGTGCTTTGTAGAGATTTTCTAGAGTCAGCTACTAGTTAAAAATCATGCCTGCCTGCCTTCGATATGAGCAAAGCGGAACAGTTTTATATATTTAGATTAACAACACTTTCATCAACTAACATGAAACCAGCTAATACCCAACTGTGTTTGTGATAAGATTTCATTCATATTTCTTTGTATTTCCAGCACTACAAAATAGAAACTCTACATTTCTTAAACTAGGATCTGTTATAGATAGCAGCAATGTCAAATCAAGGCATGTTGCAGACACATAGGTTTCTTTATTTACATCTATAGAAGCAATGTCTTGGGAGAATAGCAAGGCAAGAGGGATAATATTCTCATTCTCATATCTATCCATCTATCTATCTATCTATCTATCTATCTATCTACCTACCTATCTATCTATGTATACACACATATATATACGTGTAAATATACACACATATGTGTGTATATGTGTGAATATACACATATGTGTGTATATATATTCTCTCAAAACAGGAATCTCTCCTCAAAACAGGAATCGCTCATTCTGATCCCTCTTATTCACACTGACAAATTCCTGCCACTTTAGTAACTGATATAGCTTATATTTTTGATACACCTGAGCCATGTATGGGCAGAATTTATGATCCTTTTGATGACTCCAACCCCATCAAAAGGATCATCACCATGCAGTTGTTGGTATTCTCAGAAATCTTGCTGGGGGGGGGGCGATAGTCCAGTGGGAAGGGAATTTCATTTGCAGGCAGTTAACCTGGGTTTGATCCACGGCATCACACATGGTTCCCAGAGCACTGCCAGGAGTAATTCCTGAGTGCAGAGCCAGGAGTAACCCCTTTAGATTGCCGGGTATGACCAGGAAAGCAGGAAAGCAGGAAAGCAAGCAAGCTTTCCTTGATTACTGCTTGCTTGCTTGCTTGCTTGCTTGCTTGCTTGCTTGCTTGCTTGCTTGCTTGCTTGCTTGGTACCTGTTCCACCCCTTCTAGGTAGTAATAATTAGTGTACTTGGTCTCCTACCAGGTGTTGAGTCACTTAAGTATGATGCTGTTGTCAAAAATGACACAGGATTATCTGTTCACCTTTCATACCTTGCAGGTGTTAGACACCACATGCCTTTCCTCACTCTTGTTCTTGTACAGTTCACACTTTTTATTGATTCCTACTTGTTTCTTATACAGTAAACACTTGTGAAAACTCATCTATTTCTTATCTTCAATTTCATCCCCATTATTAATATTTACTTTGTGTCTTTCTGGAAAGTAAAAAGGAGGTCACAGATTAGACCAAAATATACATAAGAGAATGAAGAGGAAACTATGACCACATTGGTTGTGAGGGTTGAGGGAGAAGAAAAATATGGATTGATTTTTAGAGCCCTGGCTTATTTGACTATGTGCCCATCTTTTACAAGGAAATGACAGGCTTATTTTGAAAGGAGCTATTTTATTAGAGAAAGTTGTGAAACTTACACAATAAACAGGTCTCATGAAAGGATTGAAAAGGCAGATATGAGCCTAAGAGGTTCAATTACAACACAGATTATTTAAAAATGGACAGAAAACTATTTAGAGAGCAGAGAAAGGGAATTAGAGGAGAGGGAGGAAAAGAAAGATCTTTTTTTTTAAACCAACAAACATAGTAAAAAACTGAGGCTTGAATCATAGAATAAAAACATAGGAACTTAGTGCTAGGGCTTTCCTTTCAGTGTGCATCTATTTACATTCCGTTGATTTCTTTGCAGTCTAGTACATCATCCTTGGATTGTTACATTTAGGTATTTTGAGTCTCAAGAAACAGAAAATTAAGAGATGAGTATGCTTTTACCCAGACAAAATTTACTGAGGGAGTGTCTTGTGGAAGGATTGGGGTGCAGTGGGGGGGGCGGTATGGGACTTGTGCTGGTGAGAAACAGAGACAGCACAGAACAGAGTGGCATGTCTGACTGGAGAACAGGGCTTTAAGAAATACCAAGAGATGCCACAACACCTTGGTCCACTGCCAGGAGACACTGTCCTTGGCTCCAAGAATTGTATAGTCCACGAGTCTGCACAGGTTGGACTGATGCCACTAAGGCACATGACAGTACAGATGGCACCTGCTTAAATAAATCCATGACTCCTACAAGATCAGGCAGCAGCTACTCTGCATAGCATCGAGGCTGAGAGCTCTCCCATGCCTTTCAGGAGAACATTATTCATCAAAACACGTGACTAGTTTTCCTTAAGAATTTGGAGGCTGGAAGGTACTTCACATTGAGAAAAGTTCTCTGAGGAATTTATAGGCTGGGCCCTCTTGAAGAATTGAGGGACCAGGTCCAGTCTTCCTTCAATCTCAAGATTAAGGAAATGCCAAATTGTGTTGTGATAAATGGACAGTGTGAACAACAAACAAACTTTTGGTTTTGGAAAAACTAACAGAAAGAAAAAACATAGAAGCATATAGAACATCATCAGGACTATGTACTGAATCCTTTCCCCCCTATCAAATCACTAAGAGAAACCTTTTATTAGGTAGATTTCCATGAAGTAAATTCTAAGACAAACTTGAGAGAGCAACATATTTGAGGAGACATACCAATGAGTGATAAAATGAGGATGTAAGAAAAGAACAGTAAAAACTAATCTGTGAGACAGATCCACTGGGGGTGGGAGTGGGGATGGAATGGTAGAAGTAAGTAGGAACAGGTAGGCCTATCTCTAATAAAAACTTCCCAAAAAGCTCATTGAATTGAACAGGCACCAAAGCAAACATTCATGTTTTAGAGGAAACAGCTTAGACAAGTGGTCAAGCATTAGTACCATATAGGGTTTAATAATTGGCTTGAGGCATTAATATCTACACCTTGTAAGTGGGATTCTGAAAATTCTGCAGAACAATGCTAGGGCAGACTGGCTCGTTCACAAAAAGGGATTGAGTCTTGAATGTCCTGGGTTACCATAAACCCCTTTAATGAAAACTGATTTTGTTGGGTTACATAATTACCTTGGTCCAAACCATTTTGTCCTACCTTCAATTTTTTTTCCATATATATATATGGAAATATATCACTGTATCACTGTCTTCCCGTATATCATCGATTTGCTTGAGCAGGCACCAGTAACATCTCAATATATCCTGTCACATGCGAGATAGCCCAAGGGTATCAACCCGCTCCAGGAATACAAAAAGCCTCAAACCATTCCATCAAGTCATGGGAATGAGGTCTATAATTGTTTCTGATATCTTGCATGTCAAATACGACACGGGTAGCTTACCAGGCTCTGCCGTGCGGGTGGGATACTTTAGTAATCACCTCAAAACTCTTAATACTTTAATAGTAGCAAATGAAAAGAAAGGGTATAGATGCATTTCTTGTCAATATAAAAATATCTCTCTGTACAGCTTAAGTTTATATATTTATATATATAATATATAATATAATATCACTGTCTTCCGTCCATCATCGATTTGCTCTAGCAGGCACCAGTAACATCTCCATATGTCCTGTCTCATGCTAGTAGAGCCCAACGGCCTCTGCTTGCTCCAGGAACATAAAGAGCCTCAAACAATTAATCAGGTCATGGGAATGAGGTCTCTAATTGTTATTGGTATTTGGCATATCAAATATGACATGGGTAGCTTGCCAGGCTCTGCCGTGCGGTGGCACACTCTTGTAGTCACCTCTAAATCCTGCATTTATTGATGAATTGCCACGGCCGCTTGCGGGCTGTAATAGCTCTCTGCTGGGTGGAGTTTTGATGAGAGAGAAGTCAGAATGTGGAAATGGTGGCCCTCATGGAGTGGGGGGGGGGTCGTTTGGCTTGTTGCAAGGCTCTGCTGGGATGGCGGACCAGAAATATTATATTATATATGATATATATGTATAGATATACATATATGTATATGTACATGTATATATATATATATATATTGTTTTGGAACTATTTCTGACCATACTCAGGCTTTACACCTGGTTTTGCATTGAAGAATTGCTCCCAGCAGTGCTCAGCGGACCATATGAGATGCCAGGGATCAAACCCATTTGTCCATGTGCTAGGCAAGTGCCCTACCCCCATGTCTTATTGCTCTGGCTCCATATATTGTCTTTACCACACCATTGTGTGAAGATAGACTGTCACCAACTACACCACCTCCACTTAGCTGATGACATCATTCCAATAACACCAAACATTAGCCAAGCGGCACAAATACTAGATGACTTCGACGGAGAATGTGGAAAAATATGTCTACAGCTGAATCTCAGCAAAACTATGTTCATGAAAAATGAACTAGTTCCAGAAGCCCCATTCATTCTCAATGGAACAAACATCTCTGAATGCAGCAGTTATGTGTACCTAGGTCGAGAAGTCAACATGATGAACGACCTAAAACCTGAGCTGCGCAGGAGGAAGAGATTGGCATGGAATGCCTTCAAAAGCATTGAAAAAATAGGTAAAAAGACAAAAAACCTCTGGCTCCAGGCACATCTCTTCGACAACACCCTTCTCCCCTGCACTAACATATGGCTCAGAAACCTGGGCCCTACAAAAGCAGGGATTAGAATGCTATTTGGGTCTCCCAAAGAGGAATAGAAAGAGCTATGCTTGGAATATCACGCCTCACTCAAGTGAAAGAAGGAATCCAGAGCTCCGACCTCCGTCGCTGTTCCAGAGTCAGGGACACTGTCTCGTTTGCCAAGGCATAGAAAATCAGATGGGCTGGACATGTAATGCGATTTGGAGATGACTGCTGGACTAGAGCTGTTACCGACTGGATCCCACGGGATGTCAAAAGATCACGTGGCCCTTCATCTACAAGAAGGTCAGACTTCTTCGTCAAGACTCTAAACAAAAGGTTTGAGGCTATTCTTATTCCTGAAGCAACCAGATACCATTGGGCTACAATGGCACGTGATAGGGTCAAATGGAAATGTTACAGGCGCCTGCTCGAGTAATCAATGAATAACTGGATGTCAAGTGATCAAGTGATCAAGTGACCACACTACTAACTTAGAGAGCAGTGGATTTAAGGGCTAGTACCTTAAGCAGAAACTCACTCTTTGGCTGTAATTTGAGATCTAAGTAAAAGGCACTCGAGGACTGCTAATACTCTATCATTTCAATTAATCTGAGAAAGCAGCTGCACAGGTAAGAATCCTTTTAAAATGCCAATCTCCTGGCATTTTAAAACCAGTGGTTTTTGTGTTTGTCTAGGTTGTTTTCCAGTGAAAATATTAGCAGTCTTTTAAAAGTAAGATGGTAGCCAGGTCAAAAAGGTCAGCAAATAGAGGGAAAACAGGATAATACACGGTTTCATGGTTTTCTACTGCACTGTCAGCAGCTCCTAAAATATACCTGTGCACATTGTAATCTGTGAGCAGCATTATACCTCGATGTTTCTTGGCTGGCTGGCCTCACCTGCTTTAGATTAGGACAGATGTGTTTAATTTGAATCTAACTATGTTTTATGATTCCATCTGCAGTTTATGGCAGACTCAGGCAAATTAAGCTGATGCCGATTTGCCTTTTGGCAATAGAATGAAGCAATTATTTTTCCCAGGGCAAGAAATCATTGCAAGCTAAATTTAACTTCCTATTTGCTTGCTCTTTTCCCCTGTCTGTCTCCGGGGTTCTGATTGGACTGGGACAATTCTTCCCAGGTTCTGTGCAGATTCATTCTTGCTGACCTGTTGCCAATTTCTCCATGTTCAAGATGATTCAGGTACTATCTTATATCCCTCTCTTAACAGTTTACAATCTATGAACGTTTCACCCAGAGAGCAAACCATGTAGTCATATATAAAATACTCTACAGGAATAATGCAAAAGATAATATAGAAAGAATTATAAAACCCAGGATCTGCACCTTTATGATTGTGATTCTGATTTCACACCGAGCTAAGGATTTGGCCCTTAATATCAATTCAAGGAGAAAATTGTGTGATGTCATGACTCTGGGAGTCAGATACATAGTAAAACTTATTTCTCTTATTGATAATTAAACTCTCAGCTGATTAATGCATTTGGTTTTCATTAAATGTTAATGCTCAAATGTAGTTTATAGATCAGAGAATCACTCAGCCAAACATCACATACCAAGACTCTCGAAACCACCTTAGACGCTGGAATATAGCCTAAATGAAGACACATACATTTCTTGCTCTTGTGAGGCTCATAATAATAATAAAAAGATGCATAATGAAAAACCTCTAGATAAATACTCAAAGTCACTGATAGAAAAACCACTGAAGGGGAATATGGGAGAACGTTCTGACAAGAGATGAGGCAAACAGAACTGGTCTCTTCACAGTCTAATCAGTGTCCTACAAGGTTCCACTCAAACAGCAAGAACGAGCAATGAAGGATGCATGAGTTAGTCCTGTGAAAGAGCCTTTGAGATGTAGGAAACAACGGAAGAGTGCAGCCCTACTGATCAGGATAGAGAATGATTCATTCAAGGAACAGAAAGGCCAGTGGATCTGAAACACAGCAATAAAACTAGACTAAATATTTATTTTGGCAGGAACACAATTTTAATAGGTGTCAATGCAAAGTCAACATTTAATTCTCCCATTGTCAAGATAATTAAGAGCATTTTTGCTAATTTTATCTGCAATATGTGTTAAAATTTACTACAAATACACTTGTGTTTATATTCGTGTATTTACATATGAATATTTTCATTGATATACTTGCATTAGACTGCTAAAATATTCATTATATTCATGTGTGTCAATGTGGTAACTGATTTAATTGAATAAATGCATTCTTTATTTCCTCTATTCCTTTAATAGGACTTGAAGCCAGCTAGAACATGTGTAGAACATCTTCCCTGCCCTCTATTTTTGTGTGAAAAAAGGAAATTTCATGCACACATAAAATTTTCTAAGTTGTAAATATATTAAGCAAACATGTTTCTTTACTAACTGAATTTTTTAAATGTCTGTATAAGCTAAATGTAAAGAGTATCAAAAATGCATCTCTGAGAGAAAGTAAAAGTGAAACACTTCAATTCCAGCTCCACAAATAGGGATGAAGCCCTCTGCATTACCAGGCCATCTTCAGTTTATCACACTCCCAATGAACTAGATTGCTGTACAACCATCATTCATTAGAGAATGGAAATTAAATAAAAGCATTGTCTTTAAAAGTGTTCAGGTAAATAGTTGAACAAACCTGTAAACAAGAATATTTGGTGGGCAAAATGAACCAATTCTAGTACACAAGTGAGCAATAACTCCAGTTAAAATGAGATAAAGATCATGATAATTTGCATACATAACTGATCATACTCAAAAAATGTTAGTGCCCTTTATGACTTACAGCCTGTGAAATTGTGCAGAACAGAATAAATGTCACTTTTTAAAATCAACAATAGCCATCTCAATTTACTTTGTTCCCTCTTTAGAGACCATTTGTATTTCATATTATAATGTCATTTGTTGTACATTCTAAATGAGTTTGATATGTAGATTTTTATTTCAAAACTTCCACAAACTAGAGCTCAAGAATGAGGTCAGCTAAATTTAAAATATATAATTTAAAATGTTTGCTTAGATTGTTAGTTTCATATATGCTTCCATAACAAATTCTAGTTCATACTTTAATGTATCCTGCTATTAGAAAGCAGAATATAAAATATTTAGTTCCACACCATGGTGTCCCAAAGGACCCAAAATGACCATATTCAACCACAGAAACAAACCTTCAAATGAGCAAATAAAATTCTTAAACTCAGAACCATGCTGTTCGTTTGCTTTGGCTCCATATAGGTTTGGTTTTAGGGCTAGACCCAGCAGTACATATGGCTTACACCCAACTCTGAGCTCAGGAATCCCTTCTGGTAGCCTCAAGGTATGTTGTACTAGAGATGGAACCTGGGTCCGCCCCATGCCATGCAAGCATTCACCCCTTTGTATTGTTGCACCAGTATCTCAGAATCATGTTAATGCTAAGTTAAAGCAGGTTGCAACTCAAATGCTAGTTGGCAGTTTATTTCATTATTTGTAGAGGTAATTTTCATTTTAAAAGAGCTTTTTCAATACTAGGCTAAAGAAATTTGGAGAAAATTATCAACTGTTGCAGGACACCTAAAAGCCTAAAAGCCTCTGCATCTGCCCTGGATTGCCTCCTGCAAATCACTTCGTAGATAAGGGGGTAGTTTACGTGTGGCAGTGTATCTGCCCATGTATTCTGTACTGGCTGGTATAAATATTCTCTCATGCTACCACAATCATCGTGGGACTAGTTAGATCTTACCAGCATATTTGCCTGGCCACATGGATCTCTAAGTAATTAGACCAGAGAGAAATGCTGTTTGCCTCCAAGGAAGAAAGCATGGCTCCCTGATAACGCAAAGGCAACTAAAATACAAAACTACCAGTGAAGTAGACGAGACTCTTGTGAAGGCTTGGAGAAATATTTAACTGGCATTAGTATTAGTCTTTGGTACAGAGACATGCCATCTCAGAAACCCCCTTCTCTACCCTATAAAGGCATTTCTTGGCTCAAAACATTAGCATATAATAGGGCCTAGATGAGGTGCTGGGAGAAATTACCTAAGGGCATTTGACCCTTCCTGCTTCCCATAATCAGTGGGAGGTCTGAGTTGCAGGAGTATAAAACCAGCCTCCTTCCTCTCTCTCTCTCTCTCTCTCTCTCTCTCTCTCTCTCTCTCTCTCTCTCTCTCTCTCTCTCTCTCTTGTGGCTCTCTCTTTGTGAGCTCCACACCCTTCTTGGGAGTCTTGTCTTTGTCTCCTCTCAACAGGGCCTTTACAAGTGGTGGCCGCCATCTTGGCCTACATGTGTTTGGGGTTCTAGCGGGGAATCCTAAGCACTGGGTTATTCCTATTGCTGATTTGTATGCCTGAACCTGTGATAAGTAAAGCCTTTTAAAACTGTATCGGATTCCTGAGTCTTCATCCATTCCTTGCCGGCTCGGAGGTAGAAGGGAACTAGCTTCCTGACACTGTTGGGGACCCCAGTGGAGTCCCCGACAATCAACAGTACTTGAGTGTGACTATTTCAATTTTACATCCTATACCAGGTTTAAAATCACAGTGCTGTTGCCTAGAGAGGTCAAAAAATATTTTGGACTCTACACTTTCAAAGAAAAAATCTTTCATTTGGGCGGGAGTGATAGCACAGCAGGGAGAGGGTTTTGCTTCACATTCAATCAACTCGGGTTCAATTCCCAGCATCCCATATGGTTCCCCAAGCATCACTGGGAGTAATTACTGAGTGAAGAGCCAGCAGAAACCACCGAGTGTTGCCAGGCGTGACCCAAAGGGGAAAAAAAAATCTTTTGGCATAGTCTATATTTTGAAACACTCCACAATATATCATTTAAAAACTGGAACATTTTTAATTGAAAGGGACATAAATGATCATATATACCAATAGATCACATATTTACATGTATATTAGAATCACAAGGAATCTTTTAAAGTTCTTGATGCCCACTCCAATGAAATAAAAATGATGAAGGGGTGAGTCTAAGCCTTCCATATTTCTTAACATATTATAAAGATTTTGACTAAAAATAATTTTTTAATATTTTGATTTATGAAAGAGAAAAAAATAGCAGAAAAGGAGGGGAAATAAAGGACACTTTCCTGCTTTCAATTCAAAGGAAGGTTAACAAAGAAAGATGCTCAGTTAGTTGATTATAAAAATCATATATAGGAAGCAAGACTTTTATAAATTAATATAAAGGTAACAGGGCTGGAGAAGTAGTACAGAAGGTAAGGGGCCTGACTGGACACAACTTACCCAGGTTTAACCCCTAGCATTGCATGCCATGTGGTTCCCCAAGAACCACTAGGAATTATAGCTGAGCACAGAGCCAAGAGTAAGTCCTGAGTTTCAATGGCTGTATTCCTGATATCAAAAGTCCAAAGCAAAGAAAACTTCTTTAAAGTACAGAGATATACAGAAATAAAGTACAGAGAAATAGTAAGGTACAGATAGATAGAAGTGTGCAGAGCACTTGTTTTGCAAACACCTGAGCCAGCTTTGATCCCCAACCTCCACAACCTGATCTCTGAGCCCAAATCAGCATTGAGCACCACTATGTGTGGCTCCAAAGCAAACATTAAAATAAATAAAACTGAACAAATTCATAGAATATCCCAAAGAGAGTAAAATGTTATTTAATATTAACATAATGGAAATAATTATTCTGTAAAATAATTAGGGTGAACCTTTTATAAAATACTAAAATATTCTACCACATAGTAGAATTTGAAAGTATTGTTATGAGTACATTATTTCTACCTATGACAAATATTCATCTTATCATTCAGTTAATATTAATGAATGTCCGACTATGTCCTTAGAAGTTATCACTGCAGCACGGACTAAGGAACTAATGGTAGACCACTGACTATTCCCACAAAGGCCAAGAAAAAACACAAGTGCATTAAGAGGTAGCTGCCAATGCATGTTGAACCAATGATGGAGTAGTCTGGGGTGCGGGTCAGGGGCAACAAACTCAGAGCACTTGTTAGTAAATCTTGAAGTGAAGAATAAGGCCTCCAGCCACTTCATGACATGGTTAAATAGATTGTAGGCAGAGTGCTACACTACACATGATCTACACTACACATGAAGATCAGAACCAGAGCATATCCCCAAAGACTTGGGGCCTATTTTAGCTAGAGGGAATAAAGTTAACAGAAATGACAAGAAGCATGAAGGGATCAGAACACAGGATGTCTTCAAGACAGTCCCAGAGACGGAGACTGTAACTCCAAAGGACTGATTCCACTAGCCTCACTCTGAAGGGTCAACCGACCCAGTGACAAGACAATGGGGAGGGACAGAGCTGATTTATTAAGCAACAAGCAGCAAGGCTGAACAATTGCAGATT
The DNA here is from genome assembly GCA_021461705.1 of Cryptotis parvus. Taxonomy (NCBI): domain Eukaryota; kingdom Metazoa; phylum Chordata; class Mammalia; order Eulipotyphla; family Soricidae; genus Cryptotis; species Cryptotis parvus. The sequence goes on from JAJIBD010001904.1 coordinate 66,566, forward strand.
CACCACACAGCTAGGACTTCTCAATGTTTTTTCCTCATGCCATGCCTTTACACCCTGACCCAGAAACACAGCTCAGGTGAGTGCTGCCAGAAACACTTCAGAGCTATTATATAGTTGATTTGGATTGATTTTGGGTTATTGTGCTTTAAGAAACCTTTTTTTTTATTGATAGATTTTTCACTGACCCCCCATATTTTTTACACAAGCCCATGTCCAGCCCCACAGTTAAAACATTAGGATATACAGAATCCACTTATGTGTGTTGTCATGAAATGCAGATTATATAAAACAAGGACACTGAGCTCTATTTTGACACAGGGCACACCAGGGAGGCCATAAACTTTATTGTGGGCTTTTCACTGACTCATATTCCAATGTATCTGTAGGCTTAAAGAGAGACTTTTGTTGAACGTTGGCCTATATTTTTTTGGGGAAGGACAAGATGAAGGAAATGAAATGTTCTTTACATTCTCAATAGGCTGTGGCCAGAGGCATTTTCCATATTTAATTCTAAGTATATATTTTAACTCCTTTTCTGGCTAGTGTCAAGTATATAGGAAGTGTTAGAGGTGTTAGACAGAAGAATGACTTAACTTGAACCTCAGAACTTAGCTGCAATGGGAAAAGATTGAAAGGAAACAGACTTTGAGGGTGATGAACCTGTAAGGGACAGAATGCATGCGTATAGCGTGAGAGACAAAATAGAAGACTGAAGGACACAACCACATTACAAATTATACATAAAGCTTGGAATGAAAGTCCCTGAACCAGCAATATTTCAAAGCAGGATTTATGCAGTTTTATCATCTTATCAGAAAAGCTACTCAAAAGGGGCAAGTCTGAGGATGGTGGTGAAGAGGTGGACGATTTCCATTTCCAAAATGCTTGAGTTAAGTGCTTGAATTGAACTGATTATCCAGGAGATCTTCAGTAAGAAATTGCTTTCTTTTATGGACTTGAGAAAAAAAAATAGAGAGATAGAGAGAAACCTGGCTGAATCTATTGTTTTTTTAGCTTGGGATGGGGGTGTTTGGAAAAATACTTGGTGGTGATCAAAAGATTACTCCGTGGTGCTGTTCATGGATCACACTTGGCATTACTCAGGAGACCATGTGCAGTACTAGGTATCACACAGACGTCAGCCTCATGGAGGTGACATCCTCTTATCCCTTGTGCTATGGTTTCTAGACCCAGAATTTTTTTAAACTACAGGAATGAAAAAAAAAATCTGTGAAAAAAAGATGTTTTAGAAAGAGAAATATTGGTATAGATTCACTCAATTTACTCAAAAAAATTCTTTGTCCCAATTTCTGACAAAATGTTGTACAAATAAAACGCTGTTCACATAAAATTGGATGAGAGGGGGTGGTGGGAACATTAGAACATATTGAAAACAGAAGAAATAGGACAGAGAAATGATGCAGAACGTTTGGCGCTTGCCTTACATGCAGCCAACTCAGGGTCATTCCTGGTCATTCCTGAAACAGCATTTAGTCCTCAGAGTCTGCAAGAGTGATCCCTAAGCAGAGCCAGGAGTAAACCTTAGTACCACTGGACGTGGCCAAGAAAACTAAATAAATTAAATAAAATGAAAAAAGCCCAAGAGTGCCTTAGTGCAGATGAGAAATAGCTACTGGAAAAGATGTTAAAGAGATCAAATAGATTAAAAAGACAAAAGTCAGAATGGGAATTGTGAGAAGTGCAAGTGTTGCAAAAATATGAGGAGAGGGAAACACTATGCCATGAGGAAGGGCTCAGGTCATATTGTGTGAGGAAGGAGACTGACATGATAAGAGATTTGGCCCTAAACTTCAGGGTAGTTGAAGACTCTCACACAGATTGAATTAAATCCCTTTTGGTGTTTTCTCTGTATAAATAGACTGCTGAAAATGTGAGAACAGAGCTTTAAGAAAAGTAGAAGGTAAGATTAGCCCTTCTACTAACCACTACCCTTTGGTAAACAGATGGCTGCTGAAAACCAGATAAAAATGAGGACATTGCTTGCCCAGTTGACTTTGAAGAGTACAACTAACAGTAGCCAAGCCTCAGGACATAAGTGGGTCATTAGGGCTGGCATGCTGGAGTGTGGGGATGAGGCCAAGTGTTCAGTCCCTGGAGTTAACAAATAGCCTCTGGGATTCCTGCACCACAAGCTTGCAATCCCCTCTTCTCTGTAGCGAGTTTGTGTAAGCACTGACAACAAGTGTGCAACAACTTCTGACATTTCAGCAAAGGCACAACTCTAGTTATGCAAGACTCTAATGGAAAGGAAAGGAAAAGGAAAAGAATTGCTACTGGTCACCTGGATCAACCATGGACTGGTGAGAGGCTCAGAGCTAGGACATTGGCGGTACATAACTAGGGCATTGGCCAAAAGCAGAAAGCAGGATTCAGGGTTATTGTTTCAGAAGCATAATAAGGTGAAGGGCAATGAAAAAAGAAGTGACATTCAGCTGTCTTTATTCTTTAATGCATAAAGTGCTCTTAAATTTTATTTTCTGAGATAATTTCATAATCATACAAACTTAATCCACCCTTTTATGGACCCTTTTCTTTTTAGAGAATATTGCAATTCGTCATTTGACAGCAAAGGACAAACTAAAAGATAGAAGTTGGCTGCTGTATATAAATAATGCAGTACATCATGATGTTAACGCTTAGTCCATCCATCCTTGTCAAGAATACAAACTCACAGTGACTTTATAAAAACAATCAGGTGATATGAAGAAGATGAAATCTGGTGCCTAGTCCGACAGTGGAAGTTTCACTTTGCCTTCTTATTTGGATCTTGATTTGTGAATTCTATCTTTTCTAAATGTGAATCTGCTGAGCCACAATATAAAAATAACCTCCAGGAAAAACAAGATCAAAATAAATTAATTCACTGGATTACTTCACAAAGACCAAAAAGAAAGAACAGGACACATCTGTGAATTACTACATGATTCTCTTTATTTTTTAATTCCAGACAGAAAGAAAATGTTATGCTGAACTGCATGAAAATGTTGAAAAGCCTGATATTTTGTGATTTTTTTTGTTTGAAACTTCTTTTTAAAGAAGTCACAGATAAAGACAGCACCATAGTTATCAATTTAAAATACAGCTTATATAAGCTGAAGGAATATCGTTGACAGGTATAGTACAGCCCCAAGAATTTATTTCTAGATATTTAAAGTAGTCCATCACCTCATTACATAATATGTATAAATTGTGCCATTGGACATAACTGTACATGAATATACATTTGGAAGATGGAAATAAAAACAGAAGAGTCAAGCCTAGCCCTCTTTGACTAAAAAAAGTCACAACCCATAAACACCCAAAATCTGTAGAAGTCAGTCATTGTTTTCAAAGTCAAATTTCAATGTTCATTAAATTTTGTAAAAAGTGAATGCTTTCATCTTTACCTTTCATATCAATATTTTCACTTAAAGCAACATTTTATAAACTAGGTGCTGAATATTCTCATTCCAGATTATCTTCAAAATTCCAGAATTCATATCTTCTTATGCACAGTCAAAACAGTTTTTAGGAGTAGAAATATAAATTAGTTGGTTAGGTTAACTAATACTATACATGATGTCAAATGAGCTCTTTAATACTTTTAACAGACATTGTATCTGTTCTTTAGATTGAAGGCTGTGTGGTCAATGTGTTTTCCTAATACAAGAACATTCCTGTCAAGGAAAGTCACTTGAGCAATTAACTCAGTGGAAGTCAGAAATTATGGGTGATCTTGAAATCTAGACTTTCAACAGGTATCAGGTCATTGCTGTTAGCACTTCAATTTGCATATTTATAGAGAGGAACCTGATTGTAAGGAGGGAAGTAAAGTGCCCTTCCTTTAGGAGCTCCAGATGTCTTAATGGAATTCTATTTGGATTATCTGTGCTTTTATACTAAAAAGACCAGTGAAATACTTAGGAAGTGGGACTATGTTAGCCCTCTGGCCAACTAAATAGTAATGTGACTTGCTAAGAAGAAACCATTAAGAATAGACAGGGCAGCTATTTTTTGAACTCACTAAAAAAAACCCTTATTGCCAGTATCTATGGTTCTCAGTGTTGTATCAGAACTTGGTGCACTCTGAGGATTTTCCTATTCAATCTTTGTATCTGATACTCAGTGGATCTTCCCAGTCTGTGAGCCAGCTGATCTGAAAGGGGACGATTTTGTGTGGTTCTACCTCAGAATCCAGCTTCATTTTATCTCTACAATTCACATCGCTCTAACCTAATTCATATTGCTCTCTTGTCATTGAGTTCATTATCTATATATTTTATTTCTGCAGTGATTCTAAAATAGGCATGATACAGTTCAGAATATGCTACCTGCACGGCAGAGCCTGGCAAGCTACCCGTGTCGTATTTGTCATGCCAAATACCAGTAACAATTATAGACCTCATTCCCATGACCTGATGGAATGGATTGAGGCTCTTATGTTCCTGGAGCAAGCAGGTGCCCTTGGGCTCTACTTGCATGAGGCAGGACATATGGAGATGTTACTGGTGCCTGCTCGAGCAAATCTATGATGAACGGGAAGACAGTGATACAGTGATACAGTTCAGAATAATCTAGGTTACATGACTCCAGAATATGCAAATCCTGAGGAACTTCCATACTAAATTCCATTCATATAGTTCCGTATTCGCATGACTGTCTCTTATTTTGTATCCTATTCCTAGATAAAATTTTCTGAATTAAATTACACATTTGCTTAAATTTTCAAAATTATCATATGGTTTTAGAATTTTCTAGCATCTAACTTAGCTGGCTGACTGACATTTCATTATTTTATAGCAATATTAGTAGAGTGAGTATAGTGAGTCTTCACTATACACCAAATGTATTATTTCTGTCCATTATGACATTTAATTTGCTTAATATTTCCATGAAAAATGTTGCTGGTATTAATAAGACATTTCATGGTGAGAAACACACATAGGCATTAAGGCTTCAAAGATAAACAAATCAAAGAAAAAGCTATGTGATTTGAGATGGCTTCTCTTGCCCTTCTCTGCTTCACTTCCTTTTGTTAATACTCCAAGTTCTTTTCATTCCTTGATCATTGGTGTTTCTGTGTGGTCCTCCTTCTTAATCCTTAGGTTTATTGCATTATTTCTAATATTGGGCTGAACATGTAATGCGATTTGGAGATGACCACTGGACTAGATCCAACTGGATCCTACGGGATGTCAAAAGATCACATGGCCACCCACACACAAGATGGTCAGACTTCCTTGTCAAGTCCTTGAAGGAATGGTTTGAGGCTCTTCATATTCCTGAATCAACAAGATGCCATTGGGCTACATTTGCACATGATAGGGTCCAATGGAAATGCTACTGGTGCCCGCTCGAGCAAATCAATCAATAACAGGATTCAAGTGATCAAGTGATGAAGTGATTGTTCATATATCTGCTTCTCCTAGCTTAAAATAGAACAATTCTGACTTTTTGTCTTGGGTTAACTAGGATTGAAATTCCATAGAATATTCTCTATTTAAGGTAAGCAATGCTTATTTCTTGCTGACACGCTATGCAATGATTTGGTATCAGGGTAGATGCTGAATAAACCATGTTATAAACCATGGTATGCTAATGTCCTAATTCATTTATAGTATATTTATCACCTATTATATACATTATCAATTTGAATGTTTATAGGGCCCCACCGATTACTTGTATGATTGCATGGATGTGAAGATTAAGCAAATGATTGAGTCAATGATAGCAAATCCTAGAAAAATCCTAGACTTAGTACATAGTAGGCAAAGTATCTTAGGAAAACTTTCCTCCATCAACCCTATGGTTTCTCTTGGGTCTCTTTCTTCCTTTTACCCTCCCTACCCCCATATGTGTTTCTGTGTTTGAATTATCTTACACAAAATTAATTAAATTCTTTATATCTTATAAAAATAATGAAGCATGTATAAAATAAGCATAGCTATCAGAATCCTCAGCTGTAAAATATAAAATCCTATAAAAAAAAGTATAGCTATCAGAATCTACAGCTGAATCTCAACAAAGCTACGTTCATGAAAAATGAACTAGTTCCAGAGGCCCCATTCTCTCACAAAGGAACAAACATCTCTGAATGTAGCTGTTATGTGTACATAGGTCGAGAAGTCAACATGATGAACTACCTAAAACCTGAGCTGCACAGGAGGAAGAGAGCAACATGGAATGCCTTCAAAGGCATCGAAGAAATAGCTAAAAAGACAAAGAAACTCCAGCTCTGGGCACATCTCTTGACTCCACCGTTCTCCCTGCATTAACATACACCTCAGAGACCTGGGCCCTAGGAAAGCAGGATGAGAACACTATTTGGGTCTCCCAAAGAGGAGAAAGAACTATGTTTGGAATATTACGCCTCACTCAAGAGAGAGAAGGAATCTGGAGTTCTGACCTCCATTGCTGTTCCAGAGTCAGGGACACTGTCTCAATTGCCAAGGCTATCAAAAATCAGATGGGCTGGACATGTAATGCTATTTGGCTATGACCGCTGGACCAGAGCTGTTACCTACTGGATCCCACGGGATGTCAAAAGATCACATGGCAGTCCACCTACAAGATGATCAGACTTCTTCGTCAAGACCCTGAACAAATGGTTTGAGGCTCTTCATATTCCTGAAGCAAGCAGATGTCATTGGGCTACATTGGCACGCGATAGGGTCAAATGGAAATGTTACTGGTGCCCACTCGAGCAAATCAATGAATAACAAGATGTCAAGTGATCAAGTGATCAGAATCCTAAAATAATACACCTCAGTAACAATTTGGTTTTAAAAGTAAAATATCTCTTTATTAAATGGCAGTTGTAGGTCAGTGAATGCCTAAAACAGAGTTCTTAGTAGGAGTAATGAAGAAGTTCTGGGCTAAGTGATTTATGGTTGATTTACTCTGTAATGAAGAATACTGTAAGCAATAGAGTCAGGTGTGAATTTTCTCTAAGCAACACCAGTCTGAATTCATGTTATGTTTACAAAAATAAATCATAACAAATTTGCATAAAATAAAAATAGTCAGGGTTGGAGCAATAGTACAGAGAGCAAAGAGCTTGCCTTGCATGTAAGTGACCCAGGATTCAATCCCTGGCACCACGTACAGACCCAGATCCTACCAGGAGTGATAAATAATATAACAAATTTTAGGAAAAATCAAACCATCTTATTAATATGTGGATTAATTACTTAAAGAATGTAACCCTGATATAGTCAAAGTTCCTACCATTGCGTGTTCTTCTCACTACATATTCTTCCTAAATATGCTTTATTGTCAAAAGAACTAGAATTTGACAAAGTTGGGATGGCCTGACATATGTATTTCTCTGCTATACTTTCATCTGACTTTTGGTTTTATACACCTGTATTTCCCCCTCAGAACAGCCAATTTAAAATACACCATGCTGCAATATTCTTAGTCTCAGTAATTAACTTCTGTACCTACCATTTCCTAATATTAGAGACAAATTTTCACAAATATTGAGAGGTGAACTTAGGTAGTTCATAAAAGTATAGCTTACATTTTTATTTTAATATTTGTTAAAAATAAAATAAACTATGAAATTCAGTTTATGGACATTATTGTAACTTCAAGTAAAATGAATGATATTTGTAAAATATCATTTGTAAAATAATACTAAATAATTTTTATATAAAATTATAACAAGAAGGTAATAGTCAAAATTCTGGCTATCATAACAATGAAAAAATTTGGGGAAAACTTTAGCCAATCAAGCAACAAGAAAACAACATACACACAGAGGGAAGAGCTGAATAGTAAACAGATGTCAACTATTCATGAATAACAGTAATAAAGGTAAGACGTTTGCCTTGCACGAGGCCGGCCCATGCCAGCCAGGTTCAATCCCCGGTATCCCATATGGTACCCCGAGCACTGCCAGGAGTAGTTCCTGACTGCAGAGAAACCCCTGAGCATCGCCAGATGTGACCCAAAAAGCAAAAAAAAAAAAAGTTCCTGTATTTTTTTGAATTTGATTTCTTCAGCATATACTCTAGAATACATATTTTATTTTCCATCTATCCCAAAAAATGCTTCCAGTGTTATGTAATATAGAATAAATATATTCATAAATTTTTAATAATAAAGACCCAAACAATTCTTATATCTTACCCTTTAAATAGAGAGCTCTTGAAAGGCAGTAATGTCACCTACCCAAGTAGAATAATACATTGTATTGAATATTAATCATCTTATCTTCTGTTTATTGATTTGCTACTTCACCACAATCTGTATACCAAACCTCTTATTTTAAGCATGGAAAAGCTCTGGTTCTGGTGCTAATGAGTGTCAAGTCCCATTTGATATCTTACTGAATCAAGCCACAGTTTACTATCTGCAAAACTATTAATGTGAGAATATATTAAAATGTTTTCTAGTTTATATACGTTCATTTTGTCAAACGTGAAAAATAATAACCATAAAAGATTTTAAAACTTTTATATTTTCTACCTTAATTCTCATTTAATACATGTAGAATAAAAAAATACTGTTGTTTATTAAAACAGGAAGGAAATGAGAGGGTTCTATAGAGATTGCATTCACCCATTCTTAACAATCACTTGTCACCTGTTTTCTCATTGTTCCTTGATTTGCTTGAGCAGACGCTAGTAATGTCTCCATTCGTAGGGAATGAGGTCAATTATTGTTACTGTTTTTGGAATATTGAATACACCACTGGTAGCTTGGCAGGCTCTGCCTTGGCTTTGGGTTCATCCCAGGGGCCCCAGTATTTTTCTATGTCAGGCCAGAACCATTCAGGGCCCATGGGGCAGAGCCCTCGGTGTAGACAAGCCTATCTCCTGTCTGCCACCTGAGATGCAACTAGGCACCGCAGTCACACCTGCAACACTTGAGCGGCAGGGTCCTTAAAATAACTCTCAATTATACGTAATCTATAATTATTTAATGTCACTTACAAATTGAATTTCATTTGCATTTTTTATTATTCCCCTCCAAAATTTGTTTTAGTTCCTGATATCTGTTTAGACAAGAAAATAAAATTGTGAACGTTCTTTATTTATGTTATCAGAGATATAAAAATGTTAGTGGTGATGATCTTGTCTTCTTGCAGCTAAAGAAGCAGCATTCTCCACAATGGTTGTAAGAGAATAGGAACAAATAGGCAAATATATCACATAAGCTCCCAGAGGGGAGGTAGGAAATGATGACAATAACAAATATGTGCTCAAATCCAAAGATCTGATGGGTAAAATGCAAAAGTAAATCTTAAACATTAACATTTTTCTTGTCAAACAGAACTATTAATACTAGCTTAGGGCCTCATTATTGCAAGATTGAACTGCATTTTATTCATTGAATTTATATACTTGCTGCAGGGAGGTTTTCTATTTTGCATTTTTCATGCATGAATATTCATTAAAATTTCCCCTTGTATAGGTGGGCTCTCATTTTCTTTTTTTAAATTTTTTTTTTTTTTTTCCCCCCCCCCACTGCCCACCCCCCCCCCCCCCCCCCCCCCCCCCCCCCCGCTCTTTTTTTTTTTTTTCTTTCCATTTCTCTCTCTTTCTCTCTTTTTTTTTTTTTTTTTTTGTTTTTTTTTTTTTATTGTTTTTTCTTACTTTTTTTATTTTCTTTTTTTTTTTTTTTTTTTTTTTTTTTTTTTTTTTTTTTTTTTTTTGTTTTTTTTTTTTTTTTTTTTTTATGTCTTTTTTTTTTTTTTTTTTTTTTTTTCCTCTTTTGCCATTTTCTTACTGCCCTGAGTCCCTTAAAGTTAGCCACAAGTCATCCATTGTTTTCTTTTGTAAACAACTCTAGTCCCTAGCCAAAGGGATTCCCTACTGTATGTCATCCTCTTTGTTGGCTGCTTAAGCCTAAGAATCTGTAAGTAAACTTTCAGTTTACTTAAAAGAGATACCATGAATTATACTGAGAAATATGTGTTTCCAGGAGTTACCCCTCTCAGGCTTGCAAAACATATGATACCAGGGGCTCCAATTTGGCTCGGCTGAATGCAAGGGAAATAGCCTACCTACTGTACTGTCTTTCCTGTCTTACAGGTTTACTTCCTTAAGAAAAGGAAGCTCAAGTGGGGCTGGGGATGGAACCTGGACCTCCATAACAAAGCAAGCAGGTGTGCACCAGACCATTGGCTCTCTCCGGGAGACCAAATAGATTTTACTTCTAAACATTTAACAAAACTCAGACAGTATGTCTGTCATAATTGTTTTAATCAATCACAAACTCATTCAGCACATAGAAAACTCATGGATTCAACATAAATAAATAAATGTATTATATACATAAAAAGCAACTTTCTTACATTTCAAGTAACAAAATAGCAACTTACAAAGTTACAGGTATCTATTATACCCTCTATAATAGAAAAATATCACATGAGTACCCTGTAATATTTTTCTGAAAATATTAGACTAATAAAAATTAAATAATTCTTTAGAAATTAAAACTGATTTAATAAAGAAATCCATTTCAATAGATTAAATCATACCCATTACTTTAAAAGTTAAGTTTCACCATAATTTAGTTACTGGAAATATTTATATCCTCCTAATAATTCTGTACCCCCTGAATAATTTTACTGAAAGATTCAGCCTTTTAATGTCTCCATCAGTGTGACTAGAATTCTAATAATATGGGCATTTATGGACAGCATATTCCACAAATAACTAAAAAATATGAATTCCATTTTCCTAAGAGTCCATTATCAATGGACTCTTAATAATAGCAACATTATATAGGCTATCGTCCTGTTGTCTCTGTTTGATAAATAGAAAACTATGGGCAAACAGACAAGAAAGTTAATTTCTAAAAACTTAAGGATGAACCATCAGTAATGAAAAAGTAAAAAATTTCTAGTAAACAATGGGAAAAGAGTGAAAGCACAAAGTAATGTTGTGTGCAGCTTGTGAGTGTTTTATAGCATGTGTCAGTTATTCAATCTCTAAATGACTGCCGCATTACTGAACAGAGAATATGTGCTAATCATATTGATTGAGACAATTGGTGCTGGAAGAATCAGAACAGGCAAAAGAGATTTTGAAATTATCTAACTATCTACAGATTCTGGTAGAGAAAAGTATTTCCTTAAAGTCAAACATGAAGTATACCAAAAACTTAGATCTTCTGGTTTTCATCCATTCAACACAAATGAGCATAATTTTATCAGATATAGGGAAATAAAAATCTGAAATCACATACACACATTGAGGAAAGTACCAACAATATATCTGAGTTCACTGTCACTTACTGGATACTCGCCTAGCCTCAAAGTGAATTAAATTCTTAATGGAATAAGTAAGAACAGTGTACACAGTCAGTCAATAACATATTAACTTATTTTCCTTGCTAGGGGCTGGAGCGATAGTCCAGCTAGGCGTTAGCCTTGCATATGGCCGACCCAGGTTCAATCCCAGTCATCCGATAGGGTCCCCTGAGCACCACCAGGAGGAATTCTTGAGTACAGAGCCAGGAGTAAGCCCTGAGTGTCGCCGGGTGTGACCCAAAAAAGCAAAAAAAAAAAGTTATTTTCCCTGCTCACATGCCGTATTTAAGTCCATATAAATCTCCTAGTCCCTCCTCTATAGAATGTTCTAATGTTCTCACATGATATGTGTGAAGCTAGCAATGCTAACAAATGCTAATGCCTACCATATTGTTGTCCTCAGTTGCCCTATATGCAAAAAAATAGCAATGCATCATACAAATCAATAGACTATAGAAACTACATCCACCTCATTGCAAAATCAGCTCCACTTTGAGCCTTGTCTCCTAAATATCTCTGCCACAGTTTCTTTTGCATTCTTAAATTGGTTGGCTTAAGTAGTATAACAGAAAAATATTTGTTAAGCAGGTATCAGGGGCTGTTAATTTTTTCCTTTGTATATTTTGTTAATATCTGAGTTGATCATAGCCACCAAGACTCACAGTTCCAAAAGGCTGAATCGAAAAGTTGGACATGGGAATCTCCTGGTGGACAGTTCGTTCCACAATGATATTGACCACATAATCTTCAATCGAAGGTTCTGCCTAACCGATGTCGCTGTCGTCCCAAAATACCAAACAGGATCAGACCACCGTCTCCTTCGGGCAAAATTCTACTTCACACAACGAGGAGAAAAGGCTGCAAAGTTTAAGAAGAAAACCACCAGAACGACCATCAACTGGGAATTCTTTGGCACCATTGCAGCAACATGGGAAGATGCTATCATTGACGACATCGATGCAGAATACAACCGACTGGTTCAGCACCTCCATGATTATGCAAAAAATGCCGAGAGAGTAAGGAACACAAAAGGACACCTGTCTTCAAAAACCTTCAAACTCATCCACCAACATGGTAAGGCGCGAACCTCAGGTGACCAGATACTAACATCCAAGCTTGCAAAGCAGTGCAGAGAAGCGATAAAGGAAGACCTCAAGGAGAGAAGAGCAGAAGTGCTGGAGGATGCAGCAGAAGCTGGGAAAAAGTATTCGCACTGCCCGCCTGTCCTTCGCCAACTATAAGACCAAGATGACTGCCCTCAGACATCCTGATGGATCTTTCACATCTTCCAGAAAGGAAATGGAGAGGATTATCCATGACTTCTACTCAGATCTCTTTGATAGCCATGCCCACCTACCCACATGCCAAATTCCTCAGGATGAATATGTCGTTCCCAACATTCTCCCTTCTGAAATCCGACATGTAATTTCATCAGTTAGGAAGGGAACAGCATCAGGCCCAGACAAGATCAAACCCGAACACCTGAAAATCTGCCATCAGTTCTCATCAATACACTGGCTCAACTCTTCACACACTACCTGACAGAATGTAAAGTGTCCTCTCAATGGAAAACTAGCAGGAGAGTTCTACGCTCAAGAAGGGAGACATTCACGACATTGGCAACTATCGCCCCATCTGCCTGTTTTCCGTCATATACAAACTGTTCACTCAAGTCATCCTGAACAGGATTGGCTGAACACTAGATGAAGAACAACCATGCGAGCAGGCTGGCTTCTGAAAAGGATTCACCACAATCGACCATATCCACACGATAACCAAACTCATTGAAGTCTATAGAGAATTCAAGATGCCACTCTGTCTCACTTTCATTGATTTAAAGAAAGCCTTCGATTCTGTGGAGACTGAAGCAGTCATAGAAACCCTAGTAAAACAGGGTGTTCAAACGCAATACGTAAAGATCCTTGGTGAACTATATCATGGTTCCTACACATTGCACATTCTCCTCTGCCACCTAGGAATTCTGTAAATAAGCACCACTCTACTGCCAGTGGACTGACACACATCAATTTCTAATTCCAGGGGGCTCGGTGCTCCTATTTAATGTACTATTGCTCATGATTTGATGCTGTCCAGCTTTCTTAGAAGACAGAAATCTGCACATTTTCATTGTTTTATGGTCCTTGATGCTTTGGTCACATTGATTTTCATTCTTCTATAATGTCTCATGGGCAATGTTTGAGAAGACAAAACATGATCTTTTTGTCTACATTTCCTATAATATATTTAGCAAAAGAATTGTCTCCTTTTGTGGTCTAGTATTTTGGTCCTTTTTTTATTTTAACTTCTCTTTTACTTTCACTGAGAGTGTTATTTAGAAATGCTACAAGGATTTGCAAGAATATCTGACAATAACTCTACAATTCTGGATTCCACACACCTATGTCCAAGTATGAAATGTTTACCATTGCATCAATGGATTAATTTTGCTAAACTTTAGGTTCATCTCCTTGAAACAGATAGCCATTAAAATATAGCAATGATACAGCAGGTTTTAATTTAGTACTGGTTGCTGTTTCACTAGTATATTACCAGGGTCCAGTTTCTCTATGCTGTTTATCTATCCCTTGTCTTCCTAATTATCAGTACAGTAAAATGAATCCTTTTCTTTAGACTATTAAATGATATGTATTTCTTCACTCAAGATTTATTGATTGAAAATGTATTTTATCTAGTAGTTTCTTGCACCATTTTCATCATCATTTCATTGCAGCTTAAACTGTGAGCCCTCAGCCTCATGGTGAGTGGCCCTATGGAGTTCCTAGGGGAAAAGCAAAGGGCCTCGGCCAGCATCTGGCCATTTTCTACATAGCTCCTAGGGCTTGCTCAGCATGCAGGCGGCCACATCTGCCAGACTCAGAGCAGGGATTTGGGCCCCTCTACCCATTCCCCAAACTCCGGTTCGGTAGGTGTGACCCTGAGCTCCAGCCACCACAGCCAACTGCCAGAAGACAGACACTCGAGATCCAGAGCTGCGCAGGCGTGCAGCCACTCTGTGGCCGTGTGTTAATCTTAGACTATAACGTATTTTAGCACCAGGTCCATCCCAGGATCTTTCTTATTTATACACTCCAATGATCATTCTACTTGCAACAAACTGGAAAGGTTATGGGGAATGAGGAATTATGACGCCACACTAGAACTCACTATTAAATATTCAGATAGAGACATCATACATTATTAGTATCCGTAGGACAAGCCACAAAGTATAATAGAAGAGAGAGAGAGAGAGAGAGAGAGAGAGAGAGAGAGAGAAATATAGGGACATAGACAAAGAGATAGAGAAGTAAAATGTGCCTGCAATAGGGACAGGCAGGGTTTGGGTGGTGGGGCATGTTTGGGATATGTGTGATTGGAATTTGGCACTGGTGCAGGGATTCATTCTTGAACACTGCATTGTAGAGACCCAATTATGAACATCCTTGTAATTGTATATCTCACATGGTATAATAAAATTAAAAAAAAAACTGTAAGCCCTAGCATTTTTTCCTCAATACAGATTAGCTTTTGAACCTCGTAAAGAAATCACTTAAAATCAGTGCTTTGGTGATCTGTTATGTAAAGATGTATAGGCTAAAGACATAATTCATGGGGTCATTCTGAGACTTAAATTTGTTACATTTGCAAAGCCTGAAACAGGGGCTGCCACACAGAATGTATCCAACAACAGATCACTCTTAGCATCACATAAAATAGTCTCTGATGTACTTGGGAAGTTTTCTGAAGTATGGTTTGTTGTTTTTGTTTGTTGTTTCTGAGTCACACCTTGTGATGCTCAAGGGTTACTCCTGGCTCTTACTCTCAGGAATTACTTCTGATGGGCTTGGAGGGGGTAGGGGATGACTATATGGTAAGCAAGAATTAAAACCCAGGTCAGCCACATGCAAGCCATTTACCCTACCTGCTAGACTACTGGTGCATCCTGGTATGTTTTCTTAGCATCAACTCTATTTCACAAATACACACGCACACAAATACACACACACACACACACACACCAAGAAAATTATTTTTTTTTTGCTTTTTAGGTCACACCCAGCAATGCTCAGGGGTTACTCCTGGATGTTAGTTCAGGAATAACTCCTGGCGGTGCTGGGGGTACTATATGGGATGCCAGGGGATAGAACGCGGGTCGGCTGCGTGCAAGGCAAACACCCTACCCGTGGTGCTATCACTCCAGCCCCAAGAAAATTAATTTTCAGGATTAATATACTATGACTATGTTACATTCTAAATTGGTTTAATATGAAAAGAATTTAGCTGAAATAGAAGATGGTCAGTTTTATCCTTTCTGATAGTACTTCAATTCCAAACACATTATTCATTTGCCTTTTTAAATGTCTTTTGCAATGCACATTTCCATTTATGAAGGGTCAGCTCTTTACCATGCACCCACTTTAATAAGGATCTTGTTTTCATTTTAACCTAATATCATAAGTGGCATAAAACACTCAGAAAATATTTAATCAGTGCCTTAAAATGCCAAATATTAATATGATTTGTGTCGACATCTGTGGTCACAATGTAAAAATGGCAAAGAGCACACTAGGTCCTTTTCTGCATGGGAAGTTGTGTGTTCACATTTTGATTCTAACCTATTCTTTTCTGATTGTTTCAACTAAACATTCTCTAATCCTGGATCTGCTAATAATACATTTTGACCTGAGGCAGTCCCAGAACTTTTTAAAAATTATGAAATATTTCAAGAAACTAGAGGACTATGGAGATCAATTTTGTGAACAGCCATAAATCTACCACCTAACTTCCAAATTCAAACATTTCCTTCCATTCACTATATCTCAGAAGCAAAGCATTGAAGACACAATTGTTACATTTTCTCAACCCAACCTGATTCCTCTCTTGGTCTTTCTGCAAGAAAACTACAGTTATGAATTAGGTGTTAATCATTGACAGTTTTTTTCATGAAAGTATAGATCCATAGAACGAGATCTATTTTACTCTTTTAAACTTGTATACAATATTGCACCAAATGTGTCAAAATATTTTTCTTTACTTATAAAAATGGGTTTGAAACTGATCCATGAGTACTCAAAAAAACTCAAATAACTACATGTAATAATTTTTAAAGACCCCCCCTTTCCTGCCACATTTGTTTCCGGTTGCTAATATTGTTGTTGAAGGGGCTCTTCCACTGCAGTGCTCACAGTTTGTTCAAGTGAAGGCCAGAGATAACATAGTGGCAGGGTTCACCTTCTCAAACTCAGTTCTCACCAAAATTTGAATTCCTTAGGTAGAAATCTGCAAACACATAAAGGCTAGAGATCACACTTTCTGGCCACAATACTTACACCTAATTTTCAGATGTAGAACTCACAGATATTGACTACAGTGTTCTGGAATCTGCTTGTAGCATCAGGTACCAAACAGTACAAACAACAAAGCTGCCAGGATTATTCTGCAGCTATGTGATGGTGCCAGGTATTGAACTCACAGCCATCCATTTGGAAGGTGTAGGTTCAGAGCCACCAAGATTTACTCTGGGCTGAATTAAGGCATTTTAAGCACTTTATAGAATCTCAAAGTCTAAAAATACCATAATCTATTGACTTACTCTCCTGCTGATGAATATCAGAGATTTAGTCTTTTAAAATTATATTTTAGCTGCAGTTCCCTGCTCTCCCCACCAGGTGCGTTTCTGTGGCGGGCACTCCCAGAGGCACTCAGTTCCAGGTTAAAGGGCTGGAACTTTGAGAAGGGGACCAAGTCACACCCAGCTTCTTCAGATCTTCTGCCAGACTACTTCCACCCCAAATCCCTGACTCTGGAACCACCCACTAACACCCCAAAATTCAAAACCGTGCAGATGCGAGGACGTCTGTGCGAAGTAATATCTATCTAGCTGAGATACCACTGAGCACTTAGCCCTACGTTCTTTGTTATACATCCGTAACTGCAAAGTAATTCAGGCACCTACTAACTCTGTTGACTAGTCACCCAGAACACAAATTTTCAACCTATGATAGTCATTATGATAAAGCAACGCATACTTCCTTCAAGCTCTATGATTGAAGTCACTAATACAGAGAAGTCAAGCAATAATGATGAGCTGTATAACCTCTCTGAAAAGGAATTTCGGAAGGAAACGTTAAAGATGCACAAGGAACTCAAAAAAAAAACAATGGAATACAAAGTCAATAAAATACAGGAGGACATGAGAGGAGAATTGAGTAAATTTCAGACCAAAGTACAAACAGAAATGACAGATATTAAAAATGAGGTAAGTGAACTGAAAAGCATGGTGGAAGGCCTCCAAAGCAGAGTAATAACTACTGAAGAAAGAACTAGTTATCTTGAAGACGAGGCTCAGAGATTCTCTAGACAACACCAGAAGATGGAAAAAAAGACTCACAATTAATGAACAGACTACCAGAGAAAATCGGGATGAAGCCACACGGAAAAACATGCACATCATTGGGATCCCAGAAGGGCAAGAAGAAAACCCTGATGAAGAAGAAATGTCAAAGCCATCATGGCTGAGAAGTCCCCTGAACTGAAGAAAGCATGCTCCCAGGTACAGGAGCCCATAGGTTACCAGTTAAAAGAAACCCCAATAAGAGTACTCAAAGACACATTGTTATTAAAATGACAAAACGACAGACAGAGATAGAATATTGAAAGCAGCAAGATCAAAGAAGGAAATCACATACAAAGGAGCATCCCTGAGATTTACAGCAGACTTCTCAGATGAAACACTCCAAGCCCAAAAACAATGGTGGGATATTGTGAGAAGACTCAATGAACTGCAGGCTTCACCAAGAATTCTTTACCCAGCTAGACTTACTTTCAGATGTGAAGGAAAGATACACAACTTCATGGATAAACAACAACTCAGGAAATTCATAGACTCAAAACCAACTTTAAAAGAAGGATTAAAGGGTATTTTGTAAAATAAGACAACCCAAAACCAAAACAAGTTTAAACAGAAAGATGGCACAAAATCCGATGACAATAATCTCTCTCAATGTCAATGGTCTAAATGCACCAATTAAGAGACACAGGGTGGCAAAATGGATTAAAAAACTGAATCCAACATTCTGCTGCCTACAAGAAACACATCTGAATAATCAGAGGAAACGCAGACTCAAAGTCAAAGGCTGGAAGACCATTCTCCATGCAAACAACTCCTCCAAAAAAGGCAGGTGTGGCCATACTCATATCTGACAATATAGACTCCAGGCTGAAAAAGGTTAAACGGGACAATGAAGGCCATTTCTTAATAATTAAGGGGTATGTCTAACAGGAAGAAATCACACTATTAAACATATATGTGCCAAACGAGGGGCCAGCAAAATACTTAAAATGACTATTAATAGACCTCAAAGAAGACATTAACAGTAGCACAATAATAGTCGGAGACTTCAACGCTGCCTTATCAACTATGGATAGATCGATGAGACTGAAACTCACCAGGGAAATACTGGACCTGAAGGAAGAAATGGAAGAAAGAGAGCTGGTTGATATATACAGGGCTTTTCATCCCAAAAAAGCTGAATACACATTTTTCCAGTGCACATGGAACATTCTCCAAGATAGACCATATTCTAAGCCACAAAGCATACCTCAACAAAATTAAAAAGATAGAAATTGTGTCAACTATCTTTTCAGATTATAAATGCTTTTCATCAATAAATGCTGGACTTAGAGATGACTACAAGAGCAGGCTACCTGCACGGCAGAGCCTGGCAAGCTACCCGTGTTGTGTTTGATGTGCCAAATACCAGTAACAATTATAGACCTCATTCCAGAATGGATTGAGGCTCTTTATGTTCCTGGAGCAAGCAGATGCCCTTGGGCTCTACTAGCATGAGACAGGACATATGGAGATGTTACTGGGGCCCGCTCGAGCAAATCAATGATGAACGGGAAGACAGTGATACAGTGATCTTTTCAGATTATGATGCACTGAAAATAGTAGTTAACCATACACAGAAGAAGGAAATCAAACCAAACACCTGGAAACTGAACAGCTCACTGCTGAACAACAAATGGGTCATAGAAGAAATCAAACAGGAAATCCAAAGATTCCTAGAAACAAATGACAATGAAGATACCAACTATCAGAACTTGTGGAACACAGCAAAAGCTGTGTTAAGAGGAAAGTTCATAGCTCTGCAAGCATTCATAAGTAAAGAAGAAAGGGCCCACATAAATAACCTGACTTATTTATGTTCAGCTGTGAGGACAGCTGAAACTATTAGAAAAATACCAACAAAAGAAGGCCAACCCAGGCAGAAGAAAGGAAATAATAAAACTTAGGGAGGAAATCAAGGAGCTGGAAACCAAAAAAAAAAAAAAAACAATCCAAAAGATTAATGAAACCAAGAGCTGGTTCTTTGAAAAATTAAACAAGATCAACAAGCCACTGGCAAGAATTGTAAGAACAGGGAAAGAGAGAACCCAAATAAACAGAATCAGAAATGAAAATGGTGACATCACAACAGAAAAGACAGAAATCCAAAAGATCATCAGAGATTACTTTGAGAACCTGTATGCCACGATACATGAGAACCTAGAAGAAATGGATGAATTCCTGAAGTCCTATAACTTCCCAGAATTGAAACAAGAAGAAGACTTCCAATACCTGAATAAGCCTATCACCATCGAGGAAATTGAAACAGTAATTAAAAGTCTGCACAAACACAAAAGGCATATGAAAAAATGCTCATCATCACTAATCATCAGAGAGATGCAAACCAAAACAACAATGAGATATCACCTCACACCAAAGAGACTGGCCCATGTCCAAAAGGATAGACCATATACTAAGCCAACAAGTCCACGCCAACAAGTGCTGCCGTGGATGCCGGGAAAAGGGAACTCTCATACATTGTTGGTGGGAATGTCGACTTGTACAACCTTTCTGGAAAACAATATGGTCATTCCTCCAAAGTCTAGAAATTGAGCTCCCTTTTGACTCAGCTATACCACTCCTGGGAATATGCCCTGGGAAGCCAAAAACACACAGCGGAAACACAATCCACACTTTTATTTTCATAGCAGCACTATTCACAATAGCCAGAACCTGAAACAACCAGTATGCCCAAGAACTGATGACTGGATAAAGAAACTTTGGTACATATACACAATGGAATACTATGCAGCTGTTAGTAAAAATTAAGTTATGAAATTTGCCTATAAATATATGGACATGGAAAGGATCATGTTGAGTGAAATTAGTCAGAAAGATAGAGAAAGATATAGAATGACTGTGTTTATTTGCATGACATAAATATATCAGGTGGTCTTACCAAAAGTGGAAATTAGAGCAAACGTGTGGGAGTCAGAGGTTAGGTAAGACAGAGAACGGAGCATGTGTGAATAAATGTTGAAAGGGCTCATACCAACCTAGAACTGAGCATTAAATCCATGCCAAAAAATGCCCATGATGGCTTCTAAGTGTATGTAGCGCAACCCACAATGTGTAAAGAAGGAAGAGAGAGAGAGAGAGAGAGAGAGAGAGAGAGAAAAGAGATAAAGAACCTGCCATAGAGGCAGGCTATGGGATGGGGAAGGAATTGGGGACATTGGTGGTGGGAAATGGGCATTGTTGGAGGGCAGGGTGCTGGAACACTATGTGACCGAAACCTCTAAACATGAACAACATTGTAATTGTATATCTCACAGTGATATAATAAAATGTTTAACTAAAAAAATGAAAAAATATTTTAATGTGTTTCTCTTTATATGTGGTAAAAAAAAATGTCTGTTAGGTATATACCTAAAAAGAAATGCTGTGTCAAATCATATAATTTAATAAATATTTTGTCACTCTTTAAAGCTATGACCCTTATTTATATTGCCATCACTACTATGTTTCTCCGCTATTCCAAAATCTCAAAAACACCTCTTTTACCCATTGGATTGGATTTTTTACTCCATAAATTTATAAATGATACCATGCAGCCTTATTATTTTGACTTGAATTTCCCTGAAACAAAATACTGCTTCAGTTTTCTTCTATTCAAGTGGGAAACAAATATCTATATCTCAATATCCAATTATGATGTTTAGTGACTGACTTTTCATTATGTATATCTTGGTCTGTTTCACATACATTTTGGAAAAACTAGTACACGTTGATTATATTTAATCAGTGAATTTATTCTGGTATTGCCTAATCAAATTTATGTAGAAAATATAAATGTGAATGGATTAACTTTATTGTAAGGAACATGTCCCTCTAGAGAAACACTTGTGAAAATCTGACCTGTGCTGACAAATATTCAGTATTTCTTTATAAAAGCAAACAAGAGATAAAAAGCCCACTAAAGAAGTCACTATAATTGTGCACTAAATAAGGCTGTATTTGTTTTCCTATTATGCCATTTCCTGGACTTAATAAACAAATTCCAGTGACATGAAAATCATAATATCATGGTGATAATCACTACAATAATTACAATATCAGTTAGCTATTTATGTTTATGTTCTAAGAGTAGGAAATAATATGATCATGGCTGATTGTTCTCTTCTTAAATACACAATTTTATTCACCCAAACTCTACTTTTATTCCATAATCACAAAGGAAGATAACTCCAGAATTGCTGAGTTATCTTTAAAGACTTATATTTTCAAAGCTAATAGGACCCCAGGTTTTCCTTCAAAGGCCATTTCCTTCAAAGACTGAGCTGCAGCTGAAAATCCCTTCCTTAGTGTGCCACTGACATTAAAAGAAAAGTCTTACTTCTTTAGAGCTACAGATAAATTCCTGTTCACATCTCAGTTCATACTGAATTACTCCTGCAATTCATAAATCTCTCCATTTTGCTCCCTATCAAGCACCAACAGAGTACATTATCTCTTTAAGAAAATCCTTTCCCTCCATTTCTATTTTCCTCACATATATTCCTAGTTTTCCTTCCACCCTACATCAGTCTATTTCAGGTCCCGGTATGCCTGATCCAGAGACTCAGATACACGGGACAGAGCTGCTACTGACTCTCCTTTTGCCCAGCTGATCATGAGGCACCCTGGAGGGAAGGCAGGTTCTAACCCTGGCCCGCCATCCCAGCAGAGCCTCACAGGAAGCCAGAGGAACACCCACACCATGAGGCCCACCATTTTCAATATCTGGACTCCACAGCTCGTCAGAGCTCCACCCAGCAGAAAAGCCGATCTTTTCACATCTGCCACAGCCACTTTACGGCCCTGTGGTTCATCAATAAATGCACGAGATGAGAGACTACTACAAGAGTATCCCACCCGCGCAGCAGAGCCTGGCAAGTTACTGTGTTGTTTTTGATATGCCAAAAACCAGTAACAATTATAGACCTCATTCCCATGACCTGAAGGAATGGCTTGAGATTCTTGATGTAGTGCAGATACCCTTGGGCTACACTAGCATGTGACAGGATGTATGGAGATGTTACTGGTGCCCACTCGAGCAAACTGATGAACACGGGAAGACAAGTGGTATAAGTGAAGTGATGTTGATTACATTACCATTTCTTTATTTTGTCAATTCATTGGCTCATTTTGTATGTATGTATCAAAAACACAGTTTATCATTCTTAAAAGTCACCAGACACTCCCCTTAACTATAATCACCCAAAAACCTGACGCCTCAGGGAAGAAGAGCACAATCACCCACCCAGTTGTACAGAAGAGCGTGTGTCCTAGCTGCTCCCTCCTCTCCTTCCAACACTCAACAACCCTCCACAGAGTCCTTTCTATTTGAGCAGTAGGTTTGGAATTGATTTCAAAATCAATGGAATGGATTGATTTTGTGGAATTTCTTGGAACCAATTCCATTCTCTCCACCTCCATTTCCAACTCCATGACTACTCCTCTGTTGACATACCCTTTACCAAGAATCCTCACCCCCATCATTTTGAGTCTCTATTTCCATTAACGTTAACTTGAGATTCACAAATGTAAATCACGTACCCTGTCCACCTTTCATGCCCATCTCAAGAAAGAACTCTTTGCAGACATCCTTGCGTGTCTCCACCGGCCTTGATACTGTTCCTATGCAACCATTCTGTGCCCACATCCATCCCCTAATGGCTACAAAGTCTTTGAGGACAAAATTTTCCATCACCAGAACACCTAAAAGGTGTACAAAGTGATCAGACTGTTCAAAACTAGATACTTACCATATGCTTTCATTTGTCTGTGATACACATTGTAGCTAGACGAGGGATTGACAGGTATAACATAACCATTGGCCCTGGATTACAAGAATGAAAATGCTAAAGAGATATTGGGCAGGATGAGAAAGACTAGGCAGATTGGTGGCATGCAGGGACATTGCAGAGGGGTCGTGGGTGTTGTAGATGTTAGGTAAAAACTGTATAGAACAGAGAATCAACTATATTGTAAGATATGAACCAATCTATAATAATTTAATAAAAAGAATTAGGCAGCTAAGGTAGTATGATGAGAGGTTGAAAGGTAGCTGGGGAGATTGGTGGGGGACACTGGCAGGCACATGTGATGAGTTCAGAGCTGGAGCTTTGTGTGCCTGAAACCCTTATTAGCAACAGCATTATAAATCACAGTGCCTAAAGGAAAATACAGTCATTTGCTGGAAGAATTGACTATTATAAATCTAATGACATGGGCATAGTTAAGGAAAGTGATCCTAGGGTTACTTGGCTGTTTTCCCTCTTTGTTGTATTTATCTAAGAAATGTTTCTGTGTGATTTAACAAATCTGACTTCTGAAATTCTCAATAGATTCTAGCACTATAATTAGGAACAATACAATGGGAATAAAAGCTTTAGGAAATTCAGACCACGCACAACCAGATATAACACCAGAGCTTAATGCTGTAATACTACCTTTGTTTCTATTACAACAAAGAAAACACTGTCCTATTCCTTCCTGACAGATATATTTTTTGATTTGTAGCTAAGTATCAGTTATCTACCAAAAGACAGTGGGAAAAATCTATAAAAACTATTATTTTCAGTGACATTCTGTGTACCAGAGAAAGCTCCGTGATGGGTAGAAATTTAGTTTAACAAACAAACCCAACAACTGTCACAAAAAGTCAATACCGACCAGAATGTTTCTAAATGCTTCTAAAGTGACTGAATTTGTGTTCACGTATCATTGGGTTCTACTTAAACTAAATGAAGAAATCTGCAAAACAGTGAATTTGAAACTTTCTGAATTTGAAACTCTCTGAATAAAACCTTCATTTTTTAAACTTCAGAAAATCATGAACTCTTCATGATCTGTTTCCCTTTTGTTGTTCATTTTCTAAGGAACAACTTAATGGGAAAACACTACTATTAATTAATCAATATTTCAAACTTCTAATTCTGAACAGTGTCCACATACCTTTCAAAATAACAGCATGAGTGTCAACTGTGTTATTTATTTGGTCTTCAAATGCTATTTTGTTTGCATAAAGGACTGTTAACCTGAAGTAGGCTGGGAGATAATATAAAATATTAAAGCAACGTTACCATTTTAAAACAGAAATCATAATTTGGAGTTTGGGATGCCTTGTCCTAGCTGGATGTCTGGTATAAACGTAGAATAAATGGCCAGTTGTATACACCAAATATTTTGTCTTTACAATATTAAAAGAAATATAGTAGTTCCTATTACCTGAACAAAATGTCCTGAAAGAAAACCATAAAAACATCTTATGTTACACTGGGGTTTCTGGTGACTGAGAGGAAATGACACACAGTCACTAAGATGTCTGGACCCACTTGGTGTGCATCAGCACACTCTCACAGATAGTTGCTGTGTTCGCCATGGATTTAATAAAGGTTAGTGATGGACTGTGGAAGGCCACAGATAGGAAGTCTTTACAGCAAAAATGTCAGGGTGATGGTTCTGTCAGTAGCGTGAGGGAACCGGTGGCACTGATTAATTTCAGTGCCAGTACTTTAAATGGAAATGGGGAGACATACAGTGCACCAAATTGGAAAAATACCTAAAGCTAAGCTCTTTCTTACCTGTTTGAACATAACTGCTGGGGGCCAAAATCTCAACCTGTATAATTCCATGGGAATTTAGTCCATGGATTTACCTAAGATGACACTCTTGTCCTATATCTTTAAATTCTTGCTTTAGCTCTAGGCTTACTGTGAACCCTATAGTCAGACTGCATAAATATTCTTGAGCTTTGCTTTGCACACCAAGCTCCCCTGAGAATGGCATGGAGAGTCAATTTCAGTTTGGGATATTAAAAATGTTTTAAATTCTGCGGTAGAATACACTTGCGTGCACAAGCACAGTCACGCTGACGTGAGCCTTAGATTGCGGCACTTCCTCCGTTCTGTGCTTTTTAGAGGCAAGGGATAAAAAGAGTAAGGCTCTGCTTCTAGCATAGAAGAAAAGATAGTCATATGAAAGAACAAAAGATTTATTAATGGAAAGCTAGATAAATAAAATATTTTTCAAAGTATATAAAGACAATTCAGCAATAAATCTCATAGTATAAGCTGATAGGCAGTGCTTCGAGACTTATGAGGCTTATATTGAAGGAATTTGGCAGACAACCTCACTATGGATAAAAATTACATTTAGTTATCTACCCCAGGCGTCAGCTTTTATTCTAATAAATCTCAGGCTGAAAGCCACATTAGTATAACCGTCTTTTAGACTTCTGTAAACAACTCTCCAAGGCCTTTGAGGTCTGAATGTATTTGTTTGTAGGTATGTGTGTGAGTGGGGGGGGGTGGAATATATTTTATAAAATTAGGTTAAATAGGGCAATACAATGTCTAGAATATTGTATAATCTTTGTTCTTTCTTAAAACTTCAGCAACCAGGCTTTCTTTACTCTTTCTTTATCTCCTGCCCTCATAAAATAAGGCCATATACTTAAGGTTGAATCAATTAGGCAGGTGCTCAGCTGTTCAGGGGTTCAGGGTTCCCAGCAGGGTAGCCAGTAAATAAGTGCCTGCCTCCCTACCCACCCCACCCCTGGGATTCTAGGCTGGAGCCTAGAGCTCTGGATCTCTGTCTGTCCTTTGGGTCCTCCATGTAACACAGCCCAGGGCAGAAGGCTAAAAAGGATTCAGAGAAACCAACTTCATGGCTTAGATTACATCTTATTGATGGTCTGAAAGCAGCCCCCTCCTGAGATGTCTGTGAACAAAGAATAAGCCTGGTAATGAGAGAGGAAGGCAACCACATAACAGGGCAGTCAGACCCTTTTGGCCGATAATAAATCATGTAAAGTTAAAAATAGAGATAAGTACAAATCTATAGTGCACTTACTTACATCTGCTTATGAACTTACCTTGTTTCCTCAAGATACATAGATTCATCTTAAGCCCAATTAAAAATGTGTCATTTTGTTCTCTTATAAAACAAGTTCTGGGGTTTGTATATTAGATGTGAGGAATTTTTTTAAAAAATAAAGTCATTATTTGGGAATCAGAGAGACAGTACAGGGGAAGGATACAAGACGGACGCTGATTTAATACTAGCACTAATATGATAGCCCCAAGCTTCCCCAGGTGCAGTCCTGAGCATAGAGCAGGAGTAAGTCCTAACCACAGCTGTATGTGCCCAACCTTACCACCCAAAATATATTAAAAATAGAAGGAAAATGTTATTAAAAATGTAAGATGTTGGTGTTTTCTGTTGGCTTCTCTGTATCATTATTAGAGAACTAAATTGAACAAAAGCGGAAGAAAGCAATACCGTTCAGATTCTGAATATTTCAGTTATAAAACTCAGAGACCCTATCACCATATAAATATGTTTACCATGTAAATATTACATATCACCATATAAATATTATTTTTACCATGTAAATATTAAATAGAGACAACATGGGGCAGAGCTGCTACTGGCTCTCACTGTGCCCAGCCGCTCATGAGGTTTCCCTGGAGGGATGGCAGGTCTAGCATTGGCCCACCACCCCAGCAGAGCCTCACAACAAGCCAGACGACCCCCCACTCCATGAGGACCTCCATTTTCCACATCCGGACTTCCATCTTGTCAGAACTCCACCCAGCAGACCAGCCTATCACAGCCCGGCTCATCGAGATCCAACCTGCTGCAGTCTTTTTTTTAATCCGGCCCAGGTATGCTGATCCAGAGACAGACATGAGGCAGAGCTGCTACTGGCTCTCACTGTGCCCAGCTGCTCATGAGGTGCCCGGGAGGGATGGCAGGTTCTAGCCCTGGCCCGCCACCCCAGCAGAGCCTGACAACAAGCCAGACGAACCCCCCCACTCCATGAGGACCTCCATTTTCCACATCCGGACTTCCCCTCGACAGAACTCCACCCAGCAGACCGCCTATCACAGCCCGGCTCGCACAGCTGGAAGCGGCCGTGCTGTTCATCAATAAATGCTGGATTTTGAGATGACTACAAGAGTATGCTACCCACACGGCAGAGCCTGGCAAGCTACCCGTGTCGTATTTGATATGCCAGATACCAGTAACAATTATAGACCTCATTCCCATGACCTGATGGAATGGTTTGAGGCGCTTTATGTTCCTGGAGCAAGCAGGTACCCTTGGGCTCTACTTGCATGAGACAGGTCATATGGAGATGTTACTGGTGCCCGCTCGAGCAAATCGAAGATGAATGGGAAGATAGTGATACAGTGATATAAATGTTTGTCAGAATGATTCCTACACTTTTTGGCTGTATTTTAAAAAACAAATAAATAAAATAACACATGCTTGAACTGTTATGGAAATGCAATAGTTTCTGGGTCCTATCAGGACACGTAACACACACCTGACTTTTAACATGCCATGTGGAAAAATAAACAGAAACTTCCAGAAGGGAAAACAATACTTAACACAAAGGCAAATTTTAGTCCTCCTCTTACTTAATCAGTCCACCTTTGGCACAGTTGAGGACTGAGTCCTCTAAAATGTTTCCTTCACTTGGCTTCCAAAATACTCCTTTCCTATTTCACATTCTACTCCCCAACCTAGTCCTCTGCAGGTTTCCCCTCTGTCTTCCTATCTCTTAATTTAAGAATGTTCTATACCTCAGTCCCTCAGCTTCTTAACATTAACTCCCTTTATGATTGCATCTGGTTTTCTGACTTTATAAGCTTCCTATAGAATGATGACTCAACCTTTCTCCTCAAGCCAGATACATTCCCTTAAGCTAGAGACTTTCTAAATATAAACTAACTTACATGATTAATAAGCATCTAAAGTTTAACCCACCCAAACTTCTCATCATCTCCCTCAGACCAGCATTTGCTGATGTCTTTTGCAGGTCAGTAAAAATCAGCTTCATTTTTCCCAGTTGTTCAGGCATGAACCAGAGCATCATCTGTGACTCATAACTTTCTCTCTTGTCAGCTTTGTCTTCAGATTACATCCAAAAATTTGACCATATCTCAAGCCTTCTATTGCTCACAATAGAGTTGCAGCCGCCATCATCTTTCACCTGCTTATCATGAGTTCTGTACTTTGACCTCTTCAGAATTTTCTCATCATGTCAGCAAGAGTAATTTTGTAGAAGCCTGCAAGAACATGTCAATCCTCTGCTTAAAATTCTCAGAAGAGGAATAGTTTTCAAAAATGTTAACAGGGGACATGAACGCCCTAACTGACTGAAACGGATAGCACTGTCAACCATGTGGAACTAACCTGGACCTTCCAATAAAACAGAAAATACAGTTCACCAGCAGCCAAGGTGTTATCTTATGTTTCTTATGTGTCTCTCAGTTTTCTCAATGCTCAATTTGCTGCTGCCCCTAACACCTCCTTGTCAATTTTCACAATTATCTAGTCATTCACTCACCACAGGATCTTTGATCAAGAATGACTTTCTCTGCTAAGATATTACTGTCTTTGAAAGTCTCCCTTAAATAAATTTTAAAACCCCTTGCTTCCCCACAACAATACTTTCTCATAATACTTGTTAAAGAATATCCCATATTATCTACTATTATCTTTTTAAACAAAACGAATTCTCAAAGGGCTAAAAAACAGTTTACATGCTATCTAATTGCTAGAAAGGGAACATATTATAGGTTTGCTAGAATGATTTGCTGAATAAAATTTTAAAAAATGAGTAAAATGTAGAGTAGTAAACAAAGAAATGAAGATCAAGACTTCGGGATTGAGGTAAAAATATCCAGGTGCTGAGATGTAGTACAGTGGATAAGACATACTTTTATTGTACGTGATAGTGGTTCAATTCCTGACTCAATATATAGCCCCTGGAGTCTACTGGCAGTAAGTCCCTGACTACAGAGTCATGAAGACCCAAGCATAGCCAGGTGTACCTATGCAACCTCATAATTTTTAGATGATAAAAATACTCCAACTGTATATTAGACAAAATCTTTTAGCAATTTCTTTGTTTCTACATTTTTTCTGGACAGATGGCTAAATTAACCAGTTTATATCTTCTTGTATTAAATGGAGCTGAACAATTATAAAAGAAATCAAATGATCTCCTTAACAAAATCTTTACTTTCCATTTTAATGTCACACACTCAACATTGATCATTTACATAATTTTTACTTAAACTCAACCAATTAATAATAAAATGAATTTTTCTTGCATTACATTAATAGCCTGAAATTAGATAAGCAAATTCTTGCCTGAGTCTTCTGCACTTGATCTCCTTTCCAAACAGATATTCCCCACATCCTCAGAGGTGAAATATGTTACCTCAGAGTTCCCGGTTCCTTCCATATTCTCTTCATAACCACTTTCAATTCAGCACTGGAAAGTGTTCAACTTGTCAAGTATACTTCCTCCCCTAAAACTGATTCTATCACTTTACTCCTTGCAAGTTGTTTTGCTCAGTTTATCACTACAAAACAAACCACAGCCACTTGGTTTTGAACAAAAAAATGCTCAGGATTATCTTACTGGATCTTACCTGATATTTCTGTCAGCAAGTGACAAGAATGTGCACTATCTAGTACTTAAAGCACTTACCTTTGGCTATTCCCTTTTATTACCTTCCTGTTATCTTTCTAGTCTTTAACCTAATCTCCTTAGGTAAATCCTGTCCTTTCTTTACCAGATAGAATAT
The DNA here is from genome assembly GCA_021461705.1 of Cryptotis parvus. NCBI lineage: Eukaryota > Metazoa > Chordata > Mammalia > Eulipotyphla > Soricidae > Cryptotis > Cryptotis parvus. The sequence goes on from JAJIBD010001904.1 coordinate 96,810, forward strand.
TTATTTATTAAAGGATGGATAATATCAGACATCTCCATCATTTCTTGGGGGGGGAGTGGTGGGGGTGGCGATTCAAGCTCATTCAGAAGACCAAGACGTCATTAGTGTTAAGTTTGGCCAACCTGACTGCTGGTCACAAGAGAGTACCAAAAACGGGCACTCACAGCAATCAGAGAAGAAAAGAACATTAAGGTCATCAAGATAGGTAAGGGAGAAGTCAAGCTATCACTATTTGCAGATGAAATGATATTACACCTAGAGAACCCTAAACTCTCAACCAAAAAGCTTCTAGATATAATAGATACCTATAGTAGAGAGGCAGGGCACAAAATCAATTCCCAAAAATCAGTGGCTTTTCTATATACAAATAATGAAAAAGAAGAAATAAATATTAAGTAAACGATCCCATTCATAATTGTGCCACAGAAAATCAAGTACCTAGGAATCCGCATAACAAAGAGTGTAAAGGACCTGTACAAATAAAACTGCAAAACACTACTTCATGAAATAAAAGAGGACATGAGGAAATGGAAACACATTCCCTGCTCATGAATTAGGCGAATTAAATTGTCAAAATGGTACTACTCTCTAGAACTTCATACAGATTTAATGCTATCTCTATAAGGATACTCATGACATTCTTCAAAGAAATTGATCAAACTCTCCTGAAATTAGTATGGAACAACAAACCCCAGAAATAGATAAAGCAATCCTTGGGAAAAAGAAGATGGGAGGCATCACCCTTCTCAACTTCAAATTTTACTGCAAAGTGGTAGTAGTTAAAACAGCATGGTATTGAATAAAAACAGATCTGTGAACCTATGAAATAGAGTTGGGTATCCTGACAGTCAACCTAAAATACATGACCATTTAATCTTTGATAAAGGAACAAAAAGTACCAAATGGAGCGAGGAAAGCCTCTTCAACAAGTGGTGCTGGGAAAACTGGGCAGCTGCATGTAAAAAAAAATTTGGACTTCTGTCAAACACCATGCATAAAAATCAGATCAAAATGGATTAAAGATCTCAATATCAGACCTGAAACCATAAAGCACATTGAAGAAAATATAGAAAAAACCCTCCATGACATTGAAACTAAAGACATCTTCAAAGATGAAACACCACTAACAAAGCAACTGGAAGAAAAGATAAACATATGGGGCTACGTGAATTTAAAAGTGTCTGCACCCAAAAGAAACAGTGACCAAGATACAAAGAGAGTCCACAGAGTGGGAAAGAATATTCACCCAATACCCATCAGAAAAGGGGTTAATATCCAGGATATAGCAGGCACTGGCAGAACTTTACAAGAAGAAAATAGTCACCCCCATCAAAAAATGGGGAGAAGAAATGAACAGAGACTTCTACAAAGAAGAAATTCGAATGGTCAAAAGGTATATAAAAAGTGCTCATCAACACTAATCATCAGAGAGATGCAAATCAAAAGAACAATAGGTATCATCTCACACCACAGAAGCTGGCACATATCCACAAGGGCAAGGACAACAAATGCTGGCATGGATGCGGGAAGATAGGGACTCTCATCCATTGTTGGCAGGAATGTGGACTGTTATGGCCTTTTGGAAAAAGTGCTGGATTATGACCGAAACCCAAACATGAACATCTTTGTAACTGTATATCTCACTGTGGTATAATGAAATATTTAATAATAAATGGGGTACTGCTGAGGTCTGCAGTGCCAGTTACTACCCAGATAAATTCTGCAGTGCTAAATGAACATCTAGGGCAACCATTGAACTCGATCCAGCTTTATATAAGGCCTCTGACAACCTCCAACATTTAAACAGAAGAAGAGACAATGCCCAGAGGAGGCAAATTCTTAGACTGGGATCACAGGATCATGGTTACCAAGAGAGAATTTGAGCAAGCTCAAAAATCAATCCTCATTGATTGTGGTTGAGAATCCTGACACCACGGGGGTGGGTGTTGTGTGATAACAATGCAAGTCTATACCATAGGAACATTGGCATGACACAAAATACCACCTCAATATAAACAAAAAGAAAGAAAATAATGACTTAACCATTAAAATATAATTAGAAAAATAGGTTGGAGCGTTTAGCAAGGCTGGTAGAGCGTTTTCCTTGCACGTGGCTGACCCAGGTTCGATCCTCAGCATCCCATATGCTCCCCTGAGCACCACCAGGAGTAATTCCTGAGTGAAGAGCCAGGAGTAACTCCTGAGCATCACCAGACATGACCCAAAAACCAATAAATATATTTATTTTATATAGATAATTAGAATATAATTATATATAAATTATATATTATATAGTATATATTATATATAATTAGAATATAATTATATATAATTAGAAAATACCATACATATGGTATTTTCTAATTATTTATATAATTAGAAAATAAATATATTTAATTAGAAAATTCTAATTATATACAGATATAATTAGAAAATATAACCCTAATTGAAGAACTGTAGGGCCAGAGACAAGACTCAAGGAGCTAAGAACATACTTCATACTTTACGGTGAAGGAGACCTGTAGCACTGGTCCCTTTAGCACTGCTGGGTGTGTCTCCCTGAAACCAAACCTTATGCCCCAAGAAATCTGTATAATTCTGCTACAGAAAAATTATAACTTTATATCATAACTAATGCCATTTTAATACGTCTCAGCCCAATCAGAATTTAGAAGACACTTTTCTTGCCTTCTTGGTAATATTTTATTAGAAAATACATCAGTGAACTCCCACCACCTCGGCAGAGCCTCACAACAAGCCAGGCCACCCCTCCTCACTCCACGGGCGCCGCCATTTTTCCACTTTTGGACTTCCGTCTCGTCAGAACTCCACCAAGCAGACCAGCCCATCACAGCCCGGATCACCGACACCCACCCTGCAGCAGCTTTTTCCTCAATCCGGCCCAGGTATGCTGGTCCAGAGACTCTCACACATGGGGCAGAGCTGTTCCTTGCTCTCCCTGTGCACAGCCATTCATGAGGCAGTCGGGAGGCATGGCGGGTTCTAGCCCTGGCCCACCACCTCGGCAGAGCCTCACAACAAGCCAGACCACCCTCCCTCACTCCATGGGCGCTGCCATTTTCCACTTTTGGACTTCCGTCTCATCAGAACTCCACCCAGCATACCAGCCCATCACATCCCGGCTCGCACGGCCGCGCGTTCATCAATAAATGCTTTATTTGGAGGTGTTTAAAAGAGTTTGCCTCCCGCTAGACAAGCCTGGCAAGCTTCTCGTGTTGTATATGATATGCCAAATTCCAATAACAGTTATATTAGGTCATTCCCATGACCTAATATAATGGTTTGAGGCTCTTTATGTTCCTGTAGCAAGCTGATGCCCCTGGCTCTACTGGCATGAGACAGGACATATGGAGATATTACTGGTGCCCGCTCTAGCAAATAGATGATCAACGGGAAGATCGTGATCGTGATCGTGAACTCATTTAATGTTTCTTTCTGGAACAAAATGTTTCTGTTTTTTAGTTATAAGAATTGGGAAGTTCTTTTGTCCTTTTAGCTATCTCTTCGATGCCTTTGGAATGCCTTCAAAGGCATCGAAGAAATAGCTAAAAGGACAAAGAACCTCCGGCTCCGGGCACATCTCTTTGACTCCACCATTCTCGCTGCATTAACATACACCTCAGAGACCTGGGCCCTACGAAAGCAGGATGAGAATGCTATTCGGGTCTCCCAGAGAGGAATCGAAAGAGCTATGCTTGGAATATCACGCCTCACTCAAGTGAGAGAAGGAATCCGTAGTTCTGACCTCCGTCGCTATTCCAGAATCAGCGATGCTGTCTCGTTTGCCAAGGCATCGGAAATCAGATGGGCTGGACATGTAATGCGATTTGGAGACAACCGCTGGACTAGAGCCATTACCGACTGGATCCCAAGGGATGTCAAAAGATCACGTGGCCGCCCACCTACAAGATGGTCAGACTTCCTTGTTAAGACCCTGAAGGAATGGTTTGAGGCTCTTCATATTCCAGAATCAAAGAGATGCCATTGGGCTACATTGGCACGTGATAGGGTCCAATGGAAATGTTACTGGCGCCCGCTCGAGCAAATCGATGAATAACGGGATTCAAGTGATCAAGTGAAGTGATAAAAATTGGGCTCTAAAGAAGCAACTTAAATTCTCCCCATGAACTAGTTAAATGAACTGCCTCATTGGAAGACGTGCCTGTATCTAGCCACTGGCGAATGCTGGAGTACTAAAGCACTACCCATCACTTATTCCCATGACTCATCTCCAGACCACGTCACCTTTGACATCCCTTTCCACCCAGCCCATACTCACTTCTTAACATAGCAAATCTCCATATTAGAACCTGTTATCTGAAGAGTTCCAGCTGGACACACACCATCTCTAATACTTAAAGTACTGAATATCTATGCAATATCAAGTAGCTCATTTTCAATCCTCTAACTTACTACACACTGCAGACTTACAATTTCAGCTTTGCTCTAACTACATAGTTTAAACCAGAACTATTCTCCTAAATGGAGCACTATAATCAGAAGCGCATGCTCATATAATAATCTTTCTGATAAGCTAATTTAAGTTTTTGGTATATGACACCAAAAGCAAATATAAGGTAATGCTGATCCAGTAGTGAGGATAAGTAAAATTTTGAATCAGACAAGCTTACTCAGTAGCTACTTTAAGAACTGAACAGAAGAGAGAAAAGAGCTCATCTCCATCTCTTTATATTCAACTAAGTTAATGATTTTACAATTTCTCCTTAATTGATTTCCATTATCTATACATGGATGTTGGTTGAGTGTTATAGAGATATTTAATTATATTTTATCTATATTCACATACAGACATGCATAAATGTGGACTGCTTTAATATAGGATGTCTAAACTAAGTAATAACTTCACTTCTGAAAAGACAGAGATCATTAAGCAGTCAACAACATGTCCTTCTTAAGTGATAAACTCTAAATATCCACAGTGTGTAAAATAAGAGGAGGAGAGAGATGCAGACACAGAGAGAGAGAGCAGAGAGAGAAAGAGAGAGGAAACGGGGGTACCTGCTATTGAGGCAGCCTGGGGGTGGGCGGGGGGGGGGGGGTGGGGTATATTGGTGGTGGAAAGATGAAGGGATGGGTGCTGGAATACTGTATTACCAAGAACCAATTATGAACACCTTTGTAATTGTATATCTCACGGTGGTATGATAAAAAATTTTTAAAAAACATGTCCTTTTCAAAAGGTACACTTAAAACAACTCTGAAAGTTAGAAAACATGGTATTGAATATTATATATTTAATACCATTTTTTAGCTATAAAAATTGGGCTCTAAAGAATATAATCTTATATATTTATATAAGCTTTTTATACAATATACATCTGTATAATTGATATATACACAGATAGGCATCTTATTCAGGGTCCACAGTGATAGAACAGCAGGTAGGACATTTGCATTGCAAGTAATCGACCGGGTTCAATCCTCAGCATCCCATATGGTCCCCTGAGTACCATCAGAAGTAATTCCTGAGTGCAGAGCCAGGAGCAAGCATCACTGAGTGTGACCCAAAAAGAAAAGAAAAAAATAGAAATCCTTAGGGTGGGCAGTAATCGAGTGAACTGGTTTCTCCGTGAAAAAGTGAACACAAAGATGTAGAGATAGGTGAAGAGCTGTAGTAGATGGCACCTAAAAGCTAAAGGCAGAGAAACAGTGCAGGAAAAGGAGCTTGGCTTGCAGAAGGTCAACCCTGGTTCAGTCTTTGGGAGAGCTTAGAGTCCCCCAAGCACTCCCAGGAGATACTCCTGAGCACAGAGCCCAGATAGCCCCTGAAGCACTATGTATTACCTAATCCCCTTTCCATAGATTAAAAAAAAATAAACAAATGAGGTCTCTGGGGGAAAAAAAACAAACCTAGATTTTAGTTTTCAGTTTCCAGAACTGTGAGAAAATACATTTTTGTTGTTAAATCTGCTCTTCTCATTTCTATCAGGTATATTTAAGAACATCAATAGCGGTATCATGTAATTGAGGGAAAACCCCTTGAATTACAGCACTTAAAATTTAAAACTTGTTTACAGAATAAAATATTAAAAAGCATTCAGAATTTCAAGCTCTGCCACATGTTGAGTGGGATGCATTGTGCTACAGCCAGGAAAGCACTCTTTATTAATGCTTTTAGTCGAGTTCTCTCATCTGTGTATAGAAGAAACAAGAGTATGGCAAGATTCGTGCAGCATGTTGTCAAGATGAAAGCAACAATATTAAACCCACCAGAAAAGGAAAGTGTTTTCCTCATTAATGGTTTAAAAGAATAAAAATAATAATATAACATGGCTTCACTATTTTTTAAGATTTTTGAAAATATCCCTAAATACTTGGTCCATAAACTATTTTCAGTGACTTTGCAATTAATATATATTAGATCACATATAATATATTATATGTACTATTTATCCAACACTACGCTCTCCTGGATACACTGAGTAGAGCAAAGACGGTTTCTGACCCTCCCCAACTATTATTCTTACAATATTTATTGAGCAAACATAAACTTGATTGACTTCAATTTAAATTTTGTAGCAAACTCTGTATAACTGTGTCATCAATACCTAATTTTACAGTTGAGGAACTCTTGAGTTACATAGAGGTTGAATAGCTTTATCTAAGTATGGTAGAAAGTGTTTAACCCAAATTCTTTGGTTCTAAAATCTGTTCATAAGTGCTGTGTACATTTCCTTGAATATCAGCTCTGCCAAAACTTGTTTTTAGTATAGATGCATCTTAGTTTAGGGAGAATTGTACCATGTCAAATGCAGTGCAAATGTTTCAGTTCACTCTTTGCATAAAGGTAAAATGTGAAAACCTTTTATCTATGTTCCTTAGGGATACACTTCCAGATTGTAGTGTGCTAAAAATAATTAAAAAAAGATTATCTTACAAATGAAGGTAATGTTTTCCTATGAAAGCATTAGAAAATGTTAGGGGAGAGTTTGTATAGAATTTTTTGAGCCTTGAGATAGTTACATAAATCAATTATTTAAATCACTCAATTGATGCATAAGAGCCTTTGTCCATTTTTATCTCATGTAATTAAAATAAAATCTTAATATAATTATAAACACATACAAATACATGTACATTTTTATTTGTTGGAAACAAAACATAGATGTATATTCCATCTGCAACCTTTAATATAAAAGACAAAAACTTGGCAGCATAAAAGGTATATGCCTAAATTACAGAGTGAAATATCAGATTTCTTAAAAATAATGTGAATACTGTTATGATATAGAACAAATCTTTATCAGGGTGGAAATACTTTGAAGAAATTTAACCAGGCATACATACTTCATAAATATTCATCAGTTATAAAGTTATTAAAACTAATTTATAACACATAATCATAATTTTATTCATGGTGCATGCATTCATACATGCAAATACACATACATATCATATATTCATACACACAAACATATACATACATGCATGCATAGCTCACTCAAGTGAATTTCAATCTAAGAATTCCTTAAAAAAAACTTCTTCATGTCCCCACTTCAAGGGTTCTTGGTTTTATATATCTCCTGAAGTATGTCTATGTTAATACTCTATACAACTGAATGAATGTATGAGGTTGAACTGTTATGACCAGTGAAATAACATCCCAAGTGCACATATAGTGTCAGCCTAATAGATTATAAATGGTACTGTACTCTAAAAATTAGTGAATTAGGTCAAATCTAGTTATCTGGCATCACTTGTATCACTTCACTTGTCTTCCCATTTTTCATCGATTTGCTCGAGCAGGTGCCAGTAACATCTCCATTCGTTGGGAATGAGGTCCATTATTGTTACTGTTTTTGGCATATTGAATACACCATGGGTAGATTGCCAGGCTCTGCCGTAGTTCTGGGTTCATCCCAAGGGGCCCAGTCTTTTTCTATGTCAGACCATCAACCATCCAGGGACCACGGGGCAGAGCATCTTAAACTAAAATTTTATCACCCACAAATCATTAGTAACAATGGTGAAACAAAAGATTTCACTGCTCTATTAGACAGGGACAAAAGTCCTGGCAAAACACAGAGCTCAAATAAACCATCAAGCCTCACTGATGAGGAACTCAAATCAATGTTCATAAAATGGCTATCAAACTAAAGCAATTACTGAAAGAAAAATTCAACCAATTAATGAGAAACTGATTCAAGGTATCACACAGTCTATACAAATGGAATTGGAGGAGTTAAAAAAATACAAATAGCAATTCAGAGCAATAGAATTAAGCATAAGAGGACCAGAGAAGTGATGTTGAAAAAAAAACTACCCATCAATGATAATGAAGTGAAAAAGGAAAAGCAGATAAATGGAAGAAAATCTAAGATTTTTAATAGATAATAACATGAGAAATAATGTGGATACCAAATATATGAATAGCGAAAGTGGAGGCAAATGGTAAAGAAGAATAGTTAGTATATCAAAGAAATAATAACTAAGAACTTTCCAGATATCTCAAGAGAGGCTCCTGCACAGATTCAAAGGGCACACGGAGTACCAAAAAATAGTCTCAAGCCAAATAGAACACCACGATACATAGTAGTCAAAACGGTAAAATCAAAAGACAAATACCGACTACTGCAAGAGAAGAAACCCTCAAACATAAGGAAAACAACATAAGAATCCCAACAGACCTTCCATGTGAATCTTACAAACCAGAAGGTGAAATGATATTTTCAAAATACAGACTAAAATAAAAAAGGCCAGCCTAGAGTCCACTACCATGCAAAGCTTTCATTTAGTCTTGAGGGAGGGACAAGAACCTTTTCTGACAAAGAAGAGCTGACAGAATTTGCAACAAATAAACCAATTCTGCATGATTACAGAAAGGCCACTTGATAGCCTCTAAATGTATGTATTGCAATACACAATGTGTAAGAGAAGAGAGAAAGAGAGAGAGAAAAACAGAAAGAAAGAAAAGAGATAAAGAACCTGCCATAGAAGCAGGCTAGGGGAGCAGGGAGGGTATCGGGGACATTGGTGGTAGGAAATGGGCACTGGTGGAGGGATGGGTGCTGGAACACTGTGTGACCGAAACCCAATCACGAATATCTTTGCAATTGTATATATCACGGTGGTATAATAAAATATTTAAAAAAAAATAAAAACCCTCTCCCAAAACAAAACATTGAAACATGAACACACACACACACACACACACACACACACAATACACACACATTATCAACAGAGCTCTTTATGTCAATCTCTGTTATTATCTGTGTTTTTTTTTGGGGAGGACAGGAGGGGGGAGTCCGATCTTTCCTTCTCAATCATCAACTCCTTCCCCGGGCGTCGGGGAAGGCGGGGGGGGGGGGGCCGGGAACCCCGCCGCAACCCCCGCCCCCCCCCCAACCCCCCCCCCCCCCACCCCCCCCCCATCTGGATATAAATGGACTAAACTCTCCTATAAAAAAGACATAGAGAAGCTATGGATCAAGAGAAGAAAATCTATCATTTTGCTGCCTAAAGGAAACACAGCTGAGTTCTCAGGATAGAATACAGACTTGGAATAAAAAAAATGGAAAACAATCATGGAACCCAATGGAAGATGAAAACAAAGACAAATAAAGCCTGGGACTGCTTATTTGAAGGACATTCCCTTTTCCAAATAAAAATCATGCAGCAGCTATCTCAAAATAGTCTCCCTTCCTTAAGCCAACAGAAAAGTCCAGTTCTCTATGCTCATAGGCAGGTGGTGCTGCCATATTGGTTGCATGCAATCTTTGGCTCTTCATCTCCTTATATGTCTTCAAACTTGGCATCTCTCCAACTATTCCTTATTCACATATTCCTCTCTGCCAGACAGCTAGGAAAGCTTCCCATATTTTAAGACCTACATTCTGTGTGATTACAACTGGATATCCCAGAACAGTCCCCTAATTTTTTTTTATATTTTTAACTTTAGAAACACTTTGAAGTGTCAAAGTAACATGCTCGCAGGTCCCATAGATTAGAAAGAATGTACAATTTTTTGGGTCACAGTTATTCTGCCTATAACTGATACCACCTTGTCAGTAAAAAATTATTGGCAATGATGGATATCTTGCATTATCAAACAAAATAATTTTTATCTTCATTTAAATGACAGTAGCACACAATTATAGATGAGTCACTGAAAAGAAATGTAGGTTCATAGAGATAACAGTAAAGGCTTGACTTTATGTGACCAATCCCTCTTCAATCCCTGGCACTATATAATCCTTGAGTATAATCACATGAAAAGCCCCCCAAAAAATTTTTTTTAAAGATAAAAATATAAGCTATGACATAACATAGAGGGAAATTCATTTTGAAATACTTTCGATAAGGGGCCAGAACAATAGGTAGGGTATTTGCCTTACAACTGCACAACTCGGTTTTGATCCCTGGCATAATATATGTTCCCCCAAGCACCACCAGTAGCAATTCCTGAGTGCCAAGTCAGGAGTAATCCCTGAGCATCACCAGGTGTGACTCCAAAAAGAAAAAAAAAACTTTGAATGAATATATAATATAAATAATGGTTAAATTATATAATGCATTTATTCTCCTCTTCCCCAAAATCTATTTTGTTTACAATGTTGTACATTTTCAGATTAATATTACTTATCTATCTCCACAGGCAAGGAAACAAAAATAGATCATATACAAAACTTTAAATCATTACGGAAAGCTTATTTTCTTTGTACCATCAGGAAGAAGTGAAACTACGACTACAAGCAGGATCCAATTAAGTGCCTCAAGTCCAGCAGACATGCTCAGACACCCAATCACATAACATCCACAGAGATATGTTGAAAAATAAAGTTATTAAATCATAAATCAGAAAACAAAGGTAAATGGGGACTCATGAAATAAAATCCACCAGCATCAAATCTAAGACAGTTATGGGCAGACAAATTTTTTGACTTGCAATCTCAAAACAATCCTATTAACTCAAGTCATATATAATTTGATACACTCTTATTCTTGTAACTCTAGCATGTGCTTGCTGAAATTAGTTAAATATAGAAATAAAATGATAAGAATCTGTACTGGTAATATATACTAGCCCCCATATTGTCAAAAAAATCACAATAATAATTATCTTAACAATAGCCGATACTTGTAGCAAAGATTAAAAAGGAGGCCACTGTGACACCTGAGTCTGTGAAGCAATCATTTGTCAAATGAATTCTATAGCTAAATAACCAACAAGAGGAAAGTTTCTCATGGTAATCTTTGCCAATCGTATCAAAGAGTATCTACATAATTTATAATTTTTCATGATCATGATTTTCATAGTATATAATTCATAATTTAAGTGTTTTTATTAAGTCACATTGCATTATTATGAGTTTCAATTTTATATTACTAAAAATCAACATGTGTATATATTACATTAAGTTTCCCACTACTGGAATAAAAATAAACTTAGAGATAAATGAACAGAATTGAGAGCTATAAATAAAACCAGATTTAAGGGCCAGAGGGATAGTTCAGCAAGTAGAGTGCCTGCTTCACACGCTTCCAACCTGGGTTCAATCCAAGGCATGCCATATGGTCCCCTGATCACTGCAGAAGTGATGCTGTGATTCCTGAGTATAGAGCTAGGAGAAATCCCTGAGCATTGCCAGTGTGGCTAGAAAGAAAAGGAAAGGAAAGGAAAGGAAAGAAAAGAAAAAGGAAGGAAGGAAGGAAGGAAGGAAGGAAGGAAGGAAGGAAGGAAGGAAGGAAGGAAGGAAGGAAGGAAGGAAGGAAGGAAGGAAGGAAGGAAGGAAGGAAGGAAGGAAGGAAGGAAGGAAGGAACGAACGAACGAACGAAGGAACGAAGGAAGGAAGGAAGGAAGGAAGGGAGAGAAAGAAAGAAGAAAAAGGAAGAAAGGAAAAAAGGAAGGAACAAATGAATGAAGGAAAACTAGCAAATAGGTATTTCAATTTTTTATATTTCATTAGAATATCTTTACACCTAGAGTTATGTTATTATGATTTAGTCATTTAAACTATGATAGCAATCGCAGTCAACAGCACAAAAGCATATTTAAATTCTTTATTCTATTCTCCCAACATTTTTTTTTTTTTGCTTTTTGGCGTCATATCCTATGACACTTAGTGGTTACTCCTGGGTCTGCACTCAGTAGTAACTCCTGATGGTGCTCAGGGGCCCTATGGGATACAAGGGATAGAACCAGGTAACAAACGCCTTCCCTGCTCTATTATCACTCTGGCCCCTATTATCCCAACTCTTATATTCCCTTCCATTAGACAATCCATAGAATAAATGTGTGCTAGTATGAATGTGTATGTGTGTATCTGTTTTTACATGGTGTCATATAAAGTATATCAGGAAACATATAGTGCTTTGCAACTAACTTCTCAATTTGGTGATCTACCTTTAACTTCTTTCCATGACAACCCATATAATTCTATCACCATTTTTTTAATGAGTGCAGATTAATATATTCACTGATCCGGGCAAACACACATTTAATTTAAACACTCTGTCACTATAATCTTCTATGATAGAAATATGAAGACATACAGATATAGACTGTGCCAATAAACAATATACCTCATCTTTAACGCTCTCCCTTTTTAGTACCAGAACTTTTTCTATGTAAAAACTGAGTTGGTAATAGAACATTTGGTTTAACATTAGGGAACAAGCCTGGCTACAGTTTTTGCTCCATGCCAGTGGACTGACAAGAATGTCAAACTTAGGGTTTTCAACTCAAAGTCATTTAGGGTGCACCAAAATTGCATTAGACAGAGTACGGAGCTTTCCCAATGTGCTACAGAACATCTGGGCATTTCTGTCATTTAGGTGACATGCGTGACAGACACACATGCTAAATGCCAGCTTGCATTCTGTAGTTTGAAGAGGCAGTTTCTGTTACATTTTACTTGTGTTGGTGGGATTGACACCAAAATGTAAGAGAAAAAATGTTGTTCTTTTATGTATTCTAAATGAGAAGTTAAAGTCAAATCTTAGAACACAATACACATTTTAAAAGAGGAATTAAGTGGACAAGGTGAAATTATATTTGAAATATCAAATTTTTAAATTCTTTAAAAATTATGCTTTTGAAGCTGATGAATGATACATATTATCTTGGTATGTCTTTTTGAAACCCTTTAATTAGTTTCACAGGCATAAGCTTTCAAAAAGTGATTTCAATATGAATGTAAGCAGTCAAAAATATAACCAGTATAGGAATATAGAAAAATAATATTATGATATTGCATATATTATAATATACAATATAACTAGTATAGGAATATAATATAATCATTGTAATCAAGAAATCTTTAGCATACCCCTTTTACAAAACACAAAAGCTCATATCCTAACTTACTATATGGTGACACATTTTAGAATGTATCAGAAGTATGGATCATTTTCAGACAAGAGCTATAAAAGCCAAACAGTAGTAAGGGGTCTAAAAAATGGCCCAAAGCAGAATCTAAGAATGGCTCCACAAAATTAAGCTTTCCATGACAGTGAATCATTGGGTGAGAGGGTATGGTGAAATGGGGAGATTTACGGGAATTCTGAAACAAGAATGCAGAGAAACAGATAATCTGGTAGCTAGCCAGGTATTGAAACATAGCATGTATGTAACTTTACCATTTACAGCATTGTAAAATTATAAATCATGGTGACTGAAAGAAAAACAATAAAGTCTTCATCAATATAATCTCAGACATATTAGGAAATATTGTTAATATAACTAGATTAGTTAAAAAATAATTTAAGGATCTGAGACACCACCACATTATAAACGTGAAACATGATGGATGAAATGAAACAATTTAGTGTTTAAAAAGGTTAATAAAATTAATAAAACAAAATAAACTAGAGTGAACAAATCTGGGGTTTAAACATTAATGAAATAATCCTCAATTTATCATTCTTTAAGAATAGAAAAGTTGCATCAAAATGTTATTAACGTTCATTTTCAATTTCATTAATATCCCATGTGAACAATTAGATTAGCCAACTCCTCCCTCTCATATGGTAAAACTACTTATTGGATTGCCCCACTAATATTTTCAGTGCTTACCTCATATATAATTTGTTAAATGAAAGTTAGCTTTTACCAATACTGTATAATCACTCCCAAAGGTTCATATTAGCACTGTTGCCCGTGGTCTCAGGGAGTCTTTTTAGATATAGGTTGTAACCCACTAACTAAATGACGCAAGGTCTCTTTAGGCTCTCAACAGAGTTTGATTTGATGCTATGTTATACAATTTCCAAGTGGCGATTTCTTCTACGAGTTAGTTTTAAAAATGACTTTAAGATATACTAAGTTTGTGCATTTTCTTTATTTGAATGTCATGTCCACCAAATTAACTGAAGGAACAAAGCCTTTTCTTTTCTGTTTTCTTTTTTTTTAATGCAGCCAATGTTCTCATTTTATAACTTCCCGTTTGTCACTTATTTTAAATTATCCTAGGTATCGTCAGCAAACCTAAGTGAAACCTTTCTCCTTATGTTTTTTTTTCTGTTGGCTGAAAAATAGTAAAATCAACTGCTATATAAAAGGTCATTGGTTTAGATTGTCCCACTGGCATAGAATATAAGAATAAGACTAAGAGTGTCAACTGGCCTGAAGGTTTATTGGGAACTGTGTTACGGTAACATCATAAAACTTAACACTATTATACTGGTGGAGGTGGAAGGGAAATAGGAGGAATGCAGGTAATATAGTTAATACAACTGATCTTTCATGCTTGTTTGGTCACACCAAGTGATGCTCAGGGCTTACGCATGGTTCTCACTCAGGGATCACTCCTGGCAGAGCTTGGGGAATTGCAATGGGTGCCATGGATAGAAACTATATCAACTGTTTGTAAGGCAGGTTCCCTGCCTGTTATCATATCATTCTGGTCCCCAAAATAATCCTATTAAATCTCACCAACATGAAGAATATATTTAATTGCAATAGCTAAGATGGGGTTGAGGGAGTACAAACACTAGAAATGGAACAGCTCAAGCAACCTTCTTTGACCCCTTGTCCAGGGGGGGAAGCATCCTTCCTTTGACCTCACATTTGAGCCTAGGTATAGGGCAGGAACGTGGTAATAATTCCTATACGGCCTCAGAATCAAGGAAAGTCAAAGGGACAGAAAGTCTTGGGGCTATAGGCCTTGATATGCAGGCCACAGAGGCTGGCAAAAGACTCCAGAGCATGGGAATAAGGATTTGACTTCAAGACACAAAACCAGCCATGGACCAGTGTGAACCTCGAGCAATACAAACAGCAAGATAACAGCATGAACCAATGACTACTACAAACCAGAAGAAAAACAGTGAGAGGCCAGGACCTGGAACTTTTGGGGAACTAAAAGCATTTTTTTAAAACTGTGAAATAAATAACTATGGCTTCACAGACATCAGAAGCTTTGTATGCTAATTTTTGCATACAAAATTCAAGGACCTTCTCAGGAACTAAACCAGCATTGAAGTAACATTACCTATAAACTAGTTTAAGTCTAACATTCATAATACATTCTTACAATTAGAAGAATACACATATTCCTATCAGCTTTCAGATGTGCCTTAGTTACTCTATCTACAAAATAAAAGTAGCAGATGTGGTTCAAGTAAGTTTTATGAGAAACTTGATTTATATAATAGGCTTCATATAATACTGGAGAGAGTAAGAGTTAATTATAAGTGTTTATTATTCTAGTAACCATATACTGTTATCTATTTCTTATATATCAGGTGCTACGAATTCAAAAGGTAGGACATATAACATATAATAATCTAGTACAATAAAAGTAAATATTAGAGCATTGTTTTTGAGAGTCACCTTATTACAAGTTTAATGATAAACAGCATTCAAATATTAAATGGAGTAAGAATTCGGTATTCAATTAAATTATGCCTATGAAAAAACAGAAAATGTAGAATAAGGAGTTGAAAAGAAAATTAACATTGAGATGAAAAGTAATGTGGTCTAGCTAAGATAACTAAAAAAATAATAAGATGTCTCATGAAGAAAACAGGGAATATTTTAATGGCCCAACAAATACAGGGCTCATTTATGAAAACAAATTGGTAGTTTTTTCAAGCTATTTGAACCAGTTTTTATCAATGTAAAAAAGCAATTATAAAAATCACTGAAGAATCTTGAATAGGAACACAGCTTGTCAAAAAATTATGCTTTAGAAAGGTTATATCAGCAACTGTAGACCACATGCACCAGGCTAATGAAATATCAGCAGAACATAGGTGGCAGTGGAAATACATGAGAACAAATGAACTCTCTCTGAGGGAGTTATTAAAAAGGGAATAAAAAAGCAAACAGCTAGCCAAACTTGAGAAAGGTACACAATTAGCTAGAGCATGTACAGAAGAGATATCTTTAAAGGAAAAATGAGAATATGCAAAATATTTTAAAGTCTTATTATTTCAATATATAAAATTCAATATATTTTTGAAAAAGGTAGAAGAATATGGATATGAATATTGAATATGAATATTGAACAGGCTACAGGGTAGAAACAAATTTAAGTTTGAAAGGAGCAGCTAGGTTAGAAAGTGAGATCAGGGGCCAGGCGATAGTCCAGCAGGTAGGGGCGTTTGCCTTGCACGTGGCTGGCCCATGCCGGCCTGAGTTCAATCCCCAGCATCCCATATGGTCCCCTGAGCACCGCCAGGAGTAATGCCTGAGTGCAGAGCCAGGAGTAACCCCTGAGCATTGCGGGTGTGACCCAAAAAGCAAAAAATAAATAAATAAATAAATAAATAAATAAATAAATAAAAAATAAAGAAAGAAAGAAAGAAATCAAAAGGGGGTTAGGGCCCAAACTTGATAGAACTGTTATGCTACTCACTAAAAAGACTTAAATAATCAATAAAGTCTACATTGTAGAACAATTATGGCCAAATAATGGAAATATCAGTGAGCAAGGAAAAATAAAGGGAGACAGAAGAGTAGAGAAATTGATATACAATGAAGAGTATGATTTATGTCCCAACTTTGTGGCCTTTGTTACTGATAATGGCTCATTTGGACAAAGGAGAAATTACAAGAAAAATTACAGAAAATCTTTTAGAAAAGAAAATACTTCTTAGCTTGGAGTAGCCCTTATAATTATAGTACTTTTGAACATGATTTTGAGGATGAATTCTGCCATCTTCTGAAGAGAAGCTGAGAGACTGTGTCATGATACCTGATGAGATTCCTATATCCAAAATATACTAGTAGTATTGATCTGGACCAATGAACAGTAGCAAAACATCCCAAAAATATGACCACATGAATTCAGTATATCCACTTGAAAATGCACTGCTTGCTATGCTGATTATTTTATGCTGTAAGCATTTAACAAAAAACAAATGAAGAAAAAAGGCTTTTCTTTTTGTTACACTTCTTGAAAAGGAACTCATTTCATAAAGGTCCCCTCTGCCAGGGAATTTCATCAACCAATGAAAACTAGCTTTATCATTAGAATCTAGAAGTTTATAATATACCTACACAAGCCATCACAGACTATCATTTCCTACATCTAACCTTCTAATGGACCATATTTTTTTCTACACATCATTTACTAGCCCAAAAGAGGCATAAGCTCACGGTAATTTTCATATTGCATGTGGGAGGTCCTGGTTTGATTTCCATCATCATGTGATCTTCCAGGTGCTGCTTGAGGGCTCCTCCAAGCACTGAGCCAGGAGTATCCTCAAACATACTCATGTGGAACCCAAAAGAAAAAAGAAATACGATAAATGAAATTGACTGGAGTAGAGAACCGTCTATAGGGCGGTTGGCACTAGTGGGGTCAAATTATTGTTAAAGGAAGGGAATACCAGAGTTGGAAACCCCAAACAACTTCTAATAACATGTTAATTTGAGATTACAGGGTAGGAGAAAGAAGAATGCCCTCAATGATAAACCTCTGCAATAGAACCATGACTCACTCTGATAACTCTTGTTTTGGTTTTTGTTTTCTTGGGTCTAATTGCTAAGGTGCTAGCGGCTAACTCCAAGAATAGTGCTGGGGGTGGAGAGAGGAGAGTAACAGTCACTCTAGAAAGTGCTCAGGGGATCACACAGTTCTGGAAATTAAAGCAGTGGCTTCAGTACCCACAGTATAGTAACCCAGTAACCAAAGTATAGTTACCCAGGACCAGTAGTATAGTCAACTAGTACCTACAGCTCTGAGTTACCTCTCTGACCCCCAAATCACATTACTCTGGTGTTTAGGGAGTAAGAAACATCTTCCTTATAATCATACCCGATTTGTGTACATAATTTTCTCTTTAATTCATCTTTGGTTTTCACATAAATGCTTGAAATAAAATTGAGTTAATATCATGAGGAGACTTTTATTAATATGCATATAAAGAAATATAGGTTAAAAGGTTTCTTAGATTTCATAAATTTCACTGTTAAAAATTATTAGGCCAATTTACCTTTTCAGAAAGGACTATTAATTTTGCTCCCAAAACACCAATTTAATCTATCCTCTATCTCTCTCATATTATATAAAGTAAAATACTTTAAATTAATGGAAGATAAATTTTCTGCAATGTTCCAAATAAGACATTATAGAGCATAAATTTCTATAGTCTTTGAGAAAATATGCTTTAAAACACCACTCTTAATTTAATGAATATCTATGCTCATTCAATTTTCTAAATGAATAGATTACATAAATATAAAAAAATCGAGAAGATTACTAGGTTAGTCCCATTATTGAAGTTGCTCAAGATTTAATTTAAAATATCAATATGTTTTGAGTGTTATTATTTTATGATAGTTATAAAGACTGGAAAATAGGTGTTTAAAGTGATGTGCTATGTGTTGACAATATATGAATATTTTTCATTGTGACTTTATATTTCATTTACCTCCAGTTTTACAGAATATGGCTACAACAAGCAAAGGTAACAGGTAAACTGCTCTACTTCCAGTAGAGAATAATAAGGCATCCGATATGATAATCCAATAGAAATTTTTCATTAAATTTTGCGATGATTGAGAAAATTACTTGGGCTCAGCTATGACTTTGCTGCTGCTTCAAATGTGAAACTTCAAATGTGAGCTACAGCAAAATTTCTATAACTCTCAAATGTTATTATCATTGATAACATTTGTTTAAACTTCACTACCCAGAAAAAAACATGCAGCAGATTCAATTCCTAATTCTGAAGATTACAAAAACCAGATTTGGATCATAATAGCAATCAAAATCATAGTAAACCAGTTCTAAAACTGCTGTTAGCATCATGTATGATTATCAAATCCAGAGTTTCTCATTTGTTCATTTTACCTTTATATTATGGTCTTATTAACTGCCAGAATTCTTAAAAAAAAAAAAGTTCAGTATAAGAGGAACTACACTAAGCAGGCCAGAAATTAAACATAACTCATGCTTAGAATACTGCTTGTAATTTTCTTGTAATTGGCTCTTATGTTCAACATGCTGATTGAAAGAATCACTCTAGCTCTTCTATTTACTTTTTCATTTCAATATTTTGCCATTTTGAAATACATTCCTTATAAATCTGGAGTAGCGGACATTTCTATGAGCTTCTCAGATAGACAGATGTCCAAGTCCTACCCCAACCTTCATTACCTATATTTACAGAGCTCTGAGAATTTATATATTCACTAAAGTTTATATGAAGTGTGGCAACCTGCTCAGCAGGAGTACTTCTGGAAAACTAGGCAAGGAAATGGAGATCTGAGCTCTATAGACTTTAGAATCTGAGCTCTATAGACTTTAGATCTGAGCTCTATAGACTTTAGTTCTTGTAGCTAATTTGAGGCTGTAGTAATTGGAGCATTCTAAATAAAGTTCTGTGCACCATGTCATTCTCTAAACACTGAGCAATTCTGACTGCCAGAGATTTTCAGCACTCCTTACCGCTGGTTCAAGAATGAAAGCAACACAAGCTTAGGGCTGCTACAAATTCTGATTCCAAGTCACACCTTGCACCAAATATGAAACATAAAAACACAAAGATTTCTTTCACACAGGTATGTCCATAGAAAGGAAAGCCAGGCAGTACAGATATGATACTGCATCATTTCTCTTATGTGGTTTGCTGAAATTCTGAAGGTGAATCCATTTCGAGTTTTCTTATATTCTGCTTTGCAGCAGATTTTTATCAAAATTGTTAGCTAACAAATCATAATTTATAATGCTAGAAATTTAAAAATCATATCAATATAATCATATCAATCCTAGCAATGGTTGCAATTTCATTAATTTAAAAAAACTTTTCTTTTGGTATTTGCTCTTTGCATTTTTTTTATTCTTTTCCTGTGAACAATTTTGCATTCTTATATTTTAGACACATATCTTATAAATATTTTTATTTATTAATTAATTTCACAATCTCTGGAGTCCTTATATAATTTTTAACTTCCTCAGTGTGACGGTACTCAATTCCACAATCTTGAATTTTTAATTTGCTCCACTTTTGCTGAGGAGCATTTTTCAAGTCTTTTAAATTAACCTAGAAACTCCTGTGATTTACCATCATTTCACTCATTGCCTTTTTTGGACTCAATTTTTCTTTTCTCTCTCTCTCTTGTTTTGGGGCCACACCCAGTAGTGCTCAGGAATTACTCCTGGCTGTGTTCAGGTATCACTCCTGGAAGGCTCAGGGGAGCAATATGTTTTTCTAGGGATTGTCCCTAAATTGGCAGAGTGCAAAGCAAGCATCCTGTTCTCTGTACTATCTCTCAGACCAGGAACACTTTTCTTTTTTTTCCTTTTTATTGGCGGAGAGAAGTACACATCTGTCTGTGCTTAGGGTTTACTCCTGGCTTGGTACTCAGAGATCACTTCTGATAATCCTCAGGGACCATACTTGGTGCTAAGGATCAACACCAAGTTAGGTGTGAGCAAGGCAAACACTTTCATGCTGTACTATTTGGTTCTTAGCTAGAAATTTTCTTTATTTCTGTCCTTTCAATTGTTAATGTTCATCTATATCTTTGGCTTAGTTTACTAGAAATCTGAGAATCAAAATTTTAATCAGTGTACTAGATAAACATTTTATGCATCCAGATCAACTCAAAGATTTTTGAAAATTTTATCTCTGGTCATTCATCTCTAAAATACGACTTCTTACCAAGGCGTTGCCTGTAACTTCTTTCCAATATAAAAGAATGTGTATTCTTTGTTAATATTATATAAAATTAGCATTTGATGATTTTTTCTCCAAATTTTGTTTGCTTACAATTCCTTTGTGATGACATTCCTAACATAAGTACCTTCTTTATTTTGGCTTGGTTTGGTTTGTGTTTTAATCTACATTCTGCAGTGCTTAGGGCCACTCCCAGGTGTGATTGGCTGTTGCTCACAGGTGCTGAGCATTATAAGGAGCAATGACTGAACCCAGACCTTCTGCATGCAAAGTATGCTTGTTATGTGCAAAGCTCAGGGAGCTGTATCTTCAGTTCCATGTGTTCCTTTTTCTTAAGAGCAAGAATTATAGTCCCTCTAGGATATATTTGGTGCTGTATTCACTTAACGTCTACCATTCTGAAAATACCTTTTTTTGTCATTTTTATTGGTATACCAGGATTCAATTGTTGTTGCAGTACTCAACTCCAAGATACTTCATTATCATCTATAGTCATTAGCATCTGTGTTCAATTGCACCATGATAACATTAGAAGTACATGTTACTTGTCTTTCATTCTTGGTCATCTGTATTTTATCACTGATCAGCAATAAATCTGTCTGTAGCATTTTTAGTTCACTATGCTGTATTTAAACATGTATCATTATCTTCTGCTTTGTCTCCTGTGAAACACAAATCTTTCATGATTTCTAGAAAATGTCAGTTGTTTTCATTTACAGTTATGTTTCTTCACAATTTTATAGTCCTTTATGAATGCTTAATTAGATATATGTTAGAACTTAATTACCCTTTATCTTTCTTAATATCTCTTTTAATTTTTTAATCACTTTCACTCTGTTCTACAGGATATGTAATTACTTTAAATATATTTTCCTATAGCCCAAATGTATTTATGGCTATGGCTTCTTTAGAGTTTTTTTTCAATTTAACATATTAATTTAAAAAAAATAAAGTCAGTTATGTTCTTTATGTTCATGACCCCTGTATAGTTGCTTCAGATACAATTAGAAGTTTTTATTAATCATATTATTTCTATACTTCCAACTCATTTTTTGGTTTGCATAGTAGTTTAAAGAGATAAGTAATATTTCTTTTAAGCTCCACATAAAATATCTTCATTGTCTACAATCTTTTCAAATTTGATTCCTTTTTGTGTGTGTATTTAGGGGGTGTCACAAACAGTGGTGGCCAGGGATCACTCCTGGCAGTGCTCAGGAGACCATGTGTGGTTCTGGAGATAAAATCCAGGTTAGCTATGTGCAAATCAAGTACCTTATCTATAGCCTATGGCCTTGTCTCTCTGGTCACAAAGCTATTTGGTTTTGCATTTGTGTTGGTTTGGGGGGCAGGTTTGTTTTGCTTTTAAGTTTTTGGTGACTCTACATTGAACATTTTTTCATAGTGACTTATTTCTCTACATAGCTTGTTTTCATTTCATACTCTTTGGAATTTTTTTCTCATGAGAACATTTAAGAGTTGTGAACAATATTTCCTTGCAAAAAAGAATTTGCATTTACTTTTGTTATACACTTGAGACAGCTACTTCTCATGACTTTATATTAAATTTCATGTTTGGTATTTTGGGACTATACAGTGTGAACGGTAATTCAATGTCCTGTAAAGGAAAAGTCTACAACTAGGAGTTTACAGATAAATCTTTATTTTTTCTTATTTTACCTCTTTTAATCTCATGGGGAGACTAAAAACACTGAGTTTCTTTCTACTTTTCCCTGTGAGAGAATAGTTCTAATACATCTCAGTTTGACGTTGGGATGTAGAATGAAGGTCTTCTCAGCACCTCATGGCACTCCAAGCAGGTTTGAAGTGGAGACAGTCTGTCGATTTTTAATAAGTGAATGAAAGAATGTCCCTCAAAGGAAATTTATATTCAAAGTGAAATACACCACTTCAACACTTTTCATTAGAGTTCTTCAGAAGTATTATTTCTTTTTGCTTTCATTAAAGAGAAAAGCCAACAATGAATGTGATTTTATTCCTTTTATTCCTGAGCATAGGATGGTAACATGAATATCATCTGAAATATAACTATAGAAATAAGTAATAATGTTCTATTAAGTATTTTAGCGGATCTCAATAATAATCTTCTATAAAGCAGAAATTTAAATAAATAACTCGTTTCTTAAAACTGTTTCTTAAGTTGGAAACTACACAAGCACATACGATTGTGTGAACCTTTGCACCATGATTAGATTAGCTCAGTGGAAAATTCTTTCGACGATGACTACCCAACTTCCCTCCATTTCAGTGTTCTGACTCTCTAGAAATATGTGGCTATTACCATATTAGAATGAATTTTAAGACCCTTAAGGGAACAAACCTTTGCATACCCACACTGAGTGGTGTAATTCATCTAACAATGAATGCTCTGGGTGACTTCTGATCTCAGAAACTGGAATGAAATATTTCTGAAATAGAGGGATGATTCTTATATGCCTAAGGTCCTTTTCCTATATATTTCAAATGGCTTGACATACATACAAAGTTCACACCTCTGTCTCCTCTGTGTGCCTCTACTTCACTGAGAAAATGACAGGTTTCCTCCACTGAAAAAACACCAGAATACGCCTTAGACCATCCCATCAGTAAAAGGCATGCAACACCCATATAAAATGAAATTCAAGCAACCGGAGGTGGTTCTTATTTTTTCTCTCTGCATCTGTAGGATCATTCAGTTGGGAAAAGGAAGAAGAGGCTGATGCTTGTAATGTTTCTTACAACACCTGAAATTTTCCTTAGGGAACTTCCAACTCTGCTGTCTGTTTGACCCTTTAGAGTGGAATCAACTTCTAAGACAAGGACATATCTTTCTACAAAATCCTCCGTGTTAGTACGGAAAAGCTGTAACCAATGAACTTCACTTACCATTGCTGAAACTGTACAATCTGAATACTAGCAGCGATTAGGCTAA
The DNA here is from genome assembly GCA_021461705.1 of Cryptotis parvus. NCBI lineage: Eukaryota > Metazoa > Chordata > Mammalia > Eulipotyphla > Soricidae > Cryptotis > Cryptotis parvus. The sequence goes on from JAJIBD010001904.1 coordinate 120,854, forward strand.
GTTGCCTATTCTGTACATTTCCTTTTATGATAAATGAAAAGAATACATCTACTTTGATCACAGAAAAATAACAATTCTTCCATAACAAGTGTTGTGTTGAACAACTTGGAGGCTACCTCTCCTTGTTGAATGCTATCAATATTCAACTATATAAGACAGGAAAAGTGAACTAAGTTGGACAATGTCTACTAAATGTGCACTGATATATGTTTGTAATGGTAATATTTCTCATAAACATCCAGGATCAATACTTCAACTCTATTTTATAGTTTTCAAACGTAAAATATGTATTCTCCAGTTGCAGTACTATAAGGAATAGCTCTGATTCTGTTACAGCTATATATGGTACAGCATGTACCCACTTGCTATCAAACACACCTATAGTTGTTAAGCTTTTCACTGTATTCTGTGACATGCTGCCGCATTATTAGTTCATATGATCTTCCTGGATTGTCATGCTGCTTCCATGCATACTGCTTCTGTCTGTTATTGCATTTAATATTCTATTTTTGCTCAAAATTTATAAATTACTATTTGCATAATTGTGTCCCCTCATTCTACTATATAAATTATTCGGCATTCTACTATATAATTATTTACTATATAAACTATTTCAATCTACTGGGGCTAATTACCATTTCTATGATAGCCAAAGTCAATTTAAAATAATGACAAATGCATCAGTAAAGAATCTGCATTTTTCACATTTATTTTCACATATTCTCTTCACTACAATATTTTGAAAAAAAGAAAACAGGTCATGTGAAACAAAAAGAACTACATAATTATTAGAGAATCTATGAAGACTTAAATGCTTTGCAAATTTTTATACTTATTAGAGACTTAAAAGAAATTCCATTTCAGAAAGCACCATATTATCGTGTTGCTTTTCTATAATCACATAAAAATATCAAGCAAATATATGCCTATATGTTTAATCATCTAAGTTGCCATTTAGAAAGTCAAGACACAATTTTATGGAACATAGGCTATAAATTATTAAGTTCTGTATTTAATGCAAATAGCTTATCCCAAATAAATTAGAAATATAAGTAAGTATGATAAGTAGAAAGGTTAAGATTACCATAAAACTGTCAATCTCTTCTAAGTAAGTAGTTGCCTTTTTTATTCTAGAAGTTAGAAATGTAGTTGACTGTATTCTACATTCACTTAGATGACAAGAATCAAGCTAGAGTAAAATGGATGACAGATGAGGTGGTATGGAGTTCACACTACAGTGAACAGCCAAAGTGCTTCCTAGGTACAGGCTGCCTTTATGATTCAATACTTAAAACCATGGAATAAACTTTGTCTACAGCTAATGTAAATGCTTAAATTAAAACAATCTGTGTTTCCTGTTCATACAATTTATGTTCCCTAAGGTATGAAAGTATTTTCTGTGAAAACAAAGTATAATTTAATATCTGTTTAAGTATTATTGCAGAATTATGATGATTATAGTTATCAAATTTATAAAAATATACATGTCATTTTGGGCTAGTTTAAGGTATAGGGACTGTTGTATGTATTGCATGTAGACAACCCTTACTTATTCCCTGACATGAAATGGTACCCTGAGCATCACGAAGTGCCTCCCTCAAGGCCCATAAGTTATACTGGGGTGTCCCAGATCATCTCATACACCTAGGGCTCTAGGCGCACAGTGTCCTTTGATCAAAAAATCACTTGAAAGGAACACAAGGCTTCATAAGCACTGCTTAGGCTAACCCCTTTCCTAACTTTTAAATCTATTTCCAGCAAGTCAAACTTCAAAGAACTACATTTATTTTTTTGGGGGTGGACCAAAACTGGAGGTGTTCAGGGTTTAATACTGGCTCTGATTCAGGGATCATACTTGGTAGGGCTCAGGGAGGCTTATGAGGTGTTAGAAGTGAATGCAGGTCAGCTGCACGAAAGCCAAGTACTGTACCACTGTACTATTGCTCTAGCCCCGAGTATGTTATATTAAGCATTCAAATTCAAAGATGATTTTTCACATTCAGTTGTCTTTTTTTTTAAATCTAAAACAAGTAGTCAGTAAAAATATCTAGATGAATACAGAAGCACTAAAAGTGGCATTAATATGACTAACAAGAATAAATCCATGCATAAATTATCATTAAAATAGCTTTTATGTGTGATTAGGTCTCAGTTCTACTAAAGTATTAAGTAGAGATGGCCTCTGTGGAGACAGGATTGGAGAATGCTGAGCACATGCCACAGTCAAGCTGACCTTCCCCAGGTAGCTGAGTAGCCTTTAGCTAAAAGCAACAGTGACGACTTTTGGCCTAGGACCCTAGAATAATGTGAGAAAAAAGAATTGTGGTTCCATCCAAGCTGGATTTCTAGATATTTCAACAATTTCTCTATTTTATTTCATTTTGATTTCTCACTGACACTTACCTTCAAAACTTTATAAGAAATGATAAACAAATATTTCTCTATATACTATTTTGTTTTCATTAACAGTAAGGCTCACATGAGTTTCTGGCTCACTCATTTCTATTTTTTAGCAATTCTCCTGCACATACTCATAACTATAACAATGGATTTTCAGCCAGATATTGTTTTTTAAGGCAGTGACATTATATAAGCCCCAAGAATGATTGAATTACTCATCTCTAGAGTTAGAGAAAAACTGGAAAATGTATAATGAGGCAGAATGTATGTGCCCAGTAGGAAACTCACTGAAATCCCCTGCAGTCAATCTATAGTGAGATATTGCCTGACTAATAGAGGAGATCTAATATCAATCTCTTTTAAGAAAACAAGATGAACACATATGCTTGTTGATTTCCTAACTCAGATTAAATAGAAAAGCCATTACAGTGATTTCCAAGTAAAGTTTTGACTAGAGAATTTTGACTTTCACTGAAAATGTTATGAGTTCAGACTCCCGCTTTTCTTACTAGGTCTATTGAACAGGACTCCTCACATTGTATGGAGAAGTCAAACCTGGATCCTAACTGGAAGAGAATAAAGTTCTATGAAAAGAAGGTCTAGGATAAATATATTTGTATTTTTGCTACTATTATTTGTCAACAATACAATAAAAATGACATATAACACAAAGAATTTATCATGATAAATATTTCCTGAATGTTCCATTATGAACTAATGTGCTTATAATACATTCTCAAAGCTCAACAATAAAAAGCCAAATCATTCCACTAAAATATAGGGAAAGTAGAAGAAACTTCCATAAAGAATATACACATATTCCAATAGGCATATGAAAAAGTGTTCAACATCAACTATGATCAAACATATGCAAATTGAAATAACAATGATCTCACACCACTGACAATAGCATGTACCAAAAATACTGCAAACAACCATTGTTGGTGAGCAACCAGTGGGAAAAATATATTCCTCTTTTAATTTCTGATGGAAATAATATCCAATTTAGGCTCTGGAAAACAGTACGGAGAATTCATCAACAAGGTAGAAATAGAGGTTACATGTGACCCAATAATTCCACTTTCTGACAACTACTCCAAAACATACAAACACCTATACTCACTGTGACCCTAATTAGAATAAACCAGATATGGAAATAACCCAAATATCCAAATACAGATGAATGAATAAAAAAAAATTTGGTATACATCCATAATGGAATGACACACAGCTATAAGAACAGATAAAATCTTAATGTTTTCTCCAACTTGCACTGAAGCAGAGAACATTACATTAAGTGAAATAAATGAGAGGGAGAACAAATACCAATATGACTGACTTACAGTATAGAGGGATAAAAGAGTGAATAGAGAGTACCAAATCATGACAAAATTTTTTCTTTCAATTACAAAACTGAGATTAACAAGAAGTTGGAGGAACAGTAGGGAAGAAAGGAAAATGGGGATTAGAAGTGACCAAAGGACTAAGTGACATAAGGACTATTGTAATCATGCTACTAAAACTATAATAAATATGCATGCAAAAATGAAGAATAAAACTGAGTGAAAATGCATTAAATAAAAGCAACCAAGATATTATGTATAAAGACTGGAATTGATGCATGTATCTTTATTTTCAAAGGAATAAATAAGAACCAATATATTACAAAAATAGTCACAGAAAATCTAGTATTTATCCTTTTATAACTAAATCAAGATAGGGATATATATTTTCAACTTGTAGATCATTATTTCCATAAGTACTTTTAAAAAATAATTTATTATAGTATTTAAAAGGTATTAAAATTTAATAATTGAATAATATAAACATGATATCACTAAATTATATATTGTTTGTTTATGCCAATTGAAATTTATGTATAATAAGTTAGATCATAAAAAGAACAAGCATCACTCCCTAGGAATGAACAAGGACAAAAAAGAAGAGCTTTATATGTATAAAATCAACACTTTGCTGAGAAATAATTTAGAAAATCCTAAGAAACTGCTAGTTACAACAAAATAATCAGTTACGATTTTCTTAACAATTAACAACAAACATATAGACCATGTTACTCTATGTAAAAAATAACTTGAGAACCCCTCATGATAATAAAATTTGGTTTTCAATTTTGTTTCTTATATCTTTGAAGCATAAATTCTTCATCAATCAATAGGTTCACAAGATCTTAAATGAATAATCAAGGACAAAATTTGAATTCATAAACACCCTATCAATATATTCTATTGAGTACTGCAAAATATGGGAAAATATATTGATTATCACAAACTTCTCATTCAGATTGACAAAAATTAATAGTTTATGACATGAAGTGTTCATATTTGGAAAAGTCATTATTTTACAGTGGGAGATTAAAAAGTCAGAGATAAGGACGTAATATTTAAGGAGCTCAGGGAAATGGAGCAAAAAACAATTCTTGGTCAAGAACTGTATGCTGTTTTTCCAGCCAGCACAGAAGGCAACATCAATAGACACCAATTTCTTTCCTCCTGAACCTTTTCATGTTATGAATAATGCCCTTGCACAGGGGCTATGGTGGAATGAATGAGATATTTTATTCCTCAAATACTTTGATTAGGAAGTCTAATCTAGTCTTCCTACTAGATACAAAAAAAACCCTACACTTTTCTTCATTGTATTCTCAACCCAATCATACTCTTTTGAAATTTGTTTTGAAACTGTGGCCACTGTGCCCTAATTCATTGTGACTTTTCAGTCTTCAGGTTTAAATCTCCTATCAGCTTTTTCAGTGGTAAGTACCTAATAATTGAGTAGAAGTTCAATGACATGATCTATGTGCTGGGCAAAATGATGCAAACAAGCCTGGTTCCTATATCATTGGCCTTGAAGTCTCAGTATCATGAAATCCAGTCACTTTGCAATGACATTCTCAAAAGTTTTTCTTGTAGTCACTTTTATTTCTACTTTTTTCCCTAAATTCCATTTTCCTCAAGTATAAACAGACTTGCTTAAGTTTAAAAAATATGCTTCTAGGGCCTGGAGCAATAGCACAGTGGGTAGGGTGTTTGCCTTGCACGTGGCCCACCTGGGTTCGATCCCTGGCATCCCATATGGTCCCCCCAAGCACCACCAGAAGGAATTCCTGAGTACAGAGCCAGGAATAACTCCTGAGCATCACTGGGTGTGACCCCTAAAGAAAAAAAATGCTTCTGTTCCATTATCTATGATACTGGTTATTTTAATTTAGGACAATCTAACAAAGTTTAAATATTTGATCCATATATTTTCCATGCCATAGGACTATAAACGAAATTCGAATCAAGAGACTATTATATCTTTTTCAGTTCTATTCTCCAGGTCAGAGAACATAAAATAACATGACAAAAATATAAATGAAATATGCCAATTAATTCATTATCATTGTAATACTTACTCATGATGCTATTCTATCAACACTAAAGAAAAGTCTAATCATTTCAGATAACGTAGAACTCAACCTGTCTCTGCTATAGAAAAAAAAACGGATGGCAATCCTGTGAATATTTGGATAAGGAGCTGTAATTGAGAGAGGTCATGCAGGGAAACAGTGTCTTAAGGAAAGTTCTCTTTGTAATCTTGTCATCTCTGCCTGATCCTAGTTTCTCCCCACTCTACCAGCAGCATAAAGTAGTTACCTAAAAGTAGGTACCATAAAGTAGTTGCCTTGTTGTGTATGTAGCTACTTAAAAGTTTGTTGTATAATACCACGTAATAACCATCTTTCTGGTCAAACATAAAATCATGTAATGATCCCACTCATTGACCCATGGTGATTTTTTAGAACAACATTATTGTTAAAAGAATGAATGCATGGTATAGATTTGCATCTTGTTTGACCATTTGCAGTACAGTGGAAACCAAATCGCTTGTCTTTTTTAGTGCTCTTTTTGTTTCTTCAGACAAATGGGACCATCAGTGCCATCAATTGTTGAGAGATACAAAGATAATTAATGAGAAGATACATGTACATCTCTACATGCAATTTCCAAATCCAAAATCCCCTGGTAACTGTCAATTTTTATAATCATCAGATGAAACATTGCCAGTGACTTCAGCAGGGAGAAATTTACAGATTTTTTTTTCTTAAAAACTCATTAAACTGCACACTTACAGACACATGGCTACAAGCTATCAGCATATGTGAAATTACTTCACTATTAAACCATTCATGCTAACTCACCGGTCATTTATAACTGGTTAATCAAAATCTTGGGTTCCCCATTTAAACCTCAGTAGAAATAATATGACCCTTGCAAGCAGTTCCTATAAAGTTAAAAGATTACCTAGGTGCCTGGAAACTGGCCCTCCCAGTGGATTGAAGCACTTCCCTTGAAAGGGTGAGGTCCAAGTTCAAACACTGGTGTGACCCACAAGTACTAAGGCACCCGTGACAGTTTTGTTTGGTATCCTGAGGGGGAAAGGGTGTGACCTGGAAGACAGGGATGTATGTCTTAAGAAGTACCTCACACAAATACAAGATATGGAACTTCAGCTCTCTCTTTTTTTTTTTTGGGAACTTCATCTCTTTTCCTCTTACTGTCACTCCTGTCGGCACCAAATTCTGGAGTCCTTAGTAAGGAAATAAATTTTAGTATCTTGGCTAATATTTAATAGTTTTAAAAGAAGAGTATTGTAATATAACATCCTCCTAAATAGAAGAAAAAGGACAAAAGGGTAAGCATAGATAATCAAGCTATGTTGTGCAAAGACTCAAATAGGTAAATGGGGAAAAATAACACTGAGCTTATCTGCCTCATGAAACCTGAAATTACAGCAGTCCTGGAAAAAATTAAAGAACCCAGTGATAGAGTGACAAGGCCTCAATCCTCAAATCACAGGAAAAACTATAATACAACCTAATCTGAACTTGGGTACTGCTACCATCACCATAGCTCATGACTCATGTCTTCCATACTCTAAAGTTCAACCTAAAGTCTAGCATGATTATAGTGCTAGTAAAAGGCAAAACATCTTAATGGAGATTTACTTGCTTTATTTTAGCATAAATAGCATTATGCATTAACATACGCCTCAGAGACCTGGGCCCTACGAAAGTAGGATGAGAATGCTAATCGGGTCTCCCAAAGAGGAATCGAAAGAGCTATGCTTGGAATATCACGCCTCACTCAAGTGAAAGAAGGAGCCCGGAGCTCCGATCTCCGCTGCTGTTCCAGACTCAGACACACTGTCTCATTTGCCAAGGCATCGAAAATCAGATGGGCTGGACATCATGTAATGCTATTTGGAGACGATTGCTGGACCAGAGCCGTTGCCGACTGGATCCCACGGGATGTCAAAAGATCACATGGCCGCCCACCTACAAGATGGTCAGACTTCTTCATCAAGAACCTGAACGAACGGTATGAGGCTCTTTGTATTCCTGAAGCAACCAGATGCCATTGGGATACACTGGCATGTGATAGGGTCAAATGGAAATATTACTGGTGCCCGCTCGAGCAAATCGACGAATAACGGGATGTCAAGTGATCAAGTGATTTTAGCATAAATATATTTGGCTTTTCCTTTTCTTCTTTTATACCTATATTCTTACCCAGGATGTCCACACTTTTCTCCTGCCAAGGAGACACTCAAGAATACAATTCTTTCTTTCATTTTTTTGTTGAGGAAAAATTGGTTTAGAGGAGTTGAATGTTCAGATTTCTTAGGGGTAGAATTTTACCACATATCACTCACCACGAAAATGCTAATATCCTTTCACCACCCTCCTGGACCCTCTGAGCTCACTCCCTCAACCAATGTTGATCCTGGCTGTGTGATCAATGTCTGTGGGTTTGTTTTTTTTCATCACTATCTATCCCCTTGCTTATTTTTTAATTACTATAATTTATATATCATGTTTTTATAAGTTTAATTCACTTATTGTCAGAGAAATTTAAATCAAAACAATAGGGTATCACACCAGCGAGAATGGTATAAGTATAGAAAAAAAATGTTAGTGGGGACTTGGTCTAAAAGAAAGACTCAATCACTGATGGTAGGAATGTATCTAACTCAACCTCTATAGAAAACAATATGGATATTTCCTTAAAAATAAATCAAAGCCCTTCTTAGAGTCACCAATCCCACTGTCTCAGGGCCCACAGAAAAGAGCTGAACACCTCCATACATCCAAGTGTCATTTCTTCTAATCTGACAGGGGAAAAGTGCTGCCTGCCCACCTTGTCTTTGCTCTGCAGCTTCTCCTTGAACCTCATGCCAGCAGAACAATAAAATTTCCCACCAGTTCTCCAGAAGCATGTGACTACATTCCCTCCTTCTGCCCTCATAGGGAACGCGTTTGGGAATCCTGCGGTGAACCCGAATCTGGAATGGCAGAATTTTCCTCAATCACATTATGCTAATAGTAACTTAATCCTATTCTAATCATCAATCCCCACAACTCACAAAGGTAGTTATGAAAGTTAGAAATAACAGAACCCTAAGTTAATAGCCAGAGGAAAGACAGGTTCAATGCTATTGGGAGTCACCCTTGGCACCCTAGGTCTCTCACAATAAACCCTAAACAACTAGACAAAAGCAACAAAATAGGTAAGGGTAGCTCCAGCAGGTAAGAGAGAAACATTCACATCTGAATCCTTCAGAGAACTCCCTAGATGGTGGGAAGGTTGTTAACTGAAAGGCTCAGTCCTAGACTGCAACTGAAACGATGAGTAAGCAGCAGAGAATTCTGCCAGGCTTAGTAGACATGCCTAGACCATAACATAAAGTCAGAAGACCAGACAACCATCAACAAGCTTTCTCAACTCTAGATAAGGATTTTAGAGATAATATATAGATGATATTTATGAGGCTCAAAGAAACAGTGGCACATATACAAAAAAGTATGGGGTCATAAATGAGAAAGCAATAATTAGAAGTGACAAAAATAGTTGCGTAGGTAAAATTAAAAAAAAAGTTCAGCAGTTTATTTCACTGTAGTACAATAAAATGTAAGGTTCTTCAACTATCTTTTCGGTCCCCATTAGTTTGTTTGTTTGAGGGCCGCCATTTTCCACATCCAGACTTCCCTCTCATCAGACCTCCACCCAGCAGATGAGACTATCACAGCCCGGCTCATGTGGCCGCTTGGTTAATCAATAAATGCTGTATTTAGAAGTGACTACAAGAGTATGCCACCCACACGGCAAGCCTGGCAAGCTACCCGTGTCGTATTTGATATGCCAAATACCAGTAACAATTACAGACCTCATTCCCATGACCTCATTCTCCAGGAACATAAAGACCTCATTATCCAGGAATATAAAGAGCCTCAAACCTACTATAATGGTTAGAGGCTCTTTATGTTCCTGGAGCAAGCAGATGCCCTTGGGCTCTACTAGCATGAGACAGGACATATGGAGATGTTACTGGTGCCCGCTCGAGCAAATCGATGATGAATGGGGAAGACAGTGACAGTGATACAGAATAAAAAAATAAATTTGCAAAAGTAGATTTCTCAGTGGATTAGCAAAATATAGCAGAAGCAACAATAAAAGGAGTAAAAATATTGATGTGTGCTACAACTTGAATGACTCTTGAGAACAATATGACAAGTGAAAGAAGCCAGTCACAAAGACCACATGATGTATGACTCTCTTTATATGAAAATTCCACAATAGGGAAATCCATAGAGTCTGTAGAGACAGAGAGTGGATTAGTGGTTACAGGCAGGGTGGGGTGGGGAGAGGGAATGACTATTAATGGGTATGGGTTTATTTTGGGGGTAAAGAAATGTTCTTAAATTAGATTGTGGCAATGGCGGCACAGCTTTGTGAATATACTGAATGTAGACTTTAAAATGGTAAATTGTATGTGGTATGAATTGTGTCTCAATAAAACTAGAAGAAAAAAAAACTCAGTAGAAGCCTTGGCAGTAAAGGAAGTGTAGGTCAGGACAAAATCAGTGAGTCGATGATGGGATGCAGACGTCCTATAGAGAAATAACAGATCATATAAAAAATCCTCAAAAATAAATGGAGAGCATGGGATGATTTCAAGTATATCAATAAAAATCATAGAAGTACCTAAAAACAGGAAGGCATTTTCAGTGAATTATAAATCAAAGAAATCATAGCTGGGAAGTTTTGAAAGTTGATGTGTATTAAAACAGATAAAGAAACAGTGACCAAGATACAAAAGACAGTCCACAGAATGGGAAAGAATATTCACCCTATACCCATCTGATAATGGGTTAATATCTAGAATATATCAGGCTCTGGTAGAACTATACAAGAAGAAAATAGTCAACCCCATCAAAAAATGGGGAGAAGAAATGAACAGAAACTTCAACAAGGAAGAAATTCGAATGGCCAAAAGGCATATGAAAACATGCTCATCATCACTAATCACCAGAGAGGAGCAAATCAAAACAACAATGATATCACCCACACCACAGAGACTGGTGCATATCTAAAAGAGCTAGAACAACAAGTGCTGGCTTGTATGTGGGTAAAAGGGGACTCTCATCCATTGTTGGTGGGAATGTCGACTGGTATAGCCTTTTTGGAAAACAATATGGACATTCTTCCAAAGACTAGAAACTGAGCTCCCATTTGACCCAGCCATACCACTTCTGGGGAATATACCCTGGGAAGCCAAAAACACACAGCGGAAACACCATCTGCACTTTTATTTTCATAGCAGCACTATTCATAGCCAGAATAGCCAGAATCTGGAAACAACCAGTATGCCCAAGAACTGATGAGTGGATAAAGAAACTTTGGTACATCTACACAATGGAATACTATGCAGCTGTTAGAAAAAAGAAGTTATAAAATTTGTCTATAAATAGATGGACATGGAGAGGATCATATTGAGTGAAATTAATCAGAAGGAAAAAGATATAGAATGACTGCATGTATTTGCATCACACACACACACACACACACACACACACATATAATGATACCAAAATCCAAGGCTAGGCAAAATGTGGATCAGGATATCATGTCAAAGATGGAAATTACCACAAACGTGTGGGAGTCAGAGGTTATGTGAGACAGAAAAGAGACCAATGTGCTAATAATTGTCAAAAGGGCTAATACCAACCAAGAACTGAACATTAAACACAGGCAAAAGATACACATAATAACCACTAAGTCTATGTATTACAATCCACAATATGTAAGAGCAGGAAGAGAGGAGAGAAAGAGAAATAGTAAAGAGATTAAAAAAACTGCCATAAAGGCAGGCTAGAGAAGGGGTAGGGAATCAGGGACATTGGTGGTGGGAAATGGGCACTGGTGGAGGGGATGGGTGCTGGAACACTGTATGACCAAACCCCAAACATGAACATCTTTATAATTATATATCTCACAGTGGTATAATAAAGTATTAATAAAAATAATAATTAATTAATTAAAAATAAAAATAAAAAGGTACTTAGACACAATTTAATACTAATGTGACATAATTCTAATAGTCCAATAAAATTAATGAAATCTAATACAGTGAGGAAAATAGAAAAAAAAATAAAAGAATGCTTAAGAAAAACTTCAAGAGCAGAATAGATAGTACGGTACAGAAGGTAAGTTGATGACCTTGCATTAAACCTACAATGATTGAATCCGGCAAAGCATGTCACCAAGATCATAATCAGGAGAGACCTCTAGGCAAAGAGCAAGGTCAGCCTCCAAGGACAATCAGATGTGGCAAAATCTCAAGCCAAAAAAATATTTTATATATATATTTACATATATAAAATATATAGGTGATAATATGTATGGGTAATTATTCATATGGAGCTATATATATCTATAATTATGACTATGACTATAATTATATATGCATATATATAACTATGACTATAAAACAAGAGTGGGGGGTAAAGATGACTCATGAAGAATCCCTCAATTGAGAAACATTTACAAGTTGAATGGTGACTTTTAGTATTAAATACATTAAACCAATAGTAAATGTGAATGATAAATATCAGCATAAAAGTACTAATATTCTCTAATATTACTCTTATTTCATAATAAAAATGTCTAAACTTAGATAATAAGTCTATGTCTACTCTATTCTTCAAATAAAATCTTAGCTCACAACTATAGCACATTTTTATACTTTGAAGTTTAAGAGACTTGCTTAGTGTGACTTAACCTAATACCTAAGAGCAAGAAATTCAACTCAGTTCTTGAAAAGGCTGTGATGGTTCTTTGAACTATGAGTGATCCATAAGATTGTGCAAGTTATTCGTTGCACAGGGTGTCAGGACAAGTGACTAAGTGGGGCTGTACTCAGTTTATCCACTGTGTTGGGTCTATCCATGTGTGGGCCCCACATATAAATTTACTACATATAAATCTCTCTCTACACATACACATATATGATATGTTTTATATGCTAGAGACTATTGAGTTGGAAATATCTTGCACAGATTACAGATTCATCCTCAATTAGAACACACAGACAACCAATAATAAAATCTGCAGTAATTAAACTAATTACAAATGATATGCCTATTTTCCCCTCTGGACACAGTTCCTCTCAAACTAAAGCAAAACAAACTAATATAAAGCCAATGAGGTCATGATTCTACAACACAACAATAATTCAGATATATCAAAAACCAAAAATCCTTTGGCACTATATACTAATTATTCCAAACTATCTATAAATGTATGTCTAAATGACTAAGATCATATGGTGACCTTCAATACTTAACATAATAATATTTGATCACAGTAAATTATATATAATATCAGAAAATGAGCTTTTCTGTAACACTGCAAGTATTTCATTTTTTGCTAATGAAAAATCATCCTCAATTTAATACTAAGAAATTATAATCACAGCCAACACTATGCAAAAAGTTATAAGTTAATCCTTTTATATGTCACAATAAAATATGGGGGAAATTAGTCATCAACTATACTGGATTTTTATTCTCTTTTCTATTTTGACATGCTTTTATTCTTCTTAAAGTTTCATGACTATTGTTAAATAGTGATTAACATTCATAATGTTAATCATTTAATTATAACATACATATGATTTTCAAATAATTGAGTATAGAAATATATTTAAAATATTATGCCTATATTTATATTAAACTTTTCTTCCTGTCTTTCTTAATCACAATGTAGACGTATTCACAATAAACCACCTCTGGAAGTCATCTTCATTCTTAGGAAGATAATAAATATTAAAGATACACTTTATAAAAACCATTTCTAAGTCCACAGTAAATAAACATAAGTCTTGCTAGTGCAAGGGCGCTTGATTCCCAGCATGTACAAACATTGATAGTGCGGGTACTGCACACACTCAGCTGGGATGATGATGATGATGATGATGATGATGATGATAAACATTTCTTACTTAATATGGTTGAAGAAGGTGTGATAAAACTATACTTTAAATTTTTGCAAAGTTTGACTTCTTGTAAAGATGTCATTGGTTCTATGAATACCATTCCATGAAAGATAAAAATATTTGATATAAATATGACTTCAAAGTTATAGTCAAGTCCAAACAACCATAAGATAAGCCACCAAGCTGAACCCAATTTGGATCAGAATACCAGTTGGTTGGCAAACATTGGAGGAACGAGATTTTGTTTTTTAATTTTTAGCTCCTGGGTTTGTATTTAAAGCTTCAAAGTTTTACAATAATCATACAGTATTCATATAAACTCATATAAACACCCAGGCCCACGGCGGGGGCCCAGGACTGGCAACGTGGGCAGCTCGGCACGGCTGCGGTGAGTGGCAACAGTGAAGTTGGGGAGCCCCATTGATTTGCGGCCCCTGTTCCTGGGCAACTCTAGCGGAGCCTCAGACATGGCCCATGGGGCGACACGATTGTGGACACCTGGCAGTCATCTTTCTTTACCATCTTTATGGCCGCCATGTTCATTGCATTCATCAAGGACTGCCAGTGGGACCGAGCAGGGCACAGGCCATGCGCTCTCCAGATATATGGAGGGACTGAAGGGTATGACCTGCTTGTCAGGGGCGGAGAGCAATATCACACTCAGCGATGCTCAGGGGTTACTCCTGGCTCTGCACTCAGGAATTAGTCCTGGCAGTGGTTAGCCCAGCAAGCTACTAAGAGTATACCGCCCGCACGGCAGAGCCTGGCAAGCTGTCCGATGCGTATTCAATATGCCAAAACCAGTAATAAAAAATGTTCATCTTCCTGACCCTGAAAGAGTCTTTAATACGGCAGCACTAAGAAGGACGAACAAGGAGGGTCTGGTAAAATTTCAGGGCCATACTAAGCTGCCAAAATGAAGGACTAAAATGACTAAAAGTATAAAATTATACTTTAAAGTATAAATGACAATGTATAAAATGACAATCTGTACTTTCTTTTATACAGATTTTTATCTGTACTTTTTATACTTTTGTAAAGTATAAAATGACAATCTGTACTTTCAATGCACATACACTGGCAATGGAAGCATATATCGAGGATTTGATGGTGCAAAAGATCAAGTATGACATCATTGGTCTGACTGAGACAAGGAGGGAATCAATCAAATCACGGTGTTTTTGACACAGGAGAAGAACTGTTCCTCGATACATGCAATGAAAGAGGCCTAGGTGGCGTCTGTGTCCTTGTCAACACAAACATGGCTCTGAACATTGATTCATTTGAATGCCTATCAAACCGGATAGGATGATTACACTTGAAGAGATGTGGCCCACTGCCAGCAGTTTCTATCTTCGTTGTCTATGCACCAACATCCACATACAAAGGAGATGAAATTGAGAAATTCTATATGGAACTGGAGGAGTTCTATTAAAAAAGATCACACCTTCTACAAGATCATAGTCGGTGATTTTAATGCCAAGATAGGACCAAGAAGATCGGCCGAAGAACTCCACATCAGGATCCGTGGCCTAGAATGGAATGAACAGGGTGAGAGACTATCTGAGTTCATCATGTCCACCAAGACCATTCATGGAAACTCACAGTTCCAGAAGGTTAAATCGAACGTTGGACATGGGAATACCATGGTGGACAGTTCCACAATGAAATTAACCACATCATCTTCAATTGACGGTTTTGCAGGACTGATGTTGCTGTCATCCCAAAATTCCAAACAGGATCGGGCCACCATCTCCTTTATGCAAAATTCTACTTCATGCAACAGGGAGAAAAGGCTGCAAAGTTTAAGAAGAGAACTCCCAGAACAATCACCAACTGGGAACTCTTTGGCACCACTGGAGTGGCACCACTTCCCAACAATGATGGGAAGATACCATCATTGATGACATCGATAAAGAATACAACCGATTGGTTCAGCATATCCATGATTGTGCGAAGAATGCCAAGAGAGAAAACCACAAAAGGATGCCTGTCATCAAAAACTCTCGAGCTCATTCGCCAACGTGTCAAGGCGCGAGCCTCAGGCAACCAAATGGTAACATCCAAGCTTGCAAAGCAGTGCAGAGAAGCTATAAAGGAAGACCTCAAAGAGAGAAGAGCAGAAACACTGAAAGATGCAGCAGAAGCCAGGAAAAGCATTCGCAATGCCAGCCTGTACTTCGCCAACTATAAGACAAAGATGACTGCCATCCAATGCCCTGATGTGTATCACATCCTCCAGATAGGTAATGGAGAAGATTATCCATGACTTCTACTCAGATCTCTTTGATAGCCACGTCCACCTGCCCATATACCAAATTCCGCAGGATGGATATGTCATTCCCAATGTTCTCCTTCTGAAATCCAACATGACATTTCATCAGTAAAGAAGGGAATAGCATCAGGCCCAGACAAAGTCAGACCTGAACACCTGAAGAACTGTCTTCAGTACTCATCAATGCACTGGCTTGGCTCTTCACACGCTACCTGTCGGAATGCAAGGTGTTCTCCCCATTGGAAAACCAGCAAGACAGTTCTACTGTTCAAGAAGGGAGACATCCACGACATTAGCAACTATCGCCCCATCTGCCTGTTGTCTGTCATCTACAAGCTGTTCATTCGAGTCATCCTGAACAGGATTGGCAAAACTATAGATGAAGGGCAACCATGAGAGCAAGCTGGCTTCCTGAAAGGATTCAGCACAATCGACCATGTCCACATGGTAACACAGCTCATTGAAGTTTGTAGGGAGTTAAGGCGCCACTCTGTCTCACGTTCATTGATTTAAAGAAAGCCTTTGATTCTGTTGAGACTGCAGCGGTCATTGAAGCCCTAGCCAAACAGGCCATTCAAACCCAATACATGAAGTTCCTTCGTGAGCTGTATTACAGATTCACCACAAGGATCTCACCGTTCTACGAAGTGATCATCAATGTCAAAAGAGGGGGTTTGGCAGGGTGATACCATTTCACCAAAACTCTTCAGCACCACCCTTGTGAACATCATGCGCCAATTAGAATGAGAAGGAATGGGAGTGAAGATAGATGGTCAGCAACTACACCACCTCCGCTTCGCTGATGACATCATTCTAATAACACCAAACATTAGCCAAGCGGCACAAATGCTGGCTGAATTGGACCGAGAATGTGGAAAGATAGGTCTACAGCTGAATCTCAAGCAAAACTATGTTCATGAAAAATGAACTAGTTCCAGAGGCCCCATTCACTCTCAATGGAACAAAGATCTCTGAATGCAGCAGTTATGTGAACCTAGGTCGAGAAGTCAACATGATGAACGACCTAAAACCTGAGCTGTGCACTAGGAAGAGACCAGCATAGAATGCCTTCAAAAAGCATCGAAGAAATAGCTAAAAAGACAAATAACCTCCAGCTCCGGGCACATCTCTTTGACTCCACCATTTTCCCTTCATTCACATATGCATCAGGGACCTGGGCCCTATGAAAGCAGGGATGAGAATGCTATTCAGATCTCCCCAAGAGGATTCGAAAGAATCATGCTTGGAATGTCACGCCCTCACTCAACTGAAAGAAGGAATCCAGAGCTCCGACCTCCGTCACTGTTCCAGAGTCAGTTACGCTGTCTCATTTGCCAAGGCATCAAAAAATCAAATGGGCTGAACATGTAATGCGATTTGGAGACATCGGGCTGGACTAGAGCCGTTACCGACTGGATCCCACGGGATGTCAAAAGATCACGTGGCCGCCCACCTACAAGATGGTCAGACTTCTTCGCCAAGACCCTTAAGGAACAGTTTGAGGCTCTTTTCATCTGAAGCAACCAGATGCCATTGTGCTACACTGGCATGTGATAGGGTCAAATGGAAATACTACTGGCGTCCGCTCGAGCAAATCGACGAATAACGTGATGTCAAGTGATCAATCATATAATCTTGAATAATATATAGCTTACATAAATTGTACCAAAAAAAGCTTAAAAGTTGGCATATGATGGTAGCTAAAAACAATAGCTATGCAGTTAGGCTGTTTGCATTGCATGAGCCAACCCAGGTTCTATCCCAGCATCCCATATGGTCCCCACGCAGTGCCAGGACAGGAGTGATACCTGAGCGCAGAGCCAGGAGTAACCCTGAGCATCTCTGGGTGTGACCCAAAAAGCAAAAAAAAAAAAAAGTATTTCAAATAGATAAAATATGTAAATTCACTAGCATAGTCCCTTGATTACCTTTCTTTACATGAGCAATTGAACAGTCATGATAACTCTGGCTTAGCTCTATGTCACTGTTCTTAGAGCAATGAATTTTTCCAAATAATCCTTGCACTATTATGCATTTATTGTGGGCCAGTCACTTGTATCACTTGTCTTCCCATAGATCATCGATTTACTCAAGCGGGCACCAATAACATCTCAATACATCCTGTTACATGGGAAATATCCCAAGGGAATCTGCCTGTTCCAGGAACATAGGGAGTGCCAAACCATTCCATCAAGTCATGGGAATAAGGTCTATAATTGTTACTGGTATTTGGCATATCAAATAAAATACAGGTAGCTTGTCAGGCTGCCGTGTAGGTGGGATACTCTTGTAGTCACCTCGAAACAGACTTGAGCTTTTATTGATGAACCACGTGGTTGCAAAGCAGCCATGCAAACGGGCTGTAATCAGTTCTTCTGTTGGGTGCAGCTCTAGGAGAGGGAATCCGGATGTGGAAAATGGTGGCCCTCATGGTGTGGGGAGTTCCTCTGGCTTCTTGCGAGGCTCTGCTGGGGTGGCAGGCCAGGGCTAAAACTCCATCCCTCCCGGGCACCTCATGATCGCTGGACACAGGGAGAGCAAGTAGCAGCTCTCTGCCCCGTGTTAGTGAGTCTCCCGGGGGGGGGGGGGGGGAGGGGGTCAGGCAAAACTCATTAATCTCTCCTGCCGTTACTGTAGCCTCAGAAATACTTCATTTTTATTTCATTTATGTACTCATTTACTTTAATATGAAGAACACAACCAGCAGTGTCTAGGGCTTACTTTTTGGTTGGGATTGGGGAGCATACATGTTTCTGGAGATCAAACCTAGGTCAGCTGCATTTAAGACAAGTCTCTTATTATATCTATGACCCAGAGGTACTTTACACAGGAAGTGTGAGATAAATAGAGCTCTTCTCAGACTAACCAACTTAATTTTCCCTTTTCATCTTGTCTCTTAAAATGTCCAGACTCTCTTTAACACAGAAAAATAGAAGATTAGAATGAACACAAAAGATTACGTATTTCCAATTTGCATTGGTCCCTACAAATTAGCAAAATGAACACACAGCTTTCTACTTTACCTTTCCCTCAATTTTCTTATTTTCCATTCTCACTGCCTACAATGGTGACGGGTGTGGGGAGATATGCCCAAACTTTCTATACTATTCAAGATGCTAGTTAGCACTGTGGTTAAAAGCAGATGTTTGAGATATTTGGTCTGGGTACAAATCTCACTATTGCCTTCACCTATATACTTCTCTGTGATTTGATGTAATTGGGAGAATGTAAGGACAGCTCCTACTTGAGAAGACTTTAACAGAAGTTAAATGGGTTACATATAAAATGGAACTTGAAACAACAATTTCTTTTTTGTTATTCAGGTACTATTATCACTGTATCAATATCTATGAAGAAAGCTTACTCCTGATTCCCAAGTAAATCATAAATACAATTTTGCTAAAAATAACTAAGTTTATAAGTTTTTTTTTTATTTTAAAACTAAATATGATTTAAAATTAAGTATTTCAGACCACTAATTCAGATATCATGCAATTGTTACCTGAACATTCTGCTTCCTTGAGAACTTTGATAGTCTGGCAATGTCTTATTTTATTTTATTTTTAGTGTTCAGACCATACTCATAAATGCTCAGGGTTTACTCCTGGTTCTGCACTCAAGAATTACTCCTGGAGCTTTTGGGGGCCATATGGGAATCGAACCCAGGTCAGAAGCGCAAGGAAAATGCCCTAGCCACTGCAATATCACTTCAGCCCCATTCAACTAATTATTTTTAAACCCTTTTAAGTTTAAGTAGTATTTTGAAAAAAAAAGTCCTCCTTTTGCCATTGCAGTCACAATACTTGTAGAAAACTCAGCTGAACACTTAAGTAGCACCTCTGTTTTGGTATGAAGGTTAACACAAATACAGTTGCTCATTTTGAATGAGCATTTTTGTCCATAAGAACCAGATATGCATTACATATTATAAATGCATTTTCTTGTACAAGTCCTAAATATTTTAATAAAAAGGGAAAATCTTTATCCCCATCTTTAATTAAAAAAAAAGGTTTGCAGTCACTGTGTACCCACTTTGACCCTGAGGACTGAATTGATTTCTTTCTTTTGATAGAAAGTTTATCAATAAAATTTATGGACTGCTATTACTCAGTTTCCAGGAACTAAATAAGCATTTATTTCATCTATTCTTTAAAACTGGAACAGTAAGTCAATCTTTTTTATGATGGATTATTATCTATCCCTCATGAACTTTCAGTATTACATTTCAGTTTTCAGTTCAAATACTGATTTAGAATTATGCGATTTGCCACAACGTCATTCTTCATTTTTCATTCTTTTCCCCCATATTTCATAGATTTTTTCCATTCTAGAGCTGAAAGAAAATTTAGTAGTCATATAACTATGCAGTCATAATCAGCTCTCCTTAGAAATTTTGTATACTATTTATATAATAACATACTTCCTTGACATCCTCCCCTGTTAAATTCCTAATGGAAGAAACTTAGAGCAAGGTATCTATAATCTAACCAGCAGCTCTGAAATTCTTTTAATACACTTCTCAAATTCTTTCCACTTTTTTATAAGCTACTTCAAATATCTATGACCAGTAATCATATTTTTTCTATATTTTTTAAGTCAGACTCATATATATTATACATTAAAATGTTTCGACCTCTAAAATGCATAGAAATTCCATAGAAATTTATTTCCCCTTAAAGACTTAAGAAAATCAACATTAACCAAACAACTGTTGAAGCACATTTTACAAATTCTGTATGATTTACAGTAAATGTTTAAATTAATATGCCTATATGAGAGTTACAGAAGTGAGGCTCTCTCTGTAGATACTGGCTTCACATTAACTTACACTTTTCAGCAGGATCCTTTGGCCTGGACTAGGATGAAGAAATAGGAACTTCTTTCCCAATGGGAGTCTTCTATGGTTGGGGAGAGGTCCCTTGGCCACCTGCTTCTTTTTATTAAAGAGTGACTTTTCCAGCAAGAAAGAAAGTTTTGAGACTGAGGCCCCATCAAGATCCTGCATGAAACTTTTAAACCTTTAATATTTAAAAATATAGGGACTTTGATGTTCTTCCAACAAAAAATTAAAAAATATATCTGAATAAAATGCTCAAAGGTCCAAACTCCCATTTATAAGATTAAATCATTGGATATATATCATTATATATGTGTATATATAATGATATGTTTATTTATAAATATAATATATAACATATATATTCATATAAAATATATAATGCTTATGGATGAATAAGTTTTATATATAAATTTATATTCACAAATATATTATACATAAATATATTAAATGGATATAATGTGTCTATGTAATAAATATATAATTTTATAGTATTATTTATATATTTCTATAATATATATTTATTAAACACATATAAACATATTTATATCTCACTTATGTACCCATAAGTTTTATTATTTATTATAATGCTCTACCAATATGCTGTACTGTGTATTTGAAAACAGTAAAGAGCATATATCTTTAAAAAAAATAGTGATGGCATATAGACCCAGACTTTTAAATAGAACAATGACTACAAAACATATGTCAATTCACTGTTTCTTTTTTAGTGATTCATTCTTATGCCTTCTCATATAATAGGTGGACTGCAGATTTTTTTCCATGTTTATTTTTTAATTACAAACCAATAAATCACAAGTATTTGGAAACTCTGGTCTATATGACTGAATAATACTCTGAATACTCTGTATTCGCTATCCAGTGGAAACTACTACCTACATGCAGCTATTGGGCACTTGAAACATGCCAAATAGTGAAGAACTGATTTTTAAACCTATTAACTTTTATAAAAATTAAACACAAAGTGCTTAATGGGAAAACTTAATTTATCAGTGACTCAGATATGCCTTTTTCCTTTTTTAAAATGTAAATTTTGCGAAAGCTAAACAGAGAGAAGTCTATGTATGATGAAAACTGATATTGGATAGAGATGTGCAAATAACTGTATATTCAGTTTTACATATCTAGATTAAAATATAGAATGTAATATATGTAGTTAGTAATTATATGCTATCAAATTTTAGTGAGAATGATTTTAATTTATAGGATTAAACAATTTTCTCAGCTGAAAAATTTGTAAGATTTTTTTATATTGTACAATGTGATGGCTTGCTGAAAGTAAACAAGTGAAGTATTCCATTTCCTTCATCAAATTAATTAACACATGCATGACTTTACATATTTTCTGGTGAAGTCTTTTATTTAATATAGTGCTCTCAGCCACAGTTTTTACAAAAAATATATTAGTACAGGCAATTTAACATGATCTTATGGTTTGGAATATAGTTGCTGGAAAATTTTTAATCACGCATGGAGTCCACAATACATTCCTATTAAAGGGATGCTTCAAACAATAACACATCTTTCATTATGTCAAATGTGAGAATTCTTGATTAGAAACATTTTATGTTGCTTCAAAATTCCATCATAATTTTCAGTCAGCAATATCACTTACACTTAAAGCAAACTAGTGGTGCCATTCTGGAAACTCTTGCAATTGCTTACCAAGCATTTTAAGAGGACAATGTATTTTCACAAGAAAATTGGAATGACCAAGTTGTTATTCTTTCATCTTCTCCTGAGGCTCATTTTCTTGGCTTACACAGATAAAATTCTACAGTCCCCCTAGCATATATCTATTTTGTGGCATTTCTGATTTCACTGCAGATGAAATCCCTAACCACTTCAGTTTTTTTTTTTTTTTTTGCATAATTATATTGCTGGGTAATTCTTGCTGCTAGAGAGAGACAGAACCCAACTGATTAGAGACACTCAAGTATATTGTGCTAGAAAATGTCTTAGTTTTCTTCCTCTTCCTACTGCTACATTTACTGCTTCTATTGCTAGTGCTCCTTCTGCTACTGCTACTAACCCCTTAAGGATTCTTTTTAAAATATTCATTGTTTTTGAGCTCATTTTAAGTGGAAAAAAATAAAGAGCAATAAAAACATAATAGCAAGGACTAAGATACTCTCCCAATCTAAAAACTATCACTAAATTAAAATTTGTTTAAGGACTTAACTCAAGCAGAGCAATGGTTCTCCAATTACCAACTTGCTAGATGATAACTTTCAGGTATTACATATAAAATCATCACAATCTTAGCATTTGCTGCTAAGGCCCACAAGAATTGTGAGCACTGTCAAGCATGGCCCCAAAACTTTAACAAAATATAGTAATTTTATTAACTGCTTCCTAACGTAGGAATCAGAAATAATGCATTCATATTCTATTTTCAATTTAAGTTCATTTTAAAAGGGAAGGGAAAAGTATGGACAGTGATAATTGCTATGAACGCTATATAAGTATATTATACAACTAGCCAATGTTTATCCTAACCTTTAAAAAGTTTAGTATTGATAAATACAAGTACAGAGGAAAAGATCTCATGCTAGAGAAGGCTGGTGAAATCCTCTGCAAATTTGTTCAGACCAAATACCCCAAAATGGAGACTCACTCAGCAGATGCCGGGTGCAACCACAGCAACATTTCAGAAACTACTGAAGCAGATGATTCAAGAAAATTGCCTACTACAACAGGTTCAAACCAGTATCTGCTTTGTTGTTTATTTTTTTAAAAAATCACCGATGCTTGTACAAGTTGTGTTTAATATGTGCATACACTTTATTCCTTTTATTTTTCTCTCGAATTTCTATTAAAGAGGTCACAAACTTTTTACATTAAAGACTGGATAATGCATATTTTAGGCTTGAGGGTCATACTGTCTCTATCAATATCGCTCAACCTTGTAATTACAGGACTAAAGTACCCAGAGACAATACATAATAAATGGAATTGACTGTGTTCCAATAAAACTTTATTTATAAAAACAGGCTCTGGAGATGATTTGGCCCTAAGGCTGTAGATAATTGATCTCTGCTCTAGACTCTGAATTACTGATTCTTTACTTATAATTTTGCTTAACACGGTGTTTTCATTAATATTAGTTTTTATTGAACCACTGTGGATTACAAAGTTACAAGGTTATTCATGATTAAGCATATAATGTTCAAATGCTAATTCCTTCACCAGCATCCCCTCCACCAACTACAATTTCCCTCCTACCTGTCCCCAAACTGTCTTTAGTGCAGGCACTTTTTCCTTTTTGTTTTTCTCTTTCCTTTTTAAGCACTGTGGTTTATAATTCTGTCCTTAATGGAAATCAGGAGTATCACTTTACCTCCACTTAGCACCCAATCCTCATCCAGGGTGACCATTTCCCTGCACCATTACTGTGCTGTCCTCTTCTCTGACCTTTTCCCAATAATCTCCCCAAGGCAAATTTCTTATTATGAACCATTCTCAAATTCTTCATTTCTGTTGCTTTGGGGCATTTGTTTTATTTCTCAGCAGTTTCCTTCTACCTCACTTATGAGAGATTACTCTGGGTCTGTCACTCTCCATCAGACTAATTTCACTCTGCGTGAAACCTCCAGATCCACCCACAGGACAGTAAACTGCTTGACTTCTTTTCTTCACAGCTGAGTAGTATGCTGTTGTGTTGATTTTTAATAACCTTAGGGAGATGAGTAACTGACCATTTTTGGTTTTGCCTCCTTAGTTTCTTAGTTCTTGTCTCTTAGATTCCTTAAGGACTTGGCAAAAACCGTCCCATTAGGTCTTCATGCTTAAAGTAGTTATTAGTGTAACTCACTGATGGTGAGACAAAGCAATCAGAATATCAGATTCTGTCATACTTAATGCAGAATTTCTGTGAAACTGCTGAAGCGAAGCTCATTCTATATCTACTAGGCTTCAAACTTTTGACATGTATGTATAGAGTAACTAATAACCATCAAGCTTCTGTCTCGATTTTGGAATTAACATAGAAAGGAACCCACAAAAAAAAACCAAGGAATAGAAATTAAGTGCCGTTGGCATTACTTAAACTTCTTGATCCAAATGTATCTGAAGTCAGCGACATTTATATTACTAAGACTATGCAAAGCTCTTTAACTTAAGCATAATTGCTTTCTATTAGTCAAATAAAAAGCACTAACAAAATACTTTGAGAAACTAAGATAATATCTTAAGGCTTCAAAGTCCTTCCTCGGGGCATTTAGCTAAACAGGTGAGGTGTGGTTTTTTAACAGACAGAGATATAGATTGGCGATATAGATTAGAGATAGTAATATATTTGCACATAGTTCAAAGCTAGATCATGATACTACCATCAATCACATAGATAGAAATAAAATAGGAAAACTCTGAGTCTACTTAAATATAATGAAACACAAAGGTCTATTTTAATCTATTCTTCTATTTGAAAAGGTATATCTCATAGTACCCTATATATTTTATAACCTACTATAATAAAGCAGAAGTCAAAAACTGAATTCATATGAGAGGGGGGAAATGTTATAATACATTTATGAATAGATAACTGAATTTTCAAATAATATTTGCCTTTATCTATTACCATAAGGCATTATGTCCGTATCATTAAGTTTTGAAATTAAAAAAAAATTCAGGTGACTATTTTAATGATCTTTACCTAAGTATACATCAATGTATTTTGACTTTCTCTGCTCTATAACTTCAGATATAGACTGCTAACCTCTAAAAACAGTGATAGATTAGATTAATTTGGAGGAAATTCAAGCCACATTAAGCTCTAAAATCTTATTGGGGCAGTTATTTAACTTGATTTCCTATATTTTACTAGTTTATCTTATAATAAAATTTATATTTAATTTCCATATCTTTATATACTTAAATTTAGTTTTCTTTGGGGTCCAAATGTGTCTCACTAATTATAGGACTTTTAGAACTACCAGCTTCTTTCATGTAAACAAAAATTGATATGTACTTCACAGAATTCCTTTTCTTTAGGAGATCCATTCAAAATGCATACCCTACACAGAGTGTATAAACATTCGCAGGGTAAGCTCATCCATTTTCAATGAAAAGAAATAATTTCATTTCCAGGCAATATTCATTGGTAGGAGCATAATTTCTTATTTCCAATAATCTACCAGTTACAGAAAAGGACTTTATACACTAAAATGCGAATGCAATTAGTATCATTCCTAGCCCCTCAAAATGCAGGGAATGAGACTCGGGATAGAGTAAGTTGTGCAGCTCAAGCTTCACACGCAAGGGGTCCTGGGTTTAATTCCATGACCAACACTAGTGGGAAAGGGTGGGAGGAAAGGGAGAGGGAAAAGAAAGAAGAAAGGAAAGAAAAGGAAAATTGCAGGACACATAGCTTAAGAGTAGAGGTAGAGAGCAAACCTACTGTATGCTCATTCTTCTTCCACCTTTCCACTTTACCTACACAATATTGAAATATTAAAAATTGTTTTATTTAAAAATCTATTTAGGCTTTACCAAATCTATCACCTGTAACCTGACTGCCTTGTTTCATTTCGTAGGTACTTCTATGACAATTTTTTAAATCCACCCATTCAAAAATAAGAATTTGGGATATATGCCTCATAGGCTTAAAGTTACAAAAATTTAAATGTGTTCATCATTTTCCTGAGCATTAGTAAGTTTTTCTCTTTGGTTTAGGTACCCAAAAAACTCATCAACATGTAGAAGGTTGATTAAAAGTACTATTACCGTAATGATTTCAAAATACTAGAAATGCTACTTCAACTATTACAATATTCATAGTCCCAGGTAGAGGTTTATTTTTTCATTATTACATATGAAATATCTTTCACATTTCATTAAGTAAAAACCATGCTTCACTACATTTAACATTACTGAAATTAAACAACTTCATTCAACCATTATTTTAGCAAATAAAATATGATTATTACTTTTGGTATTCCATGGCCCCAGTGAATAATCCTGACTCTTGATATTATGTCTCAACTGTTCCATTTCAAATATACTTTTTGCTTTCTCTACTCTATGTAATCCAGCAGTCTTTTAATGAACTTAAAATTTTAACTTCTATTGCCATATTTAGAAACATGTTATCCTATCATTATTTAAAACAAATAACAGCGTGCTTTGCCAAGCATGTGTCTCTCAGGCAATAGTACACCAGGTTCTTTTGCAGCTTTGTGCTATGGAAAATTCATGGTCCAGAGGCATCTAATTAGCCACAGCCTTTCCACCTGTGTTCTTCGTCCTGCTGTACCTGCAGCAGTTTCTTTCCATTTCCTGTAGCTCCAGGTCCTAGTGGACTGCAACAAATTCATCCACTTTTTTAGGTGCATTTATTACAACCAACCAACTAACCACCTCACCTTCGATGGTAATTAAAAGCAGTAGTGCATGCAACCATCGGTTGATTCAAAGACAATACAATTCACCATTGAAGAAGTGATTGATATTTTGTGAATCACATATTCTAAATATAATCATAGTAGCGAACAATATAGCAACATTTTGAAAAATTAAAAATAACGAATGTGTATAAAACATAATCATGTTTTCAAGGAAAGCACGTTCCCATGTCACTCTTCAATGTATAAACAAAAACCAGAATATACTCAGCTACACATATGTTGTTAAATTGACTAGCTCTTTTATTATACTATCAACCTGCTTTTGTGTCAGGAAATAGACCTCACATCATTTCATTGCCTGCATATTCACTTGATCACTTGACATCCCGTTAAATTCATCGATTTGCTCGAGCGGGCGCCAGTAACATTTCCATTTGACCCTATCACGTGCCAGTGTAGCCCAATGGCATCTGGTTGCTTCAGGAATACAAAGAGCCTCAAACCGTTCATTCAGGGTCTTCATGAAGAAGTCTGACCATCTTGTAGGTGGGCGGCCACGTGATCTTTTGACATCCCATTAGTAAGTACATAACATGGATGCACTATTCATTTCAGTCCATTTCCAAAGAGAGTTCGTTATTTGCCCTCTGGCAGGCATGAGGTGCTGCTGGAATGATCAATTGGGTTGTAGTAGCATCAGGGGGATGCAATAGGAGGAGACATTGTATTTTTTACAGAAGGTAGATTATCAGTGAGATGTTAAGTGATTAGGGAGAGGGTGAAGAGGAAGAGCCATAACTGGTGGTGTTCAGGGCTTACTCCCAGCTCACTGCTCAGGAACCACTCTTTGTGATGCTTGCAGATCTGGGATCAAACCTTGCTATGTAATACATTATTCTTGGCTAAGGCTACATTTGATCCAATATTGTATATATCTTAGGAAACAATATAACTGTGGAAAAAAAATTTATTATCACACCACATCCACCATAATATATTCAATTTGAAATTTATTATCAACCATACTAAAATAAAAACAGTAAATTAATCATAACAAAATATCATTTAAACACATAATAAGTATAAGACTTATAATATATTATACTTTATTTGTACTAAGTCTTGGAACTAGAGGGTATGTTTACACTCAGAGTACATACCAAACTCAGACTACACAATTTTTTTGGGGGTGACACACCTGCCAAAGCTTATAGGTTACTCCTGACTCTGCACTCAGGAATTACCCATGGCAGTCCTGGAGGGACCACATGGGATACTGAGGATCAAACCCAGGACCTCATGTTAAGACAAGCATCCCTCCCCGCTGTTCTCTGGCACCATCCTAGACAAAATTTAAATAACCAATAACTATGTTTGACCCAATAATGTTGTATTGGAGTTGCACAGCACCATGTGTTTTTGGTAGAACACCCTTCTTTTTTATCTTCAAACCAGTTATTATTTGGGTCAGCAAGGACAGATCATTCCAGGAAAGTATATGCTCTTATTGGTTCTATTTTAACTGTATCTATTTTAGTTTTTCTCAGGATAGCCAAGAAAAAATCTGCACAACCATTCTTGTTACATAATGTTATCTGTTCCAAAACTCTAAAATCTTAGACATTATTTTAGGATCTCTGGTAAACACTGTCCCAGTTCTTAGAAGGTGTGAGTTAGTTGTGGGGACTCAAGCAAGCCACACTGACTAGTTCATCACTACAGAAAAATAAAAATAATGTAGGCAGTCAGTGAAGTGGGATTTCAGCCTTAAAATTCTGCAGAGCTCATGCGCTATTTTTGCTAATGATGAGCTGGGGCAATCCTGAGTAAATCACATCTGCTCTTATCTTCCCCATACGTCCAGAGGAGGTAATATATATCTAATAGAAGTGTTGCTAAAAGGAAACTGTTAACAGTTCACTCTATATCGAGGATTCTGATCCATTTATATTTAACAATTATCAAATGGAAATTTTCTCCTATACAAAGGGAAGAGTGTATTTTAACTGGAATATTTAACATTCCTTTCAGTCAAAATAGTCAATAGTAAAGTCAAGTTTATAAAAGAGTAACATGTGCATGATGACCCTCCCACTCCAGCCACTAGAGCAAAAGGAAGCTAAATCTGTTTCCTAAAGGCAGTTAGAAGAATGTCAGTGTATATGACAGGGAAGAAATATGGCAAAAAGTGTGGTGTTTACAGCAGGCCAACTTTTAGTAGAGTGTTTCTTTGAAGTAGTCGAGTCAGCAGAGAGCATACAGTTAACAACTGGCAAATTATGCTTACTAATCAGAAAAATACTGCAACTATCAAAAAACCAATTCCATGTAAACTAAGCAATGTAAGCTCCTGGGAAGACTCCAGCCAATCTGGGCAATGGCAGAGAGCCAGGATCTAGGTTTTGGTCCCAAAAATCTGATTTAGGTCCTAAAGACCTGATTAATGTATTATTTTGGATAAGTAACTTCAAGATAGCAAACAGCACTTCATTCATGTAAAATGGCTCGTGTTCACAAGATGCTCTTTTAAACTTTGTAGATTGAAGTGTTGTTACATAAAATACTGTTAATGATGGTTCATGTGTACAGAATTCTAACACCACACCCATCTTCAGAGCATTTGCTTCCCTCCCCAAGGTCCTGAAGGCCCCTCCCACTCAACCACTTCCCATCCCAAGAAAACTTATTTCTCTAGATCAACTCTCCAGCTCTGTTAGCTTTGCCCTTTGTTGCTACCTTCCTGTGTACCTTTAAGTCCCACATATGAGAAAGGTCATTCTGTATGTATGTAACCTACATGTATGTAACCCTTTCCATCTTCTCTCATCATAGTGTATGAGGCTCTTATTTAAGGATAATTAATTTCAGGATATAGGAATGTCAATGATTACTAAAATAAAAAGAAATCTTAAAATAGGCCTGAATATGTCTTTTCTTCATGCAAAAACTATGAATGTAAATTTATTTTACCATACACTTAGCAATACTAAGTTATAATGGTTCAACCACTCAGAAAAAGTACTGAAAAATGAACAGAGGAAGTAACATTACAGATTATGAGGTGACTTGATTTTAACTTAGTGATTCTTGTGAATCGCTGAGTGATTATGCACTAACATAAAGTTAATAATTTTTCAAGTAATCAGTTACTCCAAAGACTTCTCTTTAGCATTTAACTTCCTGAATTTTTCCCTTTATTTTCATTTTCTTTTCATTTTGTTTCATTTCATTTTATTGGGGGCACATCCTACTTTGCTCAGGGTTTTTTTTTTCCCTGGCTTTGTTCAGGGATCACTCCTGGTGGAGCTCCAGGAACCATAAATACCTGGGAACTGAACCCAGATTGGCATCATGCAAGGATGTGACCCTACTCACTGTATCCTTCTGGCTCCCCTCATTATTCTATTTAAATCATTTTCATTTGAAGCCCTCTTGTTGTGGATTAGCAGTGCATTTTTTTAGTATTTCCTGAATCTGATCCGTGTAGAATAAAAAATCAAGAACACAAAAGCTCAAGCTGTTATGATAATCAGAGCTTATTGAAATGAAAAGGGATGTTATCAGTCATTACTTCTCTAACATTTTATTCTCTAGGAATTTTTGTGCCTACCTGAAAAAGCTTATCACTTGGCATGTGAATAATTAGTTGATTAATAAGAACTTTGTAGGTGAATCACTTCCAACCCAGGTGAGAATCAAATGAAATAACATGAACTAAAATATAGAGGATGCTCAATAACTGGCAAAGCTTAATGTGATCTTCCATGTGGTACCACTGGGCAGCAAGGACAAGGATAACTTCCTCTCATAGACAGGAAGGAAAAGTAACTCGGGTGAGGCAGTAATGCCAGGCCTCTTCTCTTGTTTCTGTGTCAACAGTATTAGAAGACCAGGAAGCACATTTCTTATTCAGCTGAAGAGAATTTTGAAAAGCACATCCAGCCGATAATATTCTAATATCACACAAAATATTTTAAAAAGAAATTAATGGATATTTCTGATTTTATGTGCTATAATTCTCTCTTGAATTATATTTTTAAATAATATGTTTGAGGCTCTTGGTATTCCTGGAGCAAGCAGATGCCATTGGGCTGCACTGGGACGTGATAGGGTCAAATGGAAAAGTTACTGGTCCCCACTCAAGCAAATCAATGAATAACGGAATGTCAAGTGATCAAGTGATATAAAATATGTAAATATATTTTATATACTGCTCCTCAAGGTGTTGCAGGTGTGGCCGCGGTGCCCAGCTGCATCAGCAAGTGGCAGACAGGAGACAGACTTGTCTACACCCAGGGCTCTGCCCCATGAGCCCTGGATGGTTGATGGTCTGACATAAAAAAAATAGAGTGGCCCCTGGGATGAACCCAGAGCCAGGGCAGAGCCTGGCAAACTACCTGTGGTATATTCAATATGCCAAAAACAGTAACAATAATAATGGACCTCATTCCCAGGGAAGGGAGACGTTACTGGTGCCCGCTTGAACAAATTGATGAACTACAGGAAGACAAGTGATACAAGTGATATTTTATATAACTATATATGCATTTCAGTTATGTATATCTGTGTGTAGAATTCTACTCACTCTTTATCTCAATATATGTAGAATTCCATTTCATATCTTAACAATTTTCCTGTTATGCTTTGTTTTGTTTCTGAGCCACACTATGCAATATTCAGTGTTTACTCCTGGGTCTGTATTCAATGATCACTCCTGGTTCATTCAGGGCACAGGGGTACCTTGTGGTGTCACAGAGATCAAATCCAGGTTGGCCACATAAGGCAAATTCCCTGTCTGCTGTATTCTTTTGTTCTCAACCGCACATTTTTTCAATCCTTAACAGAATTCTTCTACATTGTGCTACCTCTAGGTTCACATTTGCTTTTAAACTTCTAAGCACCTCATTAAAAATCACCGATTAATTTCTGTTAAAATGATACTCTGTATGTATAGATAGATCTCACTGCAGGAAAAAGACTGCTTCCAACTCTAAGCAGATGGCCCATTTATTTCCAGCAATATTAAGCATAACAGTATTTTAGTTCTGCGAGATTTTATAGACAAATTTTAAGGATATTTTTAACACAGAGAAGTGATGGAAAGTATAATTTCACATTATAATTTTAAAAAAATCAAACTCTAGGGAGAATATCTAATCAAATTAACCATGATGACAAGGACTTTTAAATGAACTGTTAAATTTTTTTTTTGTAACACATTGTTGTCCTACTAGCTTAAAATTTAAATGAACTGACTCTATTAATGTTGCTAAAATTCAGTCATATTTAAATATATTTTGAAATAATTTTGTGGGGCTGAGAGGATCCTCAGGAGCTCCCCTGGAGGAAAAGTAGTTTTCAGTCCACCAGGCATGGAGGGAAATGCTAGAGTCTAGGATGCCGTGTTGCTTGGACCTTTGATCCAGGGTCAGTCACATTCAATGCAATGCCTTAACTTGTATACTACCCAGCCCCTAAAAAGAACCTTATTTCCAATATGCAGAAAGAATGATGGGTAGTAGAAAACGGTTGGCATTATGTAAGTGAAAGACAGAAGCTGGGGCATTTTTTGGGTGTAGGATCTCAATACAAATGTAATAATGGATTATCACTAATTTAATGGTTACTGCAATATAAATGTACTTATTTTTTTCTTTCTTGTGTCACACCCAGCAATACTCAGGCGATACTTCTGGCTCTGCACTCAGGAATTTGTCCTTGTCATTCTCAGGGGTTCATATGAAATGTCGGGGATAGAACCAGGGT
Organism: Cryptotis parvus; assembly: GCA_021461705.1. Lineage (NCBI taxonomy): Eukaryota > Metazoa > Chordata > Mammalia > Eulipotyphla > Soricidae > Cryptotis > Cryptotis parvus. The sequence continues at coordinate 153,834 of JAJIBD010001904.1, forward strand.
TGACCACATGGAAGGCAAATATCCTACCTGCTGTACTATCGCTCCAGGTCCATAAATGTATTACCTCACTATTTTTTTTTTTTTTTTTGCTTTTTTGGGTCACACCCGGCAGTGCTCAGGGTTTTTTTTCTGGCTCTGCACTCAGGAATTACTCCTGAAGGTGCTCGGGGGGACCATATGGGATGCCGGGATCGAACCCGGGCTGGCATAGGCAGCCTGTGTGAAAGGCAAACGCCCTACCCGCTGGACTATTGCTCAGGCCCCAATCTCACTATTTTGTTTCTGAATTTTTTGGCAACTCCTGGTGGTGCTCAAGGACTACTCCTGGCTCTGCACTCAGGGATAGTTCCTGGTGTGTCCCAGGAGATCATATTTGGGGCCAGAAGCGACCCTGGCCAGCCACTGTAGTGCTCCAGCTCCTAACTTACTATCTAGAAGAAAACCCATAAGCGGGCATCACTGCACTGAGATCCAGGTGCCAGCAGGCTGCACTCCTCTGCGCAGACTCTGGCGGAAACGTTGTCATCTCACCTCTTATAGCAGCAGACGGCTGCTCACTTCAGAGCCATGTTTTATCTTCAGTTGCTACAATGACCAAAAGAGGTTGTTTTTAGTTATCCTGACTCGCTTCATAGTTATCATCTCACTCGCCTCCATTTTCATATTGCCTTTGAATCTCCTACATCACTTTACTCTAAGAAAAGGTATTTACCTTTATCAGAGTCCCATTAAACAACACAGGATAGTGCCCCTTATCTCAATATCTTTAATTTACAACAGCAAAATTCCTTTCTTACATGTTCAAAGGAATAAGACCTGGATATCCCTGTGGGACAATTACTCTGCCTGCAAAATCTTATAAAAGCAGTGTTGCTATTGCCTCTGCCCAAAATATTAGATTTAACCAATGATATTTTTATATAAGGCCCATTATATCTTTGATTAAGGAATTGCACTGTTCTTATCATTTATTTAGCTTTGGGGGGCTTGAAAGAATAATCTAAAGGCTTGTCCCACAATTATTTTAGGCATGCTTGCCCTACACCCAAGCTGAATCACAATAGTCCTGGGAGAACAACTGTCTATGTCTTTATCTCCCTGGCTGCTGTGTCAGTTACAAGTAAACAATTCCTAGAGAAAACCCAAACTAGACACCGAATTCTCCACATAGCCAAGGAACAGAATACATAAACAACTTGTTCCACTACACCAGGGAACTTTATAATTTGGGAGTTTAGAGACTAGTTCCAGCAGATATGTTGGAATATGGAGACTATTCTCAGGTATGCGTCAACTTTTTCTAACTATTAGGCCCGTCTTTCCTCTCCTGAGATCCTAGATGGAACAATCTCCATTCATACGAATGAAGCAAAAGATGATAAAAATTTGACATTTCTTACTATGGATGTCTGCAATTAAACACTAAGAGGTGGCTTTAAAGATGCTCTAAATGAACATGAAATTTCCTCTCAGAATTGCTATCCCAAGCCTTTGTTTTGCTACAGCATAGTGAAGGAACTAAATATTGATAGTGTTTGGTCATTTTGGTCTGTATACAATTTTTAGAAGGAGTAAAAGCACCTTTCAGCAGCAACATTAGTCAATTTTTTTAAAGATAAAGAGTTTAAGAATCTGACTCTGAAAAAGTTAAATAAAAACGTTAAAGAAAACATTAAATGTTAAAATAAAATATGATGTTAAAAGTTAAATAAAGATATTCATTTTTATTATCCTGTGACTTTAATGAAACTCCCAAAATAAATTTAAAATATTATTTGAATAAGCCTGGCACCACTTGGGAGGGGGAGGAAATAAATTTCTTTGGGCAATTACTTTGAAAAGAGAACACTCATGCCTGCATGGAGATTTATGTTTATTTATCCAAAACTTTCATCTTAATGTTATTTCTTCCCTCCCACCATAGAAAATAAGATTAAAATTTTATACTTGTGGCTCCAGTCTAAGGTAATTTAAATATGAAAAATAATTTATTATATCACCCATTTGATTGATGAACACATTACCAGGAATTTCTGAGTTCATAGCATAACTATTAAAATGTGCAAGACAAGCTATCCTCAAGGTAGCAAGAATATGTATAATAACCTTTTCTTCTTATACATCCTCACACCCAAATTTGATCAGATAAGCATTTAATTAAATAAATAATTTATAATAATACCATTATACATTAAACTTAAAAATACAAATAACATTTCTAAAATATTCAATTTTATTCCTGAAACAAGTAAGCTCAAGAATTACATTTCAACATTATGGCCCTCTAGTTACATGGTTCATTAATAAAGAGGTTGCAATTTTAAACAGGATGGGAATTCTAGATGAACTTGAAAAGATGAAAAATAAAACTGCCATCTGATGATTACAAAATGCCAACAGAGGGAAAATACTGACTTTCAAGATAGCAAGAGCTGGTTTGGAACTAAGTAAATGTGTCATCCTGTCTAAAGGAAAAAGAATGTGTTGATTAAAAGTGCTTTAGGAGATAAACAGAATGGGGGAGAAAATTATTCTACCTTGCTATACCCAAACCTATGATACAGAGGCTAAGCCTGGCACTGCCCATGCAATCACTGACCGCTGAGAGAAGGAATACGTGGCGCTGGCCATGGGACACTTCATTCCTGTTGAGATCAAAAAGTTTGAATCTCTGACCATTCAACATGCATGTTCTTTAACTTGAGCTTCCTGATTCTAATTAATTTCATGTTGAACAAGGAGCAAAGAAAAGTCTGACATCTTTCAGTAATCATCAACTATGTTTTAATCACCATTATGGAATTTTCAATCACAGCCCGGCTCGCGCGGCATCTAGCGGTCGCACGGTTCATCAATAAAAACTTTATTTAGAGGTGACTACAAGAGTATGCCACCCCCCGCGGCAAGCCTGGCAAGCCGCTCGTGTTGTATTTGAGATGCCAAATACCAGTAACATTTATATTAGGTCATTCCCATGACCTAATATAATGGTTTGAGGCTCTTTATGTTCCTGGAGCAAGCAGATGCCTTTGGGTTCTACTAGCATGAGACAGGACATATGGAGATATTACTGGTGCCCGCTCTAGCAAATAGATGATGAACGGGAAGATAGTGATAGTGATAGTGATTATGGAATTTTAAAATGGTAATCTGATATCAGGTATTTTTTTCCTAAATTAATGTCCCTGGGAATTTGCATCTAGGAGATGAATTTGTTTATAGTGTACAGACCAAACTGTGTCAAAGAACACAACATCTATCACTATAATCTATCCTTAAATTGATTACTGAGAGGAGCTAACCAGGGCCTGCTGAAAATTTGGAGTAACTGAAGATCCACCAAATATTGTTTAAAAGTAAACAAAATATTATATAAGATAAATAGGGTAGGAAGGTAAGACAAGGATTCACAGAAGGGAAAATGAAAGATTTTATTATGCCATTTAACAGGTATTTTGGGGTTAACTGAATAATACTGAATCTAATTCTCCAGCAATTTGGAACATACTGAAAGGTGTTAAGTAATACAGGAAAAACTATTTGTACAATCTTCCCTGGATTCATTTAATACAAAATGAACCCAGTTATTTTACTAAGACAATAACTTGACAAATTAAAGGCTAAGGTGTTTGATGTCTGGGGATAAAGTGACTGCCCCACCCCAAACATTTCTTAATGATAACATGAGTCCATAAAGTGAATACTATTTGTCAGTCATATTCTATTAGACTAGTAAAGAAAGGTTATAACTTGTGTAAGTTATAGCCTCCCAAAAAGGTAACTGTGTAAATGAAAACCTCAATAATCTAAGTAGAAATAAAACCTAAAGAAACTGTAAAGCAGAACTTGGTGTAGAATTGAGAAATCTTATAACATGCTGGCACAGCAAAATACTCCTTCCAGGCCTGGAAAATGGCTGGAAAGGGCTGCAGCACATGCTTTGCATGCAGGGAGCACAGGTTCTAACCCTGGCACTGCACAGTCTTTTAACAATGCTGGGAGCACCCCCAACCACCACCAGGTGTGGCCAAAAGGTCACAAAATACTATTCCTTTAGGAGAATTTTATTTCATCTCATTTTAATACTATGCATATGTCCAAACTTGAGAGGAGACCATTGAGAATGCACATATTGGTAATACTGATCTACAGCCTTAGAAATGCAATCTCTTTCCCAGTAATCCAATACGCTGCTTACTCTTATAAAATAGCAAAAAAATCATTTATTTGCGAAGTGGTTTACAGCTGCACAACACTACTGTTCTATAAATATTTTTTCTCAAAATGTTTTAGGCACCACATTAAATACTAAAGTATTTTTAATGTGCTAAAATATTAGCAGCAATGTGTAGCTCAAAAAGCATACACCTTATCTTCCAGTACAGCTCTGTGTCACTCTCCTAATTCCACAAAACTAGGAGTAATAGAGAAGACAGAAAATTGCTGTGCTATTCTTAATACTGTTAGCTTAGATATTGTTCAAGCATAAGCCAAGCGACTTAGTGAAAGCAAAAGCATTCTGGTGATAATGCTCTTCTGGGGTAAGGTGACTACACACACACCACACACACACACACACATGCATGCACACGCATGCGTGACACACACACACACACTTTAAGCTAAGAAAGCAGGATGAGATCTCTTAACATTGTTTTATTGCCCTGTGAGCCAGAGTACTCCCTAAAAATCTAGCCAATAACTATAACTACCATATCATATAAAAAAGAATAGGTAGTTACCTATCCAAGAGGGCTGAAGGCAATCTTTATTTCTATAAGAAAAAAAGTAATTGTAGATATTCTAAACTCTAATTCCATAAACTGCTTCCCAGTGTTTGCAAGATTTTGTGATTTCAAATTGTAATAAGTCTGAAGCTATAAATTTCATTTTTCTCGAAACAAAATATTAATATAAATATTAATGTATTCATAAATTTATTTACCTGATATGTAGTATTTCACAATATATACAATGCCTGATAAAAGTAGATTATTTGAAGCATTGATTATGTCTAACAGCAATGTGAAGCTAAAAAAACTTAATATAATCAATTTCTACTAAATGTATACATCAATTATCCAATTTACAAAGTATTTTTTATACTTTTATACTTTTTATACTATTTTTATGCATTTTATAATATTGCAGAACTGTATGATAGTGAATGATTTCTATTCTTTATACTTTATGTTCTAAAACATGGTAAAGTATGAGTAATGAGATATCATAAAATTTTGTTTTATAAACCTTCACCCAGATAAAAATTGATAATCATTAAGTCCTTTTTTTTACAAAGAAAACTATCTTAGTTAAATTATACAATATCTTACTAAAATCCTACCCATAATATATATTTGTAAATTTGATATAATTTAAATATAACTTACATTAGGCATTTTGGAACAAACTGATTCTAAATTTCATGTGACAGTGCAAAAAATTAAGAATACATTTCAAAAAATAATCATATATAATTTCAAACTTTGCTATAAAGCTAACATAAGAGCTAAATTTTTCAAAACAGGAAATTATTCTTCTAATTAACTTAAACATATATTTTATAATTGGTAGAAATTTACAGTATACTGATTATAGAGAGAAAAAATACCATGAATGCCATTGCTTTGGTTTCTAAAGGATAAACTAATTCTGTACTGAAAGGTTTGAAAAATGCAATTAAAACTAAAATATAACTATATGTGATTTTGAATTTGAGTGCTTTAGAAACAAAGATCATGAATCAATTTCATAAAATTGGTTAAGATATTTTAGATAACCCCTAAGATATTTAAGGAAATTTGTAGTGATCTCGTTTTGTGGTTTGGAACTGGAACAAGAAGTTGAAGGAACAAAAATGAGGAAATTATTATTTTGATTCTTTAGATGTTGCAATTTTTCCAAAGGGTAAAAAACCTTTTTAAGGGCCAGAGTGATAGTATAGCAGATATGGTGTTTGCCTTGCATGTGGATATCCTGGATTTAAATCCCAGCATCCAATAGGGTCCCCAGTAACCCCTGAGTATAGCTGGGTGTGACACAAAAAGCAAACAAAAAAAAAGAAAAAAAAAAACTTTTAAAATTTTTATATGTGCATAAAAATAAATTTAAATCAGTCCATTCTAGATACCAATTTGCAGTTGAAAAAGGCTACAAGAATCAGGGAATTTGAGAATATTAGATATAAATATGTCAAATTTAAGACACCTCTCAGTCTATGCTTCCAGAATGCAATGGTTACCAACATATTGGATTTGTCATGTTTCTTACTGTACTTATAAAACATTTTGTGGCAATTTCTGTTACTTCTTTTCAAATAACTATAATCAAAAGTGTGCACACAGGGCTAGGGTGATAGTACAAATGGTGGGGCATTTGTCTTGCATGCAGCCAACTCACGATCAATCTCCAGCAACCCGTATGGTCCCCTGAGTACCGTCAGGAGTAGTTGCTGAGTGCAGAGTTAGGAGTAACCCCTGAGCATCACTGGATGTGGAATAAAACCCAAGAATAAATAAATAAATCATATGCATGGCATCTGGATATACTTTTCTTTTTTAAAATTTATTTATTTACTTTTATTTTAATTTTATTACACCACCATCAGATAAGTAATGACAAAAGTGCTCATGATTGGATTTGGTCACACAGTGTTTCAGCACCAATTGCTCCACCTGTGCACATTTCCCTACCACCAGTGTCCCCTGACTCCCTTCCCCCTCCCCCACATCCTGTCTCTATGGCAGGCACATTGCCCTCTTCTCTCTCTCTCTCTCTCTCTCTCTCTCTCTCTCTCTCTCTCTCTCTCTCTCTCCCCTCCCTTCTCTTGCATATTGCGGTATGCAATACATATATTTTGGGGCGTATCGTATATCCCTTTGCCTACATTCAATGCTCAGTTATAGGCTGGTATTGCCATTTCCAACAATTATTAGTACACTGATTCCTTCTCTATCTTACCTAACCTCTGACTCCACACACTTGCAGTAGATTCCACCCACCTTCAGGACCTCCTGATCCATGTTTTTCATGGTGGTAGATGAATGTAGTCATTCTATATCTGTCCCTTTTCCTCCGACTAATTACACTCAATATGATTCTCTCCATACCCATCCATTTAAAGGCAAATTTCATAATTTCATTTTTCCTAACAACTGCAAAATATTACATTGTGTAGATGTACCATAGTTTATCCAGTCGTCTGTTCTTGGGCACTCTTGATAAAGGAGGAAAAAAATACGAGTAGAGCAAGGAAAGCCTCTTCAACAAGTGGTGCCGAGTAAACTGGGCAGCTAGGTGAAAAAAAATGAACTTAGACCACTGTCTAACGCTATGCAGAGAAGTCAGATCAAAGTGGATTAAAGATCTTGATATCAGAACTGACTCCATAAAATATCTCAAGAAGAAAATATAGGAAAATCCTCTACAACGTTGAAGCTAAAGGCATCTTCAAAGATGAAACACCACTAACAAAGCAACTAGAAGCAAAAAATAAACATATGGAACTACATGAAACTAAAAAATTCTGTACCTCAAAAGAAACTATGACCAAGTTACAAAGACAGTCCAAGATACAAAGACAGAGTGGGAAAGAATATTCACCCAATACCCATCTAAGAAGGGGCTAATATCCATTGTTGATCAGGCACTGGTAAAACTTTACAAGAAGAAAACAACCAACCCCATGAAAAAATGGGGGGAAGAAATGAACAGAAACTTGGTCAAAGAAGAAATTCGAATGGCCAAAAGGCCTATGAAAAATGCTCATCATCATTAATCATCAGGGAGATGCAAATCAAAACAACAATGAGATACTATCTCACACCACTGAGACTGGCACATATGCAAAAGAACAAAAACAACAAACACTGGTGTGTATGTAGAGAGAAAGGGGCTCTCACCCACTGTAGGTGAGAATGTTGACTGGCACAGCCTTTTTGGAAAACAATATGAAAATTCCTCCAAAACTAGAATTTGAGCTCCCATGTGAACCAGCAATACCTCTTCTGGGATTATACCCTGGGAAGCCAAAACACAGTAAAAACACCATCTGCATTTCTGTGCTCATCACAGCACTACTTACAATAGGCAGAATTTGGAAACATCTGGATATACTTACTGAAACAAATGAAAACCAAAGGTAGATGGTTAGTAGAAGCAGCCAAGCCAGGTTCAATAAACCTGAACATTTCAGAGTAGCCCCAGAGGCCCCTAGGAGACAACTAGTGCTTCTGGTGGAACCACACAATCCAAACATCTCCTCTTCACTGGCTCTCGCCTGTTTGGGCAAATGCACCAGAGGTGTAGGCCTTCATGACACTGTCTGGTAGACAGTAAGTAAAGAAAATTAGGTCAATAAAAAATTAAAATAAGGAAACTTCATTAAAAATTTTGGAAAGAACACAAATTCCAATATCAACTAATTCCATAAAGGTATAAAAGACAAAGATTTTGAAACTACCACCAAAATAGGTCATTTATCTATAATAGTTAATCATTACAATAATCCAGAAAGGAAAGTGGCCTACTACTCCTAAAAGGAAACGAAGACTCAGATTTGGAGTGTGTCCAAAGTCACAAGGTAAGTACAAATCTTTAAATAAAGTCTTTTAATTTAGTGTTCATCTGTGTACTCAGTATTTATCTGGTGCGGTGGTAAATAAAAAAATCCTGGCTAATATTGAATGAAAGGATGGCAGATGAAGGCCACTTGTGAATGACAGGAGAGAGTTAAGAACCCTCAGTGCCAGGTATACTAGGTTGAGAAAAAGGTTTTGACACTCAAACTATTCTGCATTATGTAAATACAGGGGGGTTCTATAAACCTATTGCCCTGAGATTGTGCAGATAAATGAGTAGAACTTTGGTCCCATGATCCCCACCTCTTGATTTTATTCCCAATAAATATGCTATGCTACATGCACAAAAAAAATTGACAAGGTAGGGACAATTAGAACTACTAATAGGCTGACCTTAAAATAGAATATAAATCTGAATTTAATGTAATAATTATTTCCTTCTCAAGACACTCATAATACTCAAAAGAATGTCTCAAATTATGACTTGATTTGGAGATAACCCATACATAATGCATTTGCTTTATCATTCCCAACAGTTTGAACTGTGTAAATCTCATGCGGAATCATGTTCACGCTTGCAATTAGCTAATTTTAGCCATAAATGCCATTACCCTGGAAAGCTTTACAAAGTGATCTACTAGTCTCATACCCTGAATTATCAATGATTATTTCATAATTCATCTTAATCACCTGACTCACTTATAAGAAGTAAAATATTTCTGCATTAAACTTTACAAAGTGTTTTTATATCTTTTTCCTGAATTTAATGTAAATTGTCTTATCATATTTCTTAAGGAAAATGGTTTTTGTTTTCTTCCATTTGAGGAGAGGCATCCACAGCTAATTATTTAAGATACAATTAAAATGATTATTTAGCTCAACAAGTGCTCAATTTTCAAATGTTTTGAAGAAAAAATAGTTCAGTAAATTCTACCGTGCTGAAAGCCAAAAAAATAGTGGAGTTTTCTGAATACCAAATACTGACCAGAGAAACCACCACCATGAATCAGTAGATTACAAAGCAGTCTCTTGCTGTTAACTTCCTCATATATCATACTTACAATGGAGACCTTTAAAGCAAAATGTGAAATAAAAATAACCTAAAATATTTTAGAAATTGCCATTAGTGGATATAAATCAGGGCACAACTCACAGTCTATGTTCAGTCTGCAGTAAGTAAATACAGCTTAGTGAAAAGAATATGAAGTAAGTAAAAATCTCTTGGTGATTGAGAAGCACTGAAGAATATTTTAAACTGTAGACTGTTTTTGTTCCAACCCATAGATAAAAATGTGTATGTTGCAATCTAATTTCCACTGTGATGTATTTGTAGGTGGGTTGTTGTGGAAGTGATTATATAATGATGGTAGGCTCTTCATAAATGAGATAGTGCACTAATAAAAGAAGCCTCTGAGAGAGCACAGTTCAAAGATGACCATCTATAACCCAGAATATAGGCTTTCACCAGGCACTGAATCTGTCAACAAGTTATCATGGATTTTACAGTATCCAGTAATATGAAAAATAAACCTATGCTTTATAATCCACCCAGTCTATTAATTATTTTTGTTATAGCACCTTTAACAGACTAAGACAGCTAAATACTCATCCCAAAAATAATAATTAAATCCAGGAATATAACCAAAACATATTTAATATAAGTTTAAAAACCACAGGGTCAAGAGATAGAACAGTGAGTAGGGAGCTTTCCTTGGATGTGGTTGACCAGGGTTAAGTCTGCGATACCACATATACCCACTTAATCCCTGCAAGGAGTGATTTCTGAGTGCTGTCAGGAGAAAAGAACTGAGCATGGCCAGTTGCTGCTTGATCAATTTGTCTGATGGATCCAGGTCCCATTGCTTATGCCATTCACCACTGAAATATATTGATCCCTTTACAGTAATAGCCAAAATTACAATTAAGAAAAGAATGATAATATCCAATGTTATGGAGAGTTATACAGCATAAAGGAATGTGAACTCATTACATAGACTATACCCATTTATCATTACAACTCTATTAGATTGTTGTTCTTTTATCAATACTCTATAGATGAGGAAACAAGCTCTTTCTTTATATATATATAGATACATATATATATATATATATATATACATACATACTGTAGGCAGTTTTAGAGCTAGTAGAAATCTCAACTAAGATCCTACTCACAGTCTACCTGCTTCCAGAACATTATTCTATTAGCCCACACATTATACTACAATACTTACAAGTTAAAGCTCTTCCACGGTACCTGCTCAAAAATAAAATGATTATTAAATATGGAAATGCAGTAGTTTTTTGGTGCTTAGTTACTTTGCCAACTTTTATTGCATTGTGTTCTATACTAAATTAATAAAGCAAATGGATTGGCAGAAATATCATAACTGACTCCTATCACTATCACTATCCTCCCGTTCATCATCTATTCGCTAGAGCGGGCACCAGTAACATCTCCATATGTCCTGTCTCATGCTAGTAGAACCCAAAGGCATCGCTTGCTCCAGGAACATAAAGAGCCTCAAACCATTATATCAGGTCATGGGAGTGACCTAATATACATGTTACTGGTATTTGGCATATCAAATACGACACGAGCAGCTTGCCAGGCTTGCCGTCTGGGTGGCATACTCTTGTAGTCACCTCTAAATAAAGCATTTATTGATGAACCGCGTGGCTGCAAGCAGCTGCACAAGCTGGGCTGTGATAGTCTGGTCTGCTGGGTGGAGTTGTGAAGAGTAGCACTGGAGTTGAAATCCTATCATCAGCATCATCATATCAATCACAGAAGACAGATACTGTTCATAATGCTTCAGCGGTATTAAATCCTTAAATCCTTTATACAAGGTTCCATTATTATCCCCATTTTATAGATGAGAAAACCAAAGTTTATAATCTACTGAAGATGAAAGCTGACTCCTGAGTTAGAAACTTTGTTTAGTTATATTTATATTCCCTGAGATAGATTGGTATAATATTTTTTGGCTTACCATAAATAGCAAATCCAAAAAAATAAAATCTGTATTAACCCTATGCTAATAAATTATGGTCTTAAAATGTACTATTGTATTAAAATTATAAAGTATCAAAATAGAAAAGTCTAAGAAATGCACCACTAGTAATGGCACACACTAGAAATATTTAATACAATAAAAAGCCGCTAAGCAGATCATACTGCTGTTTCAGACCTTCAAGAATGTGAAAACTCAGAGTACTTAAATTATTCCAAAAGAGAAAAATATCTTAGTTTCACAAGTCTAGAATTTTCCCAATACCAAATTTGCCCATTTTATAATTACAACAACACTATTAGATTGTTATTCTTCTACCCCTATATTATAGATGAGAAACAACTATGAATTTAAATTACAGGCTATTTATATAAACTGCACACAGCTCAAAATATCATTTATGAAAATACACACAAATATCCCAACAAAAATATTAACAACACATTCATGTGTGTGTGTGTGTGTGTGTGTGTTTATGTATATATGTACCCAACATATTGCAAAGTTGTAATACTTTAAAGTACATGCTGGGGGCCGGGGCAATAGCACAGCAGGGAGGGCCTTTGCCTTACACGTGGCCTACCCAGGTTTGATCCCTGGCATCCCTATACGTTCCCTCAAGCACCACCAGGAGTAATTTCTAAGCAAAGAGCCAGGAGTAGCACCTGAGCATTGCCGGGTGTGACCCAAAAAAGCAAAAAATAAAAATAAAATAAAATAAAAGTGCATGCTGTTTTGAAACAAATAAAGTCCAGAAAGTAAAATTCTGAAATGATACTAAGATATCATGAACACTTATCTTCTAACAGTTGTATAACCAACTGGTGGTAGGAAAAATAAAGAGCAATTTTTATGCACTTAAATATGAGGGTTAAATTTAAATTTCAGAATGAAGAATGTAAAAATGTTTTTATAAAATTGGCTTGTTTTTACTCTCACAAATAAGAACCAGACAACTACAATTGAGATGAAATGCTTACAACACAAACCTCAAGTCCTTATTGTTCTTGAAGACTCTAGTCTTGATTTGAGTCTCCACTGAAAAATAAAAATATGGGCCAGAGCGATAGCCCAGCAGGTAGAGGTGATTGCCTTGCATGCGGCCGGCCTGTGCCCGGCCGGGTTCAATCCCTGGCATCCCATATGGTCCCCCGAGCACCGCCAGGGAGTAATTCCTGAGTGCAGAGCCAGGAGTAACCCCTGAGCATCGCCGGGTATGACCCAAAAGGCAAAAAAAAAAAATTAAAAAATACAGGTGCCTGGCTATGTTGGCAGATGTCAGACAGGAGACAGGCTTATCTATACCCCCCAGGGCTCTGCCCCATTGGCCCTATATGGTTGCTAGTCTGACACAGAAAAAAAAAATAAAAATACATTCCTAAAACAGTTCCTCCAGGTAAATGCCTTTGTTTAATATCTGTATCTGTTTGCTAGACTGCAGTCACTAAGTGATCAAGTATTTTGGAAGGTTTTGTTCAGAGGAATTTGAATATCCTGAGCAGTTACTGGCATCTATTTGTTGTCAATAAAAAATAGCTGAGAAAGCAATCCATAAAAATCTGCATATGATCCATTTTATGGTTAATATATTATCCTGAGATATCTCTATTTAAATGTGAATATACACAGCAAAATACCACCATGACAACTTTTGTTCAGTGAGTATGTAGGAATAAAAATAATTAAATCTCTAAATAAAGATGGGGAATTAACTGTCTCCAAAAAAAAAAAAAAAACACTGCCAAAGTTTATTTATTATCATAGGAAAGCCAAAATAATATATTTTGTAATATTTGTTCTGCACAATACTTGCCACTGAATACCTTCTTTAAAAGACAGGGAGTTTTCAGAGTTTCTACACTGCAGAGAAAATCATACAATTACTGAGGTCACAGGCACACAAACTCTTTTAGAACTACTGACTGGAGCATTTAAAAACAGCGGAAGTACAGCTGCCCAAAGGGGAATAAACAGCAGTACACCATGACATGAAGACAGCACCTACACAGAAACACGCAAACAGAGCAGTTTCAAAGGCTCTAGCTCTTGGGCAGACACAGCTCTGCAGGACTCACTTTAACTCTCGTGCCAAATACATTTGGGTTCTGCAAGCGTGACTGGCGTGATGGGAAGAATAGAAGAAGTTGGAGGACAGTTACTGCTTATTGAGTTTATGGGCATTATCATTAGGGTAGTGATTGAACTGACCGATCAGTGAGCTACCCCAAAAGGTCCTCTGAGCGACAGTTAAAAACATCACCAAATAATTTGATTTTGTTGTGCATAAGTGTCAAGTTTGGTATAATCTAAAACTTACTACTGTTTGTCCTCCATACACAAGTACTTTATTACACTTTGATAATTTAAGACAAAATCTGAATCTTGCTTTTAAAGTGTTTATAAATTAGACAGCTATGGAAACAAGTAGGCCATTTATTTTGTCAGCCCCCTAGAGTTTGCCATTATTAAAGTATTTATTGGTTTCTAAAAGTGTATCACTTGCACTCTAAATCACACTTCAATGCATCAGTGCTTCAAGTAGATCAGGATTTATTGAATGAGTTAATGGGTCTATCAATGCAACACATATTTTTCAACTAGGGAATGTTTTATATACCAGAAGAATTATTTTTCATGCATGCATGCATAATTTCAGTCAATAAGATAAACTGAGTACCTACTATGTGTATCAGCACCAAGCCTAGAGCAAGATGTGTATTTCAGAAAAAAAGCAATTCTCTTTCTTCTCATACAAAGCATACAATACATTAGAAATGTGATTTTAAAAATATATCTAATTATAGGTGCTGGATCCATAGTACAGCAGGTAGGGCATTTGCCTTGAACACAGTTGGCCCATGTTTGAACCCTAGCATCCCATATGGTCTCCAGAGCACTGTCAGGAGATATTTCTGAATGGAGCAAGGAGTAACACCTGAGCAGCACCACTTGGTATGTTCAAATATATATACATATATATAATAAAATACATAAAGATAAATATATAGATATTTATATACATATAAAGACAAATATATATTTATATAAATATAAAGACAAATATATATAATATGTGTATATAAAATAAGTAACTACAAACATAATTATATAATGATTTGTAAATCCTCTATGTTTACTTAATTGCCACTGCTTTATTTTATTATTTGTATTAAAATGCCATGATTAAAACAGTTGCTCATTGTTGCAGTACACTGCTGTTCAGAGCCTCTGCATCTGGCTTGGAGTTGCCTCCTGCAGGCCACTTTGTTGATAGAAGGACAGTCTGAAGGTGGCAGTTCATCTGATCATGTATTCTATACTGGCCAGTATAAATATTCTCTCTTGCTGCCACAATCATCGTGGGATCTTACCTTGTATTTGCCTGGCCATGCTGGATCTATAAGTAATTCAACCAGAGAGAAATGTCGCTTGCCTCCAAGCAAGCAAACATGGTGCTCTGGTGGGTCAAAGGCTAATATACAGAACCGTGAAGTAAAGATGAGACTCTCGTGAAGGCTTGGAGAAATATATAACTAGCTATAGAATGGTCTTTGGTACAGATGCAAGCATGCCTTTGTATTCTGAAATATAGCTCATCTCAGATGCCCCTCCTCCACTCTACCCTGCAGGGGTACTTCCAAGGCAGATCCAGGCTGGGCTACATTAACATCTCAAAAGGCCCTAGATGCAGTCCTGGGAGAAATTACCAGAGGAAATTCGACCCTGACAGCCTCTCCATTGGAGTGGGAAGTCTGTTTGCAGGAATATAAAACTGAAGCCTGCTTTCTTTCTGGCTCTCTTTTGGCACTCTCTTTCTTGCCCCTTTGCCCTCTCCTCTCCCTTCTTCTCGGCTGGGCCTTAACACGTGGGGGCCATCTTGGCCCACCTGTGGTAGAGGCCAAGCCGGGAACCCTAAATTCATGGTTTACCAATTTCTGATGTATGCCAGAACCTGTGAAAGTAAAGCCTCATAAAAATATGCTGGATTCTTATTTTTATTTATTTATTTTTTGCTTTTTTGGTCACACCTGGCAATGCTCAGGGGTTACTCCTGGCTCTGCACTGAGGAATCACTCCTGGCGGTGCTCGGGGGGACCATATGGGATGCCGGGGATCGAACCCGGGCCGGCACAGGCCGGCCACATGCAAAGCAAACACCCTACCCGCTGGGCTATCGCTCTGGCCCCTGGATTCTTATGCCTTTCTCCATCAGTGGCCGCCAGTCTCCTGGGGTAGAAGGGAACCCGTATACCTTGCTCTCAGATTTGTCAGGGCACCCATCAGCGTTACCTACAGCACATAATCGAGTTGTTACAGGCATACAATGTGTCAAAACCAATCCCACCATCCCAGTCCCCTTCCCTCCACCATTGGCCCAAAGTTACCTCCCACCCCCCCCAGTTTGCTTGCAGGGAAGACAAATAACAAATTTACGTCATAGTCATATTCTTTCCTCAAACAAAAGTTAAAGGAATGACAAAAGGAACTATCAGAAAATAAACTAATGGAAATCAATGTGAAGATTCTTTGCTATATAATTTTAACCTATGTAAATAAATTCAGGAAATTTAATACAATATAGTACAATTCTGGTTCTCATTTACTAAATTTTCAACTGTGGCATCTTAAATATATCACATTAAATTCTATTGTATACTTGGGGATTATTGTGGCAATTATGTATTCCCTGCCATAAATGATTTTTTAAATCTCTGTTAGTAATCTATATTTTATTTTCCATGAAACATAAAAAATAATGCAAAATTTAGCAAGAGTGAAGAGTCACTTGATCACTTGATCACTTGACATCCTGTTATTTGTAAATTTGCCTGTTATTCGTCAATTTGCTCCAGCAGATGCCAGTATTGTTTCCGTTTGGCCCTATCATGTGCCAATGTAGCCCAATAGCATCTGCTTGCTCCAGGAATACAAAGAGCCTCAAACTCAAAGAGTGAAGAGTATTAAGAAAAAATTAAATGCCATATTTTTTTAATGATAATGTGATTTTAAAAAACAGCTAAACAAAATATATGGTACATATATGTATACTCTGAAACATTAGGGACTTGTATAGGATGATCAGGGAGGTTAATAAGCTGAAGATGATTTGGAAACAGAAAATGTCAGTATATAGGCAGAGAATTGTAAGGTGAGCCATGGGTTGGGGTTAAGAGCCTTGCCTTCCATGCAGGAACCCTGGTTTGAGTTCCAGCACTGCGTGATACCTTGAACACTGCCAGAGGTATTTTGTGGACATGCAGCCAGGTAAAGCTACAAAACTCCACAGGGTGTGGTGTCCAAATCAAAATAAAATTCATAAAAAATTTAACAAAAGGCCAGAGTGATAGCACAGCTGGACAAGTGTTTGCCTTGCATGCAGCCAAGTCAGACTGGATCCCCAGCATTTCATATGGGCCCTTGCGCACCCCAAGGAGTACTTCCTGAGCCTGTAACAAACACTGGACTTTACCTAAATTAAAAAAGTAAAATAAAAAGATATAAGTAAAAATAAAGGAATTAAAAATTATAGTTCCAAAAAGATGATGAGCAAAGACCTAAAAATGGAATAAATATTTAAAAACAGAAGGAGTTTGTGTATTATATAATTATTTAACAGATACCAACATGAAATAAAAACTTAGTACAATACTAGGCTATAAGACAAGACTAAACCATGCAATTTGCTATTAGATGGACAGATCTAGAGTGTATCATGCTGAATGCAGTCGTCAGTGGAAAGGCACAAACACAGAATTAGCTCTCCCATATGTGAGATAGAAAGCTTGATAAGAGAACAATCCAGAACTGAAGGTTACAGAACATGGAATCCGGCCAACAGAAGTGAGGGCGTTGAGAGGAGTCCTAAGACAATGTGGTGCAAAGCAGACGCTCTGGAGGAGAGTGCGGTAGTGTTGAAATGAAGTGTGCATCACACCCAAACTAACAGAGAAAAATGTGTGCATAAGGTCATACAATTATGAGAAGGTTAAAAGGGAAAATTATCTCCTCGGTAATAATATACATTTAGTCTGAACCATTTGGAGAATGACGCAAGGATGAACAAAGATTAAAGCCACCAGGAAGATATATTAAAGATTCCCAATAGCCTACACACTGCAAGCCTCAAAAATGCATAAATGACCCCATCTGAGTAGGACAAAGTAAGACAAAGAACAACTATAAAAGATAAGGAAATGGGACAACACTTAACTAAAAAACTTCTGCATCTCAAAAGACATGATGACAAGATACAAAGAAAATCAACAGAGTGGGAAAGAATATTCACCCAATACCCATCTGAGAAGGGGTTAATATCCAGGATATAGCAGGCACTGGTAGAACTTAACAAGAAAAAAGACAGCCAACCCCAGCAAAAAATGGGGACAAAAAATGAAGATAAACTTCCAAAAAAGAAGAAATTTGAATGGCCAAAAGAAATACAAAAAAATGCCATCATCACTAATCATCAGGGAGGTCAAATCAAATCAATAATGAGATATCATCTCACACCACAGAGACTGGCACATATCCAAAAGAGCAAGAACAACAAATGCTGGCATGGACACGGGGAGAAAGGGACTCTCATCCACTGTTGGTGGGAGTACCGACTGGTCCAGCCCTTTTGGAAAACAATATGGACATTCCTCCAAATCCTAAAAATTTGAGCTCCCACTTGACCCAGCCATACTACTCCTGGGAATATACTCTGGGAGGCCAAAAACACACAGCAGAAACAACATCTGCACTTTTATGTTCATAGGAGCACTATTCACAATAACCAGAATCTGGAAACAACCAGACTGGATAAAGAAACAGTGGTACATCTACCCAATGGAATACTATGCAGCTGTAGGGAAAAATGAAGTTATGAAATTTGCCTATAAATGGATGGACATGGAGAGGATCATGTTGGAGTAAAATTAGCCAGAGGGAAAAGGACAGATATAGAATGACTGCATTTATTTGCAGGTTATAAAAGAATAGTATGATACCAATATCCCAAGACAGGCTTAACATGAATAAGGAGGTCTTGTCAGTAGGTGTAATCCACTGCAAGTGAGTGGGAGTGAAAAGTTATGTAAAAGAGAGAAAGGAACAGTGTGCTAATAATTGTTGGGAATGATAATACCAGCTTAAAACTGAGCATTGAATGTAGGCAAAGGGATATACATTGTAACCTCTAAATCTATGTATTGCAAGTCACAATGTGCAGAAGGAAGAGAGAAACAGATGGAGAGTGACACAGAGAGAGACATAGAGAGAGAATGAGAGAGAGAGAAGAGAGTGTGAAGGGCAAAGTTCTGTCATAGAAGCAGGCTGGGGAAGGGAAGAGGGAATCAGGGGACATTGGTGGTGGGAAATAGGCACTGGAGCAGGGATGGGTGCTGGAACACTGTATGACTGAAACCCAAACATTAACATCTTTGTAATTGTATATCTCATGATTGTATAATAAATAAACAAAAATAATTACTCTAGATAGCTGCTAAGGCCCCAGCATGCTTCAAATTTAGAAGGGACCCTTCCATAGACTCCAACTTTTGCTCTGCAATTATACTTTAGTGATAGCACTAGACTTGGCTGTATTAAGTGCTACTTCTCTGTGCTGGTTATTTATTCTAGTCTCATTCCACATATGCATTTTCGAAGAGGATAACCTTAACCCCCTAGATTGCAGTGAGGTTTAAAGAGTTCGTTATAAAAACATATTATATGTGCCTGAAAGCACTGCTGTTTAGAGAGATAGTTCAATTATTATAACGAACCCTGGTGTCAAAAGCTGTAGGATAAGAACAAAAAGAATGATGCTCAGTTCTCGGTATGTTATTACATTTCTTTCTGCTCTATATAGTGGCTCAACTATGGGTCATCATGAAACCTGCAGTCTTTGTAAATGAATATGCTTGTCACTCCCATATTTTCTAAACCATCTATGTGGTCTGGGTCTGTCTTCATCCTTAATCATGAAAATTCTTTCATGATTTCATGAATATTCTTTCCTATCTCTCAAAAACAAAACAAAGAAGGGGGAAAATTTTATTCAGTTGAAATTTTCTCTTAGGGGCTAGAAAGATAGTACAGTATGCAGGACACTTGCCTTGTATGTGGCAGAACCAAGTTCAATCCCCATTATCCAATTTGGTCCCTTGAACACCATCAAAATTTTTCACTGAGCAGTGAGCAAGGAGTAAGCCTTGAGCATGGTCAGGTGTGGTGCAAACAACAACAACAAACGATAAATTTTATTTCTTACACTTCACGCTCCTACTACCCCTCCTCATAGTATAGAAGCTTCCCGTTTGCTGTAACTATCCCTGCAATCTGTAAAGATTTCTATTTCTAGTCTACTGTTAAGCTTTTCAACATTTCTCCTCCCATAATTATTATTTCCCTCAGTGAAGACAGCTTCAACAACCTGCTCATTTAAGTCTTGACTCATTTCTTCCAATGTTCTCATCTTCAATGTTTACTTGACTAACACTCCTAAGTATATAATCCCAAATATAAATTACTAACAACCATAATTTCAGTATGATCACTGCAGAGCTGCATAGTTTTATTCTAATTCCCCTCTCTTTTCTTCCCTCATTCTCTTTAGGACTCCAACTCAACCTTTCAGGCCCCCTGAGGAGTTTAATGGATACTACAACTTTTTTTGTTACTGGTGCCCACTCAAGCAAATCGATGATGAACGGGAAGACAGTGATACAGTGATACAACTTTTGATGGCACTCCACTTTTCTTAGTGATCGGGATGGAAAGAGGTCTCTAAAAATGACTTTAAGCTGAAATTTAATATGAAAATGGTGAAAGTATTTGGACAGAGTAGATGATAAATGATTGAATTCTTGTAACGTATAACCATGGAGAAACAGATAACCACAGAGACGGTTTGGAAAATAAAGTAAGTGACTTAACTTTAGAACAGTGAAACACTGGGGCTCAAAGGAATGAAGGGCAGGAAGGCAAGGAGATAAATATTTTTGGTTTGTGGCCACACCCAGCTGTGCTCAAGGGTTATTCCTGGCTCTGCACTCAGAAACCATTCCCATCAGGTCCAGGGTACCATACAGACTGCCTTAATAGAACTTGGTCAATCGCATGCAAGGCAAGTTCTTACCTGCTGTACTGTCTCTCTAGTTCCCAAGAGAAAGTACTTTAAGAAACAGAAACATAGCTCAGAGGTAAAATACTTGCTTTGCACATGTGGGATCCTGGGTTGAATCCCAAGGCAAAAAAAAAAAAGTAATTTGTACTATTCTTATAATGCATGGAAAGAATAAATGGAAAAAACTTGTGCTATGCAAAATACAATGATAGCAGACAATGAATGTCATTGTAAGCAGGTCCTTTAAAATTTAAATTTCATTTTAATTTGAAACTTTCTGTGTTGGTACATCTAGGAAGATTAATATCAGATTATTAAAAAGGGCCATAAACCCATTTGTCAATTTTTTTCCCATACAGGTCACACACAGAGCTACTGCAGTAAATATGTGAGTGGGCAGGGTTGCAGGGCTGGGGGTAGTGGTAGAGCAATGTGGTAGAACTGAATAAACCAATAAACCAAGGCTTTCCACAAGCCAGGAATGTGCTTTATCACTGGAGCTATTTCCATGGACCTCAGGTGTTCAAGTCTTTAAAGTGATAACCAGTCAAGGAGAAGCCAGATTCTGAAGCCACTATGAAAATTGAGGGTGTCATGACAATTAGTGATGAACTCCAAAAGAGAGACAAAAGCATTGATGCAAAACACATAAAGGTCGGACTCAGCAGCAATTTGAGATGATTATAACAAAGCAAGCAGCACTCTACCTCATCCTTCTGATGCCTGGAGTCCAGGCACTGAGAAAAGAGCACAATTCGAATTACTTTCAGCCAAGCAGTAGAGGAGAAAAGAGCATAAAGTAACTTGGAATCAGATCCATGTAGAGTAAAGCTCAAACTCTGTCATTGCTTGAATTTCCTTTTCAAAGCTCTAGAACCTGATTCGCTAAGTAACATTCCGGATGTTCTCTCTACTTATGCTCTGCTATGTAAGAAGCTGCTAAGAAATTGTAATTACTGTCTTATTATTACCCAAGGAAAGCAAAGAAAGCATGGAGAGGTCTATTCCAACTATCTAGTATTGTGTCAAAACAGATAATTAATAGGGATGATCTAATTTCAGATGATGTGATTTTCATGATTTTCTAAAATATTTCAAACCATTCCAACTCTAGTTTTTTAAAAACCATATTTGGGTTAAATAACTGTTCACATAAACCAGAAAATACAATTCACTATTTCATTTCATTTGCGAATATTCAGTTTTTGTTTGACTAAAAACTCTTAATGGGGTCACATAGAATATATAATTAAATGTCGATGGAAGTAAGGCAAATTAAATAACTTCATTAAACTAGCAGGAATTAAAAACCTAGTTAACCTTTAAATTCACATTGTCCTATATTCTGTATCCAGAAATTATAGAGAAGGCTTGCACATACACCTATTAAATAGCAATGAACCAACACAGGAATAGTGGAGACTAAAATTACCAAATTAGAACAGCCGCAGGAAGCCGGAAGTACTGGAGACCCTGTGTTGCATGCTCCAGAGTTCTTCCCAGTGCTTTATTTTGGTTTGCTTCTTGATGTTGCTTCATTGCTATTTATACCAGAGCTCCTGATTTGGGCCCAGGTACAACAATACCAACCCAGGCATACTGAGCGGGCGGCCCATGTACACAAGGATGTGCTGTCCCCAAATACAAAAAATAAAAAAACAAAGAAAGCATAAAATCCTGTTTAAATTAAAGCAATTGACAAGAATTTGAATCACTTCTCTCGGATTCCTTTTTTCTTCTCCATCTTCGCTATATTTACTAGTAACGTATTATTCTGAAAGACATCGATTGTATCTAAGCAAAAAGAGAATCTTCTAAACTTTCTGAATGAAAGATGCATGACATTTTACTCATGAAACTTTTAAAATATCATCTCAGGAAAAATGATTTATCTTTTCCATTACACCTACAAGCTACAAAGTCATAAGACAGAATGTGTTTATCTATAAAAAAATCACTTAGAAATTATCTCCAAGATAGAAGAAGATGTGCTATTAAGACACAGATTTGTTGAGTAATTAAAAAAAGACCCTACATTTAAACTATATTCTATATCTAAAATATGACCAGGGATGTGTTATCTTTTTATTTTTAGAATGAATCCTATTTACTTATTTATTTTTTTGCTTTTTGGGTCACACCCAGCGATGCTCAGGGGGAACTCCTAACTCCCGCCCAGGAATTACTCCCTGCGGTGTTCAGAGGACCATATGGGATGCCGGGATCGAACACAGGTCGGCCCAGTGCAAGGCAAACACCCTACCCGCTGTGCTGGGATGTGTTATCTTAATAAGTGATTTTACTTCTCCTGACTCTATTTTCTCATTCATATGTAAACATTATAGTAAGTGGCTCAGTGTGTTATAAGAATCAAATAATAGAATTAAAACCATGGAACAGAAAGCATTCATTCTATAAATGGTAGACACTAGCTACAATACTTTAGAGCAATATTAAAACTTAGTATCTTTGTTAACTTAGCAAAGAAGATGTTTTAATGGACAGCTGCCCTCCTTTCAAAATATTCCTGACCAAAGCTTTAGAAACTTTTGCTGTTAGGTCAAGACTGGAAATGTCAAAACCCTGAATCTATTAAGAAAGTGTGTCTTAAAAGCAGCTTTTCTTTACATTGAAGATGCATAACAAACATAAAAATCACTTTTTAGGGGCCACAGTAATAGTTCAGCAGTTATAGGTCACTTGTCTTGCACTTGGCCAACCCTGGTTCAATCCCTAGAACCATATGATCCCTTGAGGATCACTAGGAGTAACCCCACTAGGAGTAACCCCTGAGCACATCAGATGTGGCCCATAAAGCAAAACAAACAAAAAAGAGCACTTTATACCATGGGCAAAGGATATTTTATTTCTAACAAAGAATCGAATTCTTCTTACAGAAGAATTGAAAACTTTTTCAAGAAGGCTCTTCAACAGCACATATTCAAAAGAAACATAACTCTATAAGAAATTCAGAGACAAAGCTTCCAAAGTTCTTGAAACTACTTTTGAAATTTTTTAAATATAAAATATTTTGTTGTTTTAAATGTGTGCATATAGGAGTGGAGATGTAGCTGAGTGGGTGAGTTGCTTTCCTTGCACACAGGGACCAAGAGTTCAATCCCTGGCACCAGCTGGTGCCAGGGAGTCAGACCAGGAGTGAACCCTGAGAGCAGAGCCAGGAGTAAGCCCAGATTGCATTAGCATGGCTCCCAAATTGCATTAGCATGCCCCCCCCAAAAAATACAATTCCTCTTGACTGTTCAAAAAATGTAACTAAAATTACAAGTGTGGGTATGAGGGGATTTGGTTCAAAATCCTGGAGCACACACATCCCTTGCATGAGAGAGTCCTAGAGTCTAATTTCTAGCCCCAGATTACCTCCCCTCAGCACTGCGAAGAGTTGTAGCAATAATGTCCCCAAACACAGCAAAGGTGGCCCTGTGACCACTAGTAATGCTATGACCAGCAGCATCCATGCACTCTCAGAGCATTGAATTGCCCAGTCCAGTGGGCCAAATGGAGTAGCCTGTACGACAGCTGAGCATTGCATGGGAGGCTACCATAAAGTTTTTTTTTTAATTAAAGCATGGCTGATGCCAGAGTAATAATGCAGTGCATTGCACGTTTGCCTTGCATGTGCTCAGCCAGGGTTCAATCTCCTCTACCTCTTAGGATCACTCCTAAGCCAGGAGTGATCCAAAAACACAGTCAGGACCTGAACACAGACTGAGCAGCACCTGGTGTAGCCCAAAAATCAAGAAAAAGAAAATGGGTACTCCTTTGTTTGTTTGCAATGGAGGCTTTCCTTGCATACTGGAGGACTATATCCAGCTCTATTTTCTCCAGAGTCATCCTGACAGAGCTCAAAAGACCAAACCCAGGCCTCCTTCATACTATGTATGGGCTCAGCCATGTGAGCTATGTCATGAGTATTTCTTAAGAAATTTTATTTCTTAAGAAATTTCTTAAGAAATATTTCAAGGCAAGATAAAGAACCACTCAACTCAGTAAATACTGTGTGACCATTTTGCAGTTTGCTGCTAATATTGTTTAGTTGCAGTGTTGGTTTCACCTAAGCTGTGGGTCTGTAGAAAACACAAAATAAAAACTTAGCATATATAAGGATAAAAAAGTGTCTTAAGCATAAGATGTTGCCTACAGATACTTCAAAAACTTAGTTTTAATGAGAGAAGCATTCAATTATAGCAAGAAAAATAATATGCATAGGAAGAAATAGGAAAATTAATGTGGATAAAATTAGAGCTCCATTAGCCTGTGGAAAGCAAAAGCTGTGAGGAGAGAACAGCAACAGAGATGCCGGTTCAGCGCCTCCTGCCTGCCCGGAGATTGGTTCTGCATTGCCTTGAGAGATTTGTCAACTTAGTTCAAATAAAATCTCCTTCAGGGTTCCACTTGACTGTTCAAGTGTTTTCTGCTCGACTCATGAGATTATTTTAGCCTGACTTCATAAAACCTCCAGTATCAATAAAATGTAAATGGTCAGCCTGACCTCAGTGCAGCAGGATTATTTTGCCCTTCCTGAATAAGTGACTTATCAAACCACAAGTACAAAACTTAAAGAATACAGGATGGGTGGAAACCCACCTTTGAAGCAAGCACGCTATCATCTAATAATAGATTAAAGCCTTGACCAGTCTAGTTATGAAATGTCACACTATATTAAATTATTTCGCAAGAGACTGATCATTTGATAAAGAACCATTTTAGAAAAGAGAGAAAGTAAAGCTAAGATATAGAGTCAATCTTCTTTCTCAAATAACAATCACATTCGAAAGTGCTTTAGTACTTATAAAGCCTTCGCCTACATTCTTGTGCTTAAATCTTCCACTTTACCACAATGCACCATAAATCTTCAGTTGAACAAATCTTACACAGCTACTATCTCTATAATATAGTTTCTAAGAAAATAGCTGTGCATTTTCTTCTAAAATCTAACCAAATAATTATAGGACATCTTATCCTTATTGTGTGTTCTGTTTTTTGTTCCTACACAACTGAATCCTACTCTTAATGCCTTCATTACTTTGTGGGAGAAAATCATAAAAACAAAATATTTTCTGTGGGAAAATCAAGTTTTCAAGCAAATTTTTCACATATCTGACTCTTTAAATCACTAAGTGGATTTTTAAATATAAAACATCTTTTGACACATTTCCTTTCAATAATGCATGCATTTAATTGTGTTTCTATCCCCAAATTCTCAAGCATACTACGGTGAGGTTCTAGCTGGAATAAAGGTCAAAAAAGCAGTGATTATTTTCCTATTCTACTACACATCTTAACACCTTTCGACCTTTAAAGTTTTTCACACAGGAATCACTGCTTTTGCATACACCTTTACAGTTTCCTACGGGCCTAACATCCTATTCTATTGATCTGATTGAGTTCTGACCTACAACCTCAAAAGCCATTGTTTTGCTGGCTCAGAGAGTGAAAATCTTGCAAAGAAAGAGAAAAGAGTTTTTCAAGATAACTTAAGGTCTGAATATAGTATGATTATTTTATTTTTCTCCAGTGGGTTTGTTTGAAACAAGTCTCAATCAGGCCAGAGACTCAATATGAGGAATGAATGTTGCTGTGCGCTGAGGCCCAGTGGATATGAGATTGCTGGGGCCACCCTGGCTGTGCTAATGGGGGACTCTGGAAATAAACCAGAGGTGCCCTGGGGCCTCCCTGGTGCACATGGCCGTGCTCAAAGAATCATGGGGTTATGGGCTCAAACCAGGGTTGGTCACATGCAAAGTGTACACCTTAATCCCTATACAATCTCACTGGCCCAAAAATGTAGTATACATTTTAAATGGTCAGGAATTTGGATGCATCCTCCAACTTTCCCAGCTATGGATAGGCAAGGCAAGAACTTTTGCACACAGTATAAATATAAATTGTTTTCCAACAATAGTTTTAGGCAGAATACTTATCAAATCCAAGTATAAAATCCAGAGGTCTGCTACAATTCCAATTCCAGCTTACTTCCATTAACACTTTAAATCTCAGGATTGGATAAGGATGGCTTCACATTATCACATTTTCCACCTAACAGGAAATGAACTAAAAATTTCTCAATGCCAGGGATGTTTGCTCATTTTTAACAAATGCCATAATTTGACAGTGCTGGGTGTCTCGAAGAAATCCCGTCAAGGACTTGCAGCAAGGTGAGAGGTATAAAGGCAGATGGGGGAAGGAAGTAGAGAAGACAGGAAGAGAGAGATTTTGGGACTACACAGGAAATACACCACTGAAGCAAAGTGGAGGATGTTAGAGCAAATTGTCTAAAAAAATGGAGAGAACACATAGAGAGGCTTTAACGATGAGTCTGTAGCACAACGTTAACGATGACATCATCAGCTATGAGAACTTCAAAGGAAAGTTTATCAGCTAGGTATCAATTAAAAAGAAATGGTGGCCAGTCATTAGCAGTGATGGGTACACATGTGTCCATATGGAAGTTTGGTACCTGGCTGAAACAGGGAAAGTCATAACTTTGCCGAGTCATTTATTCTCTTTAGCTAAATGCCTTGTATTATTTAAAAAACGGTAAGCTCCAGGACACATTTTATGCCTTGATAGAAAACAATAAGAGTATGCCTGACACAGAGGGAGGGGGAAGCAGGGGAGGGCGGGAACAGGGGACATTGTGATGGGAAATGTAGGTGGGTGGGCAATTACATGACTGAAACCAAACAGGAACAAGTTTGTAACTGTGTACCTCACTACGATTCAATTAAAAAATAAACAAATAAATAAATTATGCTGAATATTTCATCAGCAACTGTTTTACTGTGAGATCCTTATGATCCTTACATATACTGTATTATATATAATATATTTCTATTATACAACATATATTGCTATATATAGTATGATAATATATATTGTAGAATATTACAATATCCTTGAAATGTGCTAGGGAGGTTCCTGAAAGTATAAGAATTCAATCAAGTGTTTGTAGTAGAGCAACTGTTGGCCGGCTGAAATCATGCGGTACAAAGAGTAGGCTCTTAAAGCTCACCCTTTTCTTCCTCAGGAGAGCAATGAAAACTAATAACATAGAGAACAGAAAGTGGCTTTATGAGGCTTTGCTTATTAGCCTTACTAGTTTACTTTCTTGCTTGTCTCCATCTTTCCCTTAAGAGAGCTCCGCTGATTATCCTGACACCTACTGGCCTCAGCTCAGCTAATTCATTCCAGTTTACTTTTCCTCTTCACATTCCCTCAAATCAAAGCTCTGTGATTGCCAACTGGTGGTGGGAAATGTACACTGGTGGGACATTGCATGACTGAAACCAAACAGGAACAAGTTTGCAATTGTGTACTTCATTATGAGTAGTGTTGAGTTTTTAGAGAAATTAAGTTACAGCTTATCACTTCACATGAAATATCTTCAACCTTCAACATTTACTTCACTTTTGACTGGGCTGTGTGTGTGTGTGTGTGTGTGTGTGTGTGTGTGTGTGTGTTAGGATCCCTGCTTTGATTAACATAAGAAAAAACTAAGATCTTTACGACAGTTTTATTTTTTAAATGCTAAGCATCTTAGATAAGAACTGAGAAAGGAGGGAATGACTAAAGTTTACTTCTCTGCTTTCCCCTCATAATATTATTGGTTTTCAAAAATCTTGGGAAATAGTTCAAATTAGAAAGAATAAATTGGCTAGTGATGATAGAACCTATTACCATAAGTACATATCAGCAAGCGTTGATATGTACTTGCTCTGAGTTCCTGTGGCTTGAACTAAACTCTGAACCATGCACTACTGGGTTCTTTGGGGTTTCTGCTTGTATCTCTGTTTGTTTGTATGCTATTTTATTTCTGACAGACATAACACACATAATGCAACATAAATCTTAGTCAAAGCTAAAACACCTGCAAGTCTGTTCAGCAGACAACAAATAACAGGATTTCTTTGCTAGGCTTCAGAAACTATCAACAGGTTTTAAAATTATACAAAAAAGATAATACATAAAGTCCATCCCATTTAACAAACCCTACAAGTTATGAAATTCTTAATAAAATTAAATTACCTAATTAAAAATGAATTATATACTACAGAATTTTTATCAAAATATAAGAGACATTTAGAATTTGATCTAACAATTTAGATTTAAAATTGTCAAACAATATATACCAGTGTTCTACTAATTGTTGGAAATGGTAACGCCAGACTAGAACTGAGCATTGAATGTAGGCAAAGGGATATATACAATAAGCCCTACATGTATGTGTGGCAAGCCACAATGTGTAAGAAAAGGGAGAGGGAGGGGGAGAGAGAGGGAGAGAGAGAGGAGGAGAAGGAGGAGGAGAAGGAGGAGGACGAGGAGATGGAGGAAAAAGAGAAGGAGGAGGAGGAGGAGGAGGAGGAGGATGAGGGAAGAGGAGAAGAAGGATGAAGAGGAAGAGAAGGAGGAGAAGGGGAAGAGGAAGAGGAAGAGGAGGAGGTGGAAGAGAGGGAAAAGGAGGAGAGAGGAAGAGTAGGAGGAAGAGGGAGCAGAAGAAGGAAGAGGAGGAGGAAAGAGAAGGAGAGGGGGGGAGGAGGAATGGAAAAGGAGAGGGGGAAGGGAAAAGGAGAGGGGGAAGAGAGAGAAGGGGGGGAAGGGGGGAGAGGAGAGTGGGACAGGGAGGAGGAGGGAGGAGGAGGGAGGGGAGGAAGTGGAGAAGGAGGAGGCAGAGGGGGAGGAAAAAGGAGGAGAAGGAGAAGGAAAAGGAAAAGAGAAGGAGGAGAGGAGGAGGGGAAGGGGAGGGATGGGGAAGGGGGGAGAAGAGGGAAGAAGAGGAGCAGGAGGAGGACAAGGAGAAGGAGAAGGAGGAGGAAAAGGAGGAGAAGGAGAAGGAGAAAGGAGAAGGAGGAGAAGGAGGAGGAGGAGGAGAAGAAGAAGAAGAAGAAGAAGAAGAAGAAGAAGAAGAAGAAGAAGAAGAAGAAGAAGAAGAAGAGAAGAAGAAGAAGAAGAAGAAGAAGAAGGAGGAGGAGGAGGGGGAGGGAGGAGGGAGGAGGAGGAGGAGGAGGAGGAGGGAGGAGGAGGAGGACTCAGGGAGAGAGGGAGGGAATCTGGGGACACTGTTGGTGGGAAATGTGCACTGGTGGAGGGATGGGTGCTGGAACACTGTATGACTGAAACCCAATATAAACATCTTTGTAAATGTCCATCTCATGGTGTTATAATAAAAAGTTCCAAAAAATTAAAAATAAAAATCGTCAAACATTTTCTATGAGACTGAATAACCATGCTAGTTTTACCATGCTAAATCTTAACTTTAGATGCTGTGATCTTATGAAAAGGAGTTTAACAAAAAAAAAAATTACCATGAAGGCAAACTTTATTGAAACTTTTCGAGATATGCTCAATATACAATGCAGGTTTAATATAAGCATGGAACTTACAAAACTGGAGAAAACCTCAACTGTTTTAATTTAGAGAAGAGTACAGAAATGAAATACACTTACCTAGTTTTAAAGATCTTTGTTAACTAAAAATCATAAAAGGAAAAGTCACCATCCCATTTTTAATCACTAAGTTTTATTATTATAAAATGTTTTGTGTCATCACATAAATATATAAATATATATTATGTTTATGCATCTACATAAATTCTAAGAAAAATTTGAAAAATAGTCAAAAATTACAAGACTCGATGTGTGTATGGCAGTGTGTGGGGAGGGGAACAACATGTAGTGTCTTAGCAATGCACATGCCCACATTTTCCATTTCTGCCTTATAGTGCAGCACACTTATCTGCACATGCTTATTATTCCAGATCACTATTTCCAGATTATTTTTAAATATTTCACCTGGAACATCAATTAACACTTCAACTTTAAAGTATCACAGAGCTGCCAGGAGTGATCTTTGAGCTCAGAGCCAGGAGTAAGCTCTGTGCGCTGTCAGGTATGGCCATCTCCCATAAAATTAATATTCATATAATTAAGCAATAAGGGCACTAAATGCAAGAACTTTGTAAGCAACAAACTTTGTTTCTTTCATCATAAAAATGCACAGCGGCATAGTTTTATTAACTAGAGTGAGATTGTTCTGGTAATAATTTATTCTTACACAAAATTAAGTAAAAAGGAAATGTAAATGCCAATGATTCATAGTATTTAGGACATGTCTAGACATTTTTAGACAGTGCCATTTGCTTAAAGACTTCAGGCACAAACCGCAGGCACAGGGACAGATTGCATAAGATGTCACGTGTTTGCTGCAACTGTATGCATATTATTGGATTTTTAGAGCAACCCATAACGATGAATAATTTAAGAGTTAATAAAATATTCAATCTGACTGATCCATTGGTTTAATTTTAAAATAAAAATGACTAATAAAAGGAATTGCATGTCCTTATCAAATCCCAAGCAAACATCAATGTAAGTAAATTGCAACCACAGAGGGAAACACGAGTTTCCAAAAAGGCGTACAGAAATGATTTGGGGGTGGGATGCGCTTGCATGAGCAATTCTACGTGTCAACGCTGGTTTCAATAAGTTTACTCAAAGTTTAATTGTTTGGAGCTGGCATGCAAGCTGCAAACTAGCTTCTGCAGGGCTGAAAGCCAGAGCATTAGAAAGGTGCGAGTTAAAAAAAAAAGGGGGTGGGGGTTCCCGTCAGTTCATTTCTTTACTAAAGGCGTCCTTCCCTCTTCCCGCAGGCTGGTTTAGAAATGAGAAATCTACTGAAGAATATGGAGTGTACAGCTGCCCGGGCACCATCTAGCATCCAAGGATCCTCTAACCCACATCACTGTGAATTGTGCTCTGGGTCTGGGTATCTTTAGAACAGAGCTCCAGGTGGTGGCCAGTCAGGACTCACCGCTGCCGAGCCCCAGAGTCCCCGGGAACACGAGAGTCGCTCCCCCCATCATCCCGTCCACCCCGCCGCCCTCCGCCTGGGCGCTGAGACAGATGGTGGCGACGGTGGCAAGGCTTAGGTGTGTGTGAGGGAGTGAGTGTGTTTTCGTGCTGGGAGTGGGAAGGGCGGTGGGAGGGAGGGGAACGGAGTGCCTGCAATTCTCCCTTCCTCCTGCCTGCCGAGGGATCAAAGTGCCAAAGAAATCCAGATGGAAAAGAGGAGAATAGGGAAAATAGCGCTGGTGGGAGCACACGCCTTTTCGCCTTTTTTTCCCCCACATCTTGGGCTACTGGACCGAGTTAGCTACAGAGCCGCTACCAAGCTTTCACCTTCAGTTAAGTGGCTTCCCCTGCCTGGTCTCTGGAAGGGCACTTTGGAAAGACAGACAAGACTCTCGCTCCCCGAGCCTTGCAGTGATGGAGGAAAGAGCAGCGTTCCCGGGTAAACCCGGGATCGCCGCCGGCCAGGCAGGGAGGGGTCTGGGCTCTACCCAGCCTCTGGGGCAAACAGTAGCTTAAGAATCCTCCGTTTACCTGCAGAACGAATACAGGGCGATTGTGTGGCGTAAAATGCTCCTGCAGTGTCTGCTTCCAAACGTATTTTTTCAATCCAATCCTTTTAGAGGATGAGGCTTTTAGAAGCCCTGTAGTGCACTCAGCTCGCCACTCGAAGCAGCCTGCGGGAGGATTTTATTACCCGCGGACTCCTTGGAAGGGGCTCCAGCAGCCGCCAACGCCAGGGGAGAGCAGGTCTCTCTAGCCCGGCCTCCCTCAAACGCAGCCTCGACCCCATCCTCTCATCCCGCACCAACTTCAGCCCCGACGTGCCGGGGTCAGGACTGACTCGAATTGCTCAACTACCCCTTGCAAGGATACTGAAGTCCTGTCTGCAACTCTGCAGGGAGACTCGATGAAATCTTAAGATTCCTTTTACCCTCTCTTTTAAACAAGCGGGTTTTTCCCCCAGAGAAGTCAGGGAAAGAGGCACCAGGCAAGATCTTACAACTTTTCCTCTCCCGGGCGGGGGGGCGCGGACCGCCGCGTCAGGCACGTTTCCCTATTACCAAGAGTTACGCTTGCACCAAACGGGAGCGCTGAGCAGAGCTCGCCGCCCCTAAAAATGAAGCGAAAAGCGGGTTCCCGGGGTTCGCGGGTTCTCGCCGCTGCTCGCCCAGAACGGTGCAGTCAGGCGAGAACCTGAGCAGGCCGACCCCGGGTCTCCACCTCTACCGCGGCCGAACTCCACCATCCCGGTTGGGATGCGCAAACCCGCTCAGCCCGGGCCTGGCGCCGGGGGCACAGCTTGGCACTCCAGCTGGTTATTTCGCCTGGGGATGCCCAGGGTACCTCTTGGACACCCCCTCTCCAACCACCGCGCCGGGTTCGAGCTACCCATTTAAGCCCCGCCCGGTACCAGGAGCGGGCAGCGCTTTGCAACGCCCGGAGCTGAGCAGTGCTCTGCGCCCCGCGGGTGGAGCGATCCGCGAAACCTCCGGTTCCCAAAGGCGCCCTCCCTCCCATTCCGCCCTCTCTCCTAGGGTCTTTCTGGCCATATCCGGAACCCCTAACCCTGAAGTCGCTCACCCCCACACACACACTCCGTTCACTTTTGCGAGCACTTTTTCGGGCCGCGCCGCCTCCTCCACGCCGCCCGTGGCGCTCACCATCCCCGGCGCCTGGGGGACCGCCTCCAGCCCCCAGCTCCAGCGTTTCCCAGGGGTGGAGGGTACCCTCCTCCTGTCCCGCACCCAGGGGGCCCGGCCCCACAGCCTCACCTTTGCAGAACTGGGGGATGCCGAGGGTGAGCCAGACCAAAAAGCCAAGCGGTCGCCGAGCTGCGCGTCATGATCCCGGCTCCGGGACGTGGCCCCGGCTGGCCAGGGGTCGCCGAGGAGGGCAGGGTCGCCGAGGCAGCACCGCAGGGGAGCGACAGACCCCGCCCCACCACAGTCTTCGGGAAGACGTCTCCTTCCCGCAGCGCTTCCCGAAACAAATTCTTGGAATAGGGCGAGAAAGTGGAGCTGGGTGCGGGCACGGCCGCTCGCCCCCGGGCCGGCGCTAAGCGCTGGAGGTGGCGGCGCTCCGGGAGTCTCCGGCGGCTCAGCCTCCGCGGCGGGCGGGTCCCGGGCGGCCGGGCGGGGGGGGCGGCTCTGGGTCCCCGCGTGGGGCTGGTCCCGCTTGGCTCGAGGCTGCGGAGCTCGCGACTTGGAGAACAATGAAGCGTGAGCGGGCGGGCGCGGGCGGCCCGGAGCGCTCTGTGTACAAACAGAGGCGGCGTGCAAGTGAGCCCCAGCCTCGGCGCTCCCCCGGCGCCTGCCCGCCCACCCTCTCCGCCCGCCCTCCCCACCCGCTCGGCCTCCCCACCCCTCTCAGGTGGCTCCTGCAGCTGGCAAAAGAGAAGCCAGACAAATGCAGCCACACCCTGGCACCTGCCACCGCGGCTGAAGTTGCTTTGTTGCCGGTACGGTCTGCACAGACGCCAGAGCCTCCCGGGTGAGGAACAGGGAAGCGGCGTGGGTGCCTGCAGTGCTCTGGGTTGCCAGCATTAACTTTGCAATTACCCGCGTTAAAGGATTGCCCCCCACGAAGCCCCCTACTCAGCCCAGCCAGGGAAAGAAGTTAAGAGGTTTAGAACTAAGTGGATCCTGGGGGAGGCTGCGGGAAAGAATGAACCCTGCAAAGTGAATTGTCCCGGATTCTCGGGGAAATGCAACTTAGTCAGCAGCCAGACTGGAATCTGCAAACACCAGGGTTGCTCTGCTGTGGCTGCCCCCCCCCCTCTCCCCCGCACCTCCCTCTCCACACACTCACTTTAATTATTAGCTCTAGCTGGGCCTTGGACTCATCTGCTCCTGAGGGCAAAAAGGTGACGAAATGGGGAAGCAAAGGAGGGGACAGGGGTCTCATTAAACAGGACATCTGTTTCAGATGGGAATTAGTTGGAGACCTGTAAGAAAATCGAAGACCAGGGCAGATTCTGGAAGCATCACTAAGGTGGATCAAATTTCCCGATATAAATGGACTGGTTTTTTGCAGTCAAAGTGGCTGAACCAAAACACAGCCCATGGCTTACAATAGTGTTTCCTTCTGATTTTTTTTTTCTCTGTTAGAATGATTGCTTAGTGTACATGGATTCAATTCCAGCAGTTGCAGGTTACAAACTGAAAAACAGCTTTTTTTTTTCTTCTATAGAGGGAGGTAGGGAAACAAACCCAGAGAGAAATTGAAGGCAGCATCCTCAAAGGCGGAGGATTTCAAAAGAGAATGTACCAAGAGGACAGCAAAGGACAACTGGCAGAGCAATTTTATATCCTTTGCCTCCTTTAGTCCGTTAGAGTTCAATTTCTCTTTCCTTTTTGGAATTTAAAGTGAGCTCCAGGTTGTAAGGTTGATAGCTTGATGGCGTGCAACGCTGTGTTCCGTGTGGAGAAGTTAAGGTATTGTACTACTGGCAACCAAATAAGAAAAAGTTACTGCAAAACAAGGTTGATTCACATCTTAAGCTTGTGAACAAGGTGCATGAGTATTGTTTTGAAGTGACTTGGTTAAGGAAAAGAGGCAAACTCATTTATTCTCAGCCTGTTTCTATGTATAAAGTCACAAACTTTAGGATTAAACACAACTCTCCGGAGATAAGGTAAAGAAATTTTAAGAAGTTCTTACTTTCTGGTCCAGCAGTATTAATTGTGAAAGCATGCTCTAGGTCGCTTTTACGGTATGTTCATTACTAAAACACTGCTTGAGATGTGTAGAATGAAATGTTTGATACTGATTTTCAGGTTTTACTTCTAAAGCAGTCTACTGAATCGGGAACATGCAAAATTCGTGGTCAGTGATTCCACACTCAGAACGGAGTGTGCTAAGATTTTTTGAGTTTCACATTTTATTCCCTGTTTCTAGTAAAATAGGAACTTAATATACATCTTATGAGTCAAAGAAGTTTTGATAATAGGGTAGGTCCTAAAATTTTTTGTTTCTTTTCATGTATTTTTTAAAGAAACTCCAGGGAAAACATAAATTTATACTAAAATGTATATTCTGGATAGGATCAAGGGGCCATCTTAGAACAGACATGGTGGGCTACTGCTATTTGACTGGTACAAGTGGTGAAGTAACAGTGCAAGTATGAAAGATAATATCGAAACTTGTGTAAACCAATTTATTGCATAGCCATTAAATAATGGATGTTTTCTATGACTAAATACCCGTAGTTGTGACTCTAAGTGCTGTTCCGTATCAACTGGGAGACACCATATAAAACATGCAGCCAGTTGAATACTTCTACTTTTCCCCCTTCCAATGTAAAATCAATAAGTCAACTTAGTATATAGTTCTTCAGGGTAAGCACCCCTAATTAGTGAACATGATTATGTATCCATGTTTAATTATGATAATTTCCAGCACTTTAGCTAATAGACCTTTAAAGCACGTATTTCACCTTATTGAATTTACAAATAGTCTCTTCAGAAATAAAATATATGAAATGTTTAAAAAGAACAAGACAATGATTTATATTTTACAAAGATAAAGACATTTTATATGAATCTTCTATTTTCATGGGTCTTGCTATGGGTCTTTGTCTGATCACATGTGACCCACCTTCCAGTTTTACTGCCTCTTCAAATATATTACTAGATGCAAAACACAAACCTGTACACCACCTGAAGACAGCATTTCCCAGTTGTTTTCTAGAAGCTTATTTATCCCAAGGTATTAGTGAGATTTTGTTTAGGGAGAGAGTCTCCTACAGTGAAAAAAATCCTTCAGAAACTCTTTAAGATTAATATTTCCTTATTAAAATTTTTGCAAGGACTTATTTATAAATGTCTCCAAATATAACTAATCCAACATTTTGCCAACTGTCTCATTTTTTTACTATAGCATTTTTCCCTCTCTGTACACTATTAACATACCTAGATTCAGTGCTACAAAGCAAACATCTTGGGACACTGCTTGAAAATAAAACAGAATTTTAAAATATCAAAAACAAACAAAAACAACTGTTGGAATTGAATGTTTTACAATAATTTTCATTATCGGGTTATAATTCAGATTCTGAAATAACTGAAATGCTAAATCCCAACATCTGAGTGAAAGTAAAACACCACAATAGCTCTTTGCAGGTAAGCGAGTCAATTCATCTCCAGGCCTCTGGATTCTGTCTACAAAACAGTCTAGTAGTGGGCACACAGTGATGATAAAGATGGTGATGCTGACATTAATGAAGAAGACTACTGATGAAGAGAATAATCACATACAGAATAATAGAAGACAGTAATCATGTTGCTTTTGTTTGCTTTAGACCAGAAGAAAAATTTTCTCAAACATTCCCATAGCTCTCCTCTTCTCACCTAGGTACTTGAAATTTGTATTTCCAGGTATCTAGTATAGAGTCAGACATGGGAGATTCAGGTCGGTAAAAGGGAGTTAGGATAGGCCACTGTATGTGACTGCTCCAGATGATACAGGGAAACTTAGCTCATCACTGCTGATCTCAACCTCCATTCTGGAAGACTCACAGAACATGTGGCATTAATAACTGATCCCTATTACATGCATATGCATGCACTTATGTACATGCATTTTCCTTAGTATCTCCCTTATCTCTCTGCCTCACCAGGCCTCATTAAATTTCCTAGGAAAAAATTTATTCACATTTAATTTGTCAAACAGCACATGCCCTAAGTGCAGTATTTACTTCTCTAATTATTGAATATTACGAAATTAGATATGCAATCAGACTACTTGGTATTTCACCTAATAAAATCACTGATTGTTTTTCAGTGTGCATTTAAACACTTTGTTTTACATCTAAAATAACATTGTATTTAAGATCCAAAATGCCCAGGAATTAAAATCTGGTTTTTAGTTTTCAAGATCCAATATAAACAAAAATTTTGCCAAGTCCTGAATTCTAATCTACAAACCTGTGAACTAAGGATTAGGGTGGGTGAGATAATACATAATACAGGAGTTGGGCAGATAACAGGCATGTTATAGTCCACCTAACACTACCAGGAGTGATCCATGAGCAAAGGGCCTGGAGTAAACCTGGAGCACCAGAGTGTATAGCCTAAAACAACAACAAAAACAACAGCAGCAACAGTGAACGAAGAAATCATGGAACTTTTGGAACCACTAAATTTTTGGTGACTCATTACAGTGCAAGAGAAAACTAATGCAGCAATTCACTATTACTAGTCCTTTTTTAGAAAGAAATAAAGCACAAGATGTTTAGCAGATTACTGAAGATCTAGAATGAATGGGTGTTGGAGCCAGTAGAACCTACATAGTTTGAATACAGAGCCTACCATCCTGAGTTCAAACAAAGATGGAGGGCATTGTATGCTAATCACTAATTATGTGCTAAGCCCTTTAAGTATACTGTGGCACCCTTAAGTGCAATAGTCTTTGTGAAGTTGATCATTTCCCTTTACTAATTGAGGAAACAATAAACAAAAATCATGATGCAATTCAGTCAATATTAAGTAGAGGTGAAGGGGAGAATCAGGAGCCAGTCACCAGGAATGAGCTCCATGTTATGTTAAATAATATAAATAATATATTTAGTACAAATTATTTGTTTTATATTTTCAATTTCAGTAGTTGCTATTAGTCACTTTATCCCTTCTACAATCACCATTCTCTGTGATTTTGATTTATCATTTAACAATATACATTGCTTTTATGTAGAATCCAAGTACATTTTTTAATTTTCTAAAGTATTTGCATAACTCATAATTCTTTGGTTATTGCTATCCATAGCACCAACCTAATTTTCCCTCTAAGATTTTTGTTCGTATTTATATTCCATCTGAAATAACCTTTTGAAAGTGTTAGTAGTTGAATTTCTATCTACCCTCTAGACCAACCCAAGTTATTTTAGCACCATGTCACTTGTCACTTGTCTTCCTCTTTTTCATTGATTTGCTTGAGCAGGTGCCAGTAACGTCTCCATTTGCTGGGAATGATGTCCATTATTGTTACTGTTTTTGACATATCGAATACACCACGGGTAGCTTGCCAGGCTCTGCCGTGGCTCTGGGTTCATCCCAGGGGACCCATTCTTTTTTCTATGTCAGACCATCAACCATCCAGAGCCCATGGGGCATACTCTTGCTATAGACAAGCCTGTCTCATGTTTGTTATCTGACGAAGCAGCTGGGCACCACAGCCACCCTTGCAACACCTCGAGGGGCAGGAATATAGAAACAAAATATCTTAGCATTAGCTCTTTCTGTTTCACTAGTTAATTTTTATTGATTGATTGATTGGTTGATTGATTGATTGATTGCTTTTTGGGTCACACCCGGCAATGCTCAGGGGTTACTCCTGGCTCTGCACTCAGAAATTACTCCTGGCAGTGCTCAGAGGACCATATGGGATGCCGGGGATCGAACCTGGGTTGGCTGCATGCAAGGCAAACGCCCTACCCTCTGGACTATCACTCAGGCCCCTTCACTAGTTATTTTATTGGTGTTAGCCTTATCCTTCCAGTTACAAATGATTTGCCCATAAAAGGTGTCACATGCTTTCAACATAACTGGGTGGTCTGTTTCAATTTTTTCTCAGTCTTCTTCTATAAATCCGAAATAAAAAGAATTTTTAAAAATGGTAGATTTGATACACAATTTCTAGTTTCCAGTATTTTCTTGTTTGATTTCCTGATGAATTCTATTTTCAGAAAACATGCAAGGTCACAAAGCAAGAATGGATCTTTGTTTTCAGAGTGTAAATAGAGAGGAATTCATTCTAATGTCCCTTACTCCTTTATTTCAGCTTCCCACTCAACCCATTTCAGTGAGCATTTTGATTTCCTAAATAATTTTTATATTTAATACATGCACATAATAAAGTTCAAAGTTAATCATGAGTGTGCAAGGAATTAACACATTTCCTTTAATTGGCATTCCCTTCTTACATAGACATGCTGCCTCCCCAGCGCCAAAATTGGTAGCTGTTAGCTACTGCTTTGCTCAGACTTCCAAAGATGTGTTTCAGATAGTGTCTCTAAAGATATAGTCACATATACCCACAAACACTCACGATTGTTTTTATATGAAATGTATATATACATACATATATATATTATTTTACAAAACTTTCTAAAATATAGGGGCCTATATCGTAGGTGGAATTTTTTTCACACACACAAAATCTATATTTCTAGGAACCAGAAAGATAAGTGAAGGGACAAGTATACAAGCTTTGCTTGTGGAAAGCCTGGGTTTAATACCTGACATCACAAGGCTCTCTGAGTACCACAGGAGGCAACCTCTAAGCAATGTTCCTATATATTTCTAACATTGAATCAAGACTGCATAAATCTTTTATAGAAGACACATAAGTTGCTCCCAATCTACTGTTGCAAGCAATCTCATAATGAATACATATTTTGCACAAGTGAGCATGATAAATTAGAATAGACTGTCTAAAATAGTATGGCTGTAGAAAACAGGTGTATTTAAAGTAATGGTAGATATAGTCACACACCAGTCACAAAAGATATACATTTTATCATTTAACTGTATCAGAGTTTATCTTCCTATATCCTCACCTGTATCTTTGCTTATAATATTTTAAATATTTTCTCTTGTCAGCTCTGTTACAAAAATTAGTATCTCAGAGTTTTGCCATCTTTTACTATGAGTGAATTTTAGGAACATATTATATGTTAAGCCATAATTCCTATTTTTATATATACGATCAAATATTCAATGTTTTTTTTCCCTAATGGATAGCTGTTTTATCCATTAATGGCAGAGCTCTACATTAAAGAAATTACCCCATGATTGATATGTTTGTGTAAAAGAAACTTCTCAGCTATTTAAACTGTTTTGTTTGATCTTTTATTATACTAACAAAGTTTATATTTGGGGTGACACATTTATATGTACTTCCTTTATGATTTCAAAGTGCTATTTTTTGCTAAATAGGCTCTTCTGTGAATATATAAATTTATTCTCATGTTTTTACAGTACTTTATAGATAATATTTTTACATATTCATTTAAAATTCTTATCTAACTGAAATTTGTTTTATGCATCAAAAGTAGGGAGTACAGATCTTACTTTCTAGAAAACTGTCAGTCATAGTTAATTCTTTATAGAATAAATTTGTATCTTCTCTGCTGATATGGCATTCCTCACAGTTCCTCAGTCCCTGTATATTTGACTCTACTGATAACTTTTATAGTTACTATTTAAGTGGGTTACTTATTCATGTCCCAGCACCACAGTTATTTAAATAGCTGCTTGTTAAATAACTGCTATGTTATTAAATAACGACTGTGACAGTTATTTAAAATAGTTATTTAATGTAGAAGAGAACACTTCTCTTTCATATTTTAGTATTCTAATATATATTCTTGTCTATATTTTAGTATTTTGTATTTAGTATTCTAAGATATATTCTCTTCTATATCTTAGTATTCTAAGGGAATACTAAATATATAAGTATTCTCTTCGATATTTTTCCTTTTGTTGACTTTTTCTTTTTGGGTCACAAACAGCCATGCTCACAGTTTCCATCTGGATCTGTACTCAGAGAATTTCTCCTAGCAATGCTTGGGAGACCCTATGGAATGTGGGCAATCATACCAGGTCAACTGCTTGCAAGGCCTTGTAATGTCACTACTACCCTGGTCTGCTTTTTTTAATAAGCATATGCTCTTGAATATGACATGTCTTATGGAGGGAGGATATAGAGGGAGGGAGGGAGGGAGCTGTGTGTGAACAGTTCTACCTAGTCCCATTAACAAACTCTTTTAATGTTTGATTAATTTCTCAAC
Organism: Cryptotis parvus; assembly: GCA_021461705.1. NCBI lineage: Eukaryota > Metazoa > Chordata > Mammalia > Eulipotyphla > Soricidae > Cryptotis > Cryptotis parvus. Next base: position 195,191 of record JAJIBD010001904.1, read on the forward strand.
TGTTTTCCCAAGTATTTAATCATATATAAACATAATATGCCTTATCTCTTCTCAAATTTTTAAACTTTCTTTTTCTTATGAATTAGTTGTAACTGCTGCCAAATAAATGTAAACAACTAGAACCAACTGCTCTGTACCTGTCTCAAAAGTCTACTCTAGTGGTCTTTCGTTGGGCACAGCCCAGGCCTCTGGTCTCCTAACCAGTGCAGGTGCTGCAGTCATTTTCAGTATAATAGTTTTAGCATGAAAAATACCTTTTAAGGATTAATACATTAATGTCAGATAGAAATAAAATGTGTTTATAAATGAAAGTGTAGAAGAAAAGAACAAATTTTCCATAGCATTAATGAAAGGAAAACTTACAAAGATACAGAAAGACTGACACTCCAAACTTTGAGGTTGTATTTGACAAAAGAAACTAGAAATCTGTGTTTTTTTTTACTTAAGCCAAAATGAAAAATGCTTCCTTTATAATAACAATAGCAGTAAATATTTAAATGTCATTAACTGGAGAAAATTTATCCTATAATTGTTCAAGGGACACTATGTGACTAGATCCTTATTTTTATTAAGAACTTTTTATTATTATTTTATTACACCATCTTTAGATATACAATTACAAGATACTCACGTTTGAGTTTTGGTTCTACAGTGTTCCAACACCTATCCCTCCACCCGTGCCCATCTCCCATCACCAATGTCCCCACCTTCCTCCCCCTCCCTCAGCCAACCTCCTTGGCGGGTTCTGTATGGACTTTCTTTTTCTCTCTACTCTCCCTCCCGCTTCCATTTCCTACACATCGTGGAATGTAGTATATTCTAGGATATGGCGCGGTTCATCATAAAGGCTTATTTGAGGTGTTTATAGAGTATGCCTCCCGCGCAAGCCTAGCAGCTGCCGTGTTATTTGATAGCCAAGGCCAGTAACATTATATTAGATCATTCTCATGACCTAATATAATGGTTTGAGCTCTTTATGTTCCTGTACCAAGCCGGCCCTGGCTCTACAGCATGTGACAGGACATATTGAGATATTACTGGTGCCCGCTCTAGCAAATAGATGATTAACGGGAAGATCGTGATCGGCGTGATCGTGATTGGTTCCATTAGTTTGATGGACTTTGGGTGCCTCATGGTCAGCTCTCCCGTTGTGACTGAGTCTGCCTGTTATGGCCGGTCACCCTGGGGCAGTTCTTGGGTGGGGCCACTGGGCCTCTGGGACAAGAGAGAGAAGGGAAGGGATGGTCCCAGCTCCATCTGATGAATGCCAGGTGACTTCTGCTTCTGGGAGCTGCCTACCTGGGCTCGAACTCGTCTACTCTGTTATCTGGTCTTGAGATCAGTGTCTCTCCTGGGCGGGCTCTGATGTGCTGGGCGTCTGGACAGCAAAAATGGTGGCTATTGTGGTAGGTGAGTCTCATCTGGCTACTTCGAAGCCCCCCAGAGGTGATGGGGGCCAGCTCTCCCTGTTGACTAGGTCCTTTTTTTAATTTGGGGAACCAGGTTGCATGTCACTGCTCAAGTCTTAGTCTAGACACTGTGCTCAGGGGTAACTCCTAGTAGTGCTCAGGCAATGTATGCAGTACTGGGGTCCAACAAAGAAAAGGCTGTGTACAAGGTCAGGACTTAACTTTTGAACTATCTATCTAACCCTCTTTGTTCTTTAATCTAGATATCATTAACATTTGTTTCTCTCTTCTCCATTAACAACTTTGATGAAAATTAAGTCATAGATCCATTTATTTTAAGTACACAAGACTACTGATTGGATACATCACACACAATTAATGGAATAAAGTTAAAGGGAACTCAGACAAAAATGATCCTTCTTCTGAGAAAGGTGCCTGCCATAGAGGCAGGTTGGGGGTGGGAGGTTAGGAGGTTGGGGTGGAAATTGGGGACATTGGTGCTAGTAAATGTTCGCTGGTGGAAGACGGGTGTTGGAATACTGTATGACTGAGACCGGATCATGAACAACTTTATAGTGCTCCATCTCATAGTGATTCAACTAAAAATATTTAAATGATCCTTCTATCTATAAAGAAATTAAAAAGGTCTTGAATATTTAGCATACTCTTTGATTTTATAGGTTCTAAATTAAGCTGCAACTTTAGCAGAAACTGCAAATATGTATTTGTTGTATTCACAATCACTCATTAAAGTAAAGAAAAATCAGACACAAAATATTTTAATATATGGTGTTTATACAAATACAACTTGAAAAATGGCTTGTTTTTCAGCCATGGGGCAAACATTTAATTTCTCTTTTTAATGTTCACTTTGATTCTGTTACTTCAGCTTTTAGATAAATCCTACTTGATATATTCCCAAACATATATATTAGGTTCAAATATATTACTAAATTAAAATACCACGGATGTAAAATCAACCATTTTTCTTTGTCTTAAATTGTTGCTTCAGCATAAATCAAATTATTGGTTCAAATGTCTTAAAACAATAAATTCTTCAAACTAATATAAAACCATTTTGTATATTAAATTGGTAAACTGAAAATAATATGATTCTCAATATGTAAGAACCTAAAATTATACTCTTTTCATCTTGTGCATTTGAAAATAAAAAAATGAAAATATAAATTTAGACCAAGAGCTTTTGTTTGTTGGGGATCCATACCTGCAGCACTCAGGGATTACTCCTGGCTCTGTGCTCAGGGATTAATTCCGGGAGACTTGGGGACCATATAGAATGCCAAGGACTGAATTTAGGACAGTTGCTTGGAAAGACAAACAACTTACCTGCTGCACTTTATCTCCAGCTCCTGTTCTTGAGTGTTTGCTCTATAATTACGCAGTGAGGACTAGAGAGCAAGCCAACAGGCTAAGCACATGCTCTGCACTCAGAAAGCCTGATTTGGTTCCGAAATCAGCATGACGGCCCAGAGCACAGCCAGGAGTAACTCACAGAAAACAATACAGCAATTAAAGTAACATAGTTGAAAAAAAGTTACCTATATTGAACAGAGATTATAAATCAAGATAAACTCAGCTACTTTTGTATTTTAATGCTATTTTAGAGGCTCCCCAGTTCAAATGCAGCAGAACTAGTTAAAAGTACATCCAAATAGAAAATAAGTATCTTGCCATAAAGTTTTGAAATTTCATTTTTCTACTTTTAAGAATAACATCCACAGTAACTTTCCCTGTCTTCATGTTAATAAGCAAGAAAAGTAATAATAGGTGCTTAGAGTGTGGGGTGGAAATTCAGTGTTGTCGAAAATGATATGATTCAGCATCAGCTGAAAAGAAACTATGTTGTTTTAACATTTTCCTACCTCAAGAAAATAATGTGTCACTTCGGGTTATGACTGAGCTGGTGACTCCAACTGGTGACTCGGGTATTCCAACCCTTGCTTGGGCATCTTGAGCAATGATTAAAATGACTAAGTATTCTCGAAGAGCTTTTTTTTTTTTCTTTTTTTCCTTTTTTGGTAACAAGTACACAGAAACTGCTTCATAATGTTTGCCATTTATTTTGATTTAATTTCGTTCTTCTTTTCAAAGTCAGTGGCGATACTTAGGAGCTACTCCTGGCGTTGCCCTCAGGAGCCACTCCTGGGGGTGCTCAGGAACCTTATGGGATGCCGTGGATTAAACCCAGGTCAGTTACTCACAAGATAAGTACCCTACCTGCTCTACTATCTATCCGGGCCCTGATTTAATCTTTTTCATGGAACTACAGTATTATGGAATTTCAGAGGTTACATTTCCCATCTCAATCTGTAAAAGATTATTACCAAAATTAATCCCATCACCAATATTCTAGTGCTAAAAGTCCCTGTACCACCTTATTATCCCTTCTGGTTCATTCTGGTGATTGCTAGCTTTTGCAAAGTCAAGGACTTAGTTTTGATGTTTCTTTGCTACTTCCTTTGCTTTATTAATTTTTCTTTATATATGAATGAAAACTTATGCAACATTGTCGGGGGCGCTGCTGGGGTCCCCAACAGTGCCAGGAAGTGAGTTCCCTTCTGTTGGAGGACAGGTTTAGCTAACTTGGGAGCTTTGTTGTTTTGCCCATTCCCAGCTTAATCTATTTAAGCAAAGGTTCATTCTAATGAGACCTCTCTTCTATGTAAACATTGCTAGAGAGTGTGGCAGTTACAGAAGTCACCTTGATTGAATAACTTCTGACTTATACATCTACTAAGACTTCTATGTTTTCTAGATTGGGCACAGCTCCTCTTTATACCCACTGCACCCAGCGTTGGACACTTAGAATTTACCAGGAGACTACCACCCTGGCTACGTTGAGACTATAGGAAGACTATAGGGAGGATCATACTAGTTTGCTCTAAGCAGGCGAGTGTGACCCTTTCAGTACACGAGAACAAGATACTCAGAATCATCCTGGTGCAGATAATAATAATAAGGACCTTGTGGGTACCATCTAGATTACATAAAGCTCATGAAGGTAAGATGTATTACTTTATACCAGCCCCCTCTCTCCAGTGTTTTACATAAGAGATAATCTCAGAAGAAGAGATTAGTCCTTGGTGTAACCTTTCTTTATACCTGCAATAGGGTGTGGCGCTGCTCTTCTACACTCTGTTTAGGGTTCTTTGTTGACATGACCCTCCCTGGATTACTTTGGTGTATATAAGGGGACTAACTTGAGTCCCTTTCGGCTTTTGGCTCCTGCGGCTTTTGGCTCCCTCAGCTTTCAGCTTTTGGCTCCTGTGGCTTTTGGCTCCTCGGCCTTTTGCTTTTAGCTTTTGGCTTTTTGCTCTTTGGACTTTTGCTCCTTCTTCTGGGTAGGACTCATCTCGGGTGAGATCCTCTCTCTTTGGTGGGAGACAAGCTCTTTTGTATGGTCTAAATTCAGACCAGAGCTAGAGTTTGTTCATTATATTGGAGTGCTGTGGAAGAACTTTAGTAGTATTAAAAGCCTTTTTTGGAGCTGCGCCGGACTCGTGAGTTTTCATCTGTTCCCCTGGCGTCTTGGGAGGTAGAAAAGAACTTCTGCCCTGACACTGTCAGGGGACCCCAGCAGCGTCCCGACACCCTTCTACCTCCAAAGCTGGTGGGGAATAGATGAAAACTCAGGAATCGGGCGCAGGTTTAAAGAGCTTTACTATTACAGGTTCCGATATACAATCCAAGAGCAGGGAAAACCTCTGGACTCTGGGTTCCCAGCTAGGCCCCAGCCATGTATAGGCCAAGATGGCTGCCGCCACATGTTGAGGCCCAACAGAGAACGGAGAGGATGGAGAAGCAAAACACCAAGGGAAGCCAAAATGGCAAAAAGGGGAGAAAAAAGGTCTTCTTTCTTATTGCAGCTTATTTTATAGCTAGAAATCCACCCAAACTCCCCAGCCCAGCCCATTGTGGGCTGGGCTATCTAGAGATGAAAACAGGAAAACAGCTCTATATAAATGTAGCAACTTCAGGAGGCCTTCTGGCTGTTTACAAGGACCCAGGGTTCATTTAAAACCTAACAGAGCTGGGAGGAGCTATAAGCTAAATGTAACTTCCCCTGGCAGGGGAGGGTCAAATGCCCTCAGGTAATTTCTCCCACCACCTCACCTAATGTCTTGAGCGAAGATCTGCCTGGAAATGCATTTATAGGGTAGAGAAGGGGGTTTCTGAGATGGCATGTCTCTGTACCAAAGACTAATACTAATGCCAGTTAAATATTTCTCCAAGCCTTCACAAGAGTCTCCTCTACTTCACAGTAGTTTTGTATTTTAGTTGCCTTTGAGTTATCAGGGAGTCATGCTTGCTAGCTTGCTTGGAGGCAAGCAGCATTTCTCTCTGGTCTAATTACTTAGAGATCCAATGTGGCCAGGCAAATATGCTGGAAGATCTAGCTAGTCCCATGATGATTGTGGTAGCATGAGAGAATATTTATACCAGCCAGTACAGAATACATGGTCAGATAAACTGCCACATTTAAACTACCCCCTATCTACAAAGTGATGTGCAGGAGGCAATCCAGGGCAGATGCAGAGGCTTTTAGATTTTTAGGTGTCCTACAACACAACTTGATTTCATGTTCTTGTTTTACTTGCATTATCACCTCAAGTTACATTCATTTTGTCCCAAAATAGCTGATTTATTTTGAATAAAGGGAATTACTAGGTCCATTCCATATTTTTCCCCAGCAAAATCTTCCTCTAATTTATGTTTTATACTCTAGTGTAGTTATCTTTCTAATATTATACACTTTTCCTTTTTTAAACTTTCCTCTTACTTTCCTTTTTTTCCAACTGGAAAAATGAAGGCTTATGAATGATATTACCTAACAAGAGTGATGGACATTTCTTGACCTTCCAATTATTAATGTAAAACTTTTTAAATTCAATACAACAAATTATTTCACTCCTATTCCAAGATGGTACCTTTACCCTAAAAGGCAATTTCATGTAGGAATTGACTAAGGCAGAGCTTAAACGACTCCTCTAGTCAGTTCCCTGGACGCGGTTGATGATTTCTTCCCAAAGGAACAATAAAGTCCAACTCAGGGTAAAGACTAGAATATTGTTGCTTTTGATTTGTGCCACCATTCAGTCCTTAAACAAATCCAAGAATTAAAGATAACATGATGACAGTGACCGAACCTTCCATGCAGTCCATGGTATAAACTGAAAAGGAAGGTTGAAAACTATTGTAATTTCTTTTGTATTGCAATTCATTTACGTTACTAGTTTTAGTGCCTTACACTTTTAAAACAAATCTAAATAATTCCTAGTGATCTGGACTTCCTCTGATATTCTAACCTGAACATAAGGCCAGAGGTGTCCAAATCCAAACAACGTCTAGAAATGATCATAAATATGCTGAGCTCTCTCTGCCTCCTTCAGGAGTCTCTTAAGTAACTGCAAACTGCGAAGAAAGATATGTTAGACTTCTTTGTGTAAATCTTTAAAAAGCATAGTTAGCCTGTCCCTTAAGTCCTCCAAGACTTAAACAATGTCATGCGGAAGAAGTCTAAGAAAGGAAGTTAATTTCTAGAGTGTTTTTTTTTCCTTAAAATAGGAAAAGTAGTAAAGAAAGGCAAGGTTGGGAGGTAGTGAGCAGAGGGGACGGCCTCTCTGTCTTCACAGGATCGGTATACATCTTCATATATCCTGATATCTGCTGAAATGGATAGCAGAAGAAGGAAGCAAACCCCAGATTGCTGGGAAACTGAGACTTTATACCAGCTCGGAAACTGTGAAACTAGAACTGAAAATAAAAAAAAGGTAAAATAAAATCTTTGCTTCTCCCTTGCTTTCTGAACGTTGAAGCAATTAAATAAATTCCTTTCGACAGAATAAATCTCTAATTAAGAATTCCTTGGAGGAGGAGAGTTGGTGTAACATATTTTCTTAAACTTGTTTTCATCACTATTTCAGAAGGAAAAAGGTAGGAGGGAGGGAGGAAGGAAGATGAGTCAAGTATACTAGGAACATATCACTCGTGTGAACAGGGAGCTGTTTCACATTAACTCTAGCTCCTCGAAACATTTTTAACATCATGAGTATTTTAATATCATATGGTATTTTTCTTATTTAGAAGACAACCTAATTGTGTTTTAAACAATAAAATTGTCAAAATCATTTTTATGTAGCTTTTTAGTCAATCAATATTTAAATTGTACTGCACTGGATATATATATATATATATATATATATATATATATATATATATATATATATACACACACACATATATAGGTGCAGGGAAAGACAACAAATCTTACTTTTGACATTTGCAAATGTCTTACTTGGACATTTGCAAAGATTAAAATAATTATGAATTATTAGAAGCATTCATTTTATTTAACAAGCCATTCATATGTATATAAAACTAGATGATAAAAATGTTGTTTAATCAAATGTTATACATCTGAAAGATGACTATTGATTAAATGGGTATATTCAAGTATATATCTAAACAGATACTTATGTGTGCTTTCTCTCACACAACATAAGAATTTCACCATTCAGAATATTATAGATAGCTTTTATATTTGACAGAAAGGTGGAAAATATTCCCTGCTCAAAGTTGTTCAGACTATCACTTTGTCATATGTCCTTGGACCCCAACCAGCCCTAACAAATATTTTGAAAGCCTCTTACCTTTTGTAGGAGATTGACAGTTACTACTTTTCTGAAAAACACTGTCATTCTTTGTTAAAACCTTTAATGCTGCCTGTCTACACATATTATTTCCTTTATACAGTAAGAGTCACTAAAGAAGACATGCACATAATGTTATTTGTTTCAGTTATGTTTTCTTCTTGCTCGGATTGTGTGTGAGTGTCAATAGATCCAGAGTTTCTAGAGAGTGAGAATTAAACAACTGGCCCTTTGAGAGGAGCTGGTCCTCTACAGACAAAGAATACAAAGCTATAAAAAGAAATTATATAAAAAGAATATTCTGAGACTGGTGAGATAGTGCTATTTTGCATGCCGCTGATCCACTATCGATGCCCAGTACTCCATAAGGTCCCCCTGGAGTGCTCTTTGAGCACAAAGCTCGAAATAAGCTCTAAGCACTGCCAAGTATGGCCCAAATCCCTCTCCAAACGAAATATTCATTTAGGTCACACCTAGCAAATGCCTAAACCTTCGTAAAATCTCTCTTTCCTGGGGTATATACACTTTGATAGTTTCAGAATGACTATTAAATGTGACTTTTATGGAGAGAATAGAAAACTAAATTTATCTTTTCCATATGAGTATATATACATATATACATATATGTATATATATAAAGTGATCATATGACCATATGAGTAATTTTCCTAATTAAACCTTATTAATTAGGAAAATTAATAAAGGAGCTCATCTATATCCCATAACTTCTAGTTAGTAATATCTAAATCTTTTTAGAATTATTATTTAAGTTCATAAAACTTATCAAGACTCTTATATAATCAAGATGGACGATTTTAAGGACTGATCCACTAGATTTATATTTGAATCAGTATTTGTCAAACTGCTTCTCTTCCACTGTTCACCTAGAATGGGTGTTGCTTACATCCAGACAGGCTGATACACACTTGTCACTTACCTTAGTCTGGCTGGCAATATTGTGGATATTCACACAGTCAAGGCTACAACACAGTAGTGAGCAGTTTCTGCTGCAAGTTAAGTGAATGCAAGCACTTTGGATATATGTTGCTGAACCCCCAAAATCTTAACATGACATTTAAAAAAATCATAGTGTATAAGCTTCTGTCACCTCAATTCCCAGCCCATGCCAGTATGACAAAAAGAAAGGTTCTAGTAAGTGGGAGTTGGGCTTAATATTTTACAAAAGCATGTGTCCATATGAGTATTAATAGTATATATATTATACTATATTTAAACATATATATATACATATATGTATATATATATGTATACATATATATATATATAAAGTGATCATATGACCATATGAGTATGTTATCACAGGGAAGTCCTTGAAACAAAAGTAAAAGTTCCCTAGCATCAAGGTTCATCTGTGTCTAGTGAGAACTGTGGTCAACTTTTTAACATTGCTGTTCCTCTTCAGAATAAATCAATCAACTTCTCTGTAAATTTTGGAGTAAACTGCATTTTCTGCTACCGTTTTGGAAATCAAATAAATTAATACAAGAAGTTCTGGTTCAGGGTGGTATTATATAAGCAACAAATTTATCTAACACAGGTAAATAAAACACATGTCATGATTAGAACCATATCCTTTTATTCATTAGTTTTGTTTATGATAGAGATAGACAGTAGATTTTAACAGACTAATATCATGTAAATATTTAATTGATGGGTCTGAAAGATGACTCAAAAGTCTGAATATAAGCTTTATGTTCTGGAAACTTGAGTTCAATCTTAAGTAATGTATATTCCCATGAGTAGCCAGAAGCTACCCCTGAAATATATATATATCAATATATATATATACATATATATATATACATACATACATACATACACAATCGATTATGTAATGGTGATCTTAGAAATTGAATATGTGAGCAATGAACAGTTTCAGCCATAAAATAGTTTGGAAAACATTTATTAATAGAGAAAAATAATTTTTAGTGAACAAAAAGGCAATTTTCATACCTATAATATGAGCTGATTTTTGTAAAAATATTTTGTTGCATAGGAAACACTTTAGAAAATTTTAATTAAAACATTGGCTAAGGTTATCTTTAAATCATGCCATTAAGGCTACTTGGAAATTTAATTTGAAATTTTAATAAAAAATAAATATGTATTCCTTCTATATAAAAGCTGAATCTGAAATATATAGAACAAATTTTATTTAAAAAGCAATAAAATATCTGACACTAAACAGGTAAACTTCACAGTAGAAGGTTTTCTATAATAGGAATACATTTCAGTTCTTATAAACCTTCTGTTATTTGGGGCTTATTTTTATCCAAGCTCTTTGACCAGAACATCATTGTAAAATGGTTTTAATGTCTTGATCAGACATGGGTTTTCCTACTTTTTTGAGCTAAATGTTGATGAGGTCCCTGATAATCAGAGGCTTACTGTATTTTCACAGGCTTCCAGTTACATTGAGAAAATCCTTCTGTGCCCGCAATAAAGGTTTCATCTCCTCCTAAAGTATGAGTCAAGAGTGGAAAACTGAAGTTCTTAAACACTAAATATCTACTTATTTACATAACCACTTATATTAATTATGTATGTGACTATAAAGCATCATATAATAGCATATAAACTGTATGCATGTGAGCCTTATAGCTTATTTTAATGTTAAGAATATACCAAACTACTACTTTGGCAATATGCTTTGAATTAAAAAGTGAAAATTAAAATAGTATGCCTCAGAATAGGATGAACATAGTTCTCTGATTATTTTATAAAATTTATTTTTTGTGTGGTTGTTTAGGAACATAATATTTAGGAACTAATCTCAGATACTGGAGACAGTAGGGCATGCCGAGTTTTTCAGTACAATTTATTTTATCTTGAATACAGGTCTGTGGGTTCTCTGAATTATCAGCTGTCCCATGAAAAGGCTCTTTTTTATTATTTCCCTTTATCATTGCATTCTTGCTTCCAAACCTTCAGCACATTTCTTTTTAATTTAATTCCTATTTTGATAAAGCAAAGACTCCAGGGTAAAGGAAAATAAATATTAGAATCACAGTCTACTCTTTAAAAGCTCATAGTCTCATCTTTTCCAAGCCAATTTCTCTTTTGAAACACCTATTCTGATTTACATTTTGAAAAGCTAAAATTAATTTTGATACCAAAAAAGATGATAGTCTCTATGGGTGGAGAAATTAGAACACTGAAGGGTAAGGAGAATTTGCAACAATGAGTATTTATAATTTTCACAACAAAAATGGAAGGGTTTGGTTTGTATTATTCAACTATGTATAGATGGTATGTGCTACATCAATATGTAGAGTAATCACTTGTCTTCCCGTTGTTCATCAATTTGCTCGAGCGGACACCAGTAACATATTCATACGTACTGTCACATGCTAGTGTAGCCCAAGGGCATCTGCTCGCTCCAGGAACATAAAGAGCCTCAAACCATGCCATCAGGTCATGGGAATGAGGTCTACAATTGGTATTTGGCATATCAAATATGACACGGGTGGCTTGCAAAGCTCTGCATGCGGGTAGGATACTCTTGTAGTCGCCTCTCATCTTGTGCATTTATTGATGTACTGAGACAGAGAAAGATCAGCTTTTCTGCTGGATGGAGCTCTGACGAGCTGTGGAGTCTGGATATTGAAAATGGCGGCCCTCGTGGTATGGGGTTTCGTTTCTCTGGCTTCTTGCGAGGCTCTGCTGGGGTGGTGGGCCAGGGCTAGAACCTGCCTTCCCTCCCTAATGCCTGTTGATCAGGTGGGCACAGGGAAAGCTGGTAGCGACTCTGCCCCATGTCTGTGAGTTTCTGGATAAGGTATACCTTGGCTGGACTTGAAAAAAGAGTGCTGTAGGGTGGGACTCTGAGGAGCTGGGCTTGTAATCAGCTCTTCTTCTGGGTGGAGCAATAAGCTCTACATAAGCAATGTTTAGAATGGGGTAGAACAGCTCATATGGTGGAGCAAATGCTTGGTAGGTGCCAGGCTTTGTTTACTCCAGTGACAGACACCAGGAACACTGTCAATTATGACTGACATAGAGATGTACACTAATATCATTTCTGTTTGACATAATATGGAAACCCACAAGTTTGATAAAAGATGAAAGGACATGATCAAGACATTGTACAGTGGGAGGGCATTTGCCTTGCACTTACTCAATTAGGGTTCTATTTTTGGCATTCCATATTGTCCCTCTATACCCCGTGAGGACTAATCATGGCCATAATGCCAGGAGTAAGATCTGACCACTGTCTGGTGGGATCCCCAAGAAATAAAACAAAAGGTGACAAAATAATCGAGAAAAGAAAAAAGAAAATAAAATGTATATATAACCTGAAGAGATGGAGAAAAAATCACAGAAATTCATATTTAGAGTGTGTACAAACCAAAGTATAAATTTTTTTAATAAGGATGAAGAGCTGGAAAAACAAAAACACCACCATGCATGAGGACTCACCCAAAACCCTACACCACTTTGAGCTATAATTCAAGACCATGCCACCAAACTCACAGTCCTTTGCTCTTGTAGTTATTGCTACACAGCTAATGTAACCACAAATGAGCCAGTGTTACATATGTGTGTCTAGAAAAACAATGACTCAGTTGGGAAGTGGAAGGAAGAAGTGGGAACTTTGCATCAAAGCATATACTACTCACAATTCATTAAAAGTGTATGCTGTGTGTGTATATATATATATATATATATATTCTTACATATGCATATATGTGAGACACACATACACACACCACATATGTGTACAGGAATTAGTCAGACTCTTACTCATCTCATCCACTCTTTTTTTTTTTGCTTTATGGGTCACACCCGGTGACGCTCAGGGGTTAGTCCTGGCTCTTGTCTCAGGAATTACTCCTGGCGGTGCTTGGAGGACCATCTGGGATGCTGGGGATCGAACCCGGTTGGCTGCATGCAAGGCAAACCCCCTACCCGCGCTATGGCTCCGGCCCCTCTCATACACTCTTATCCCAATGTCTTACTCAGGACTTGCTCTAACCAATCTTTCTACTCAGCAACATGACTAAGGTGGCCACTTTCAGTATTCTACTTTATCTGACCGAAGAAATTCCTCTTACACTGATTAATTCTCTACCTTTCATCTATTCTATTTTCTTTGAGGAGTTTCTGATTTTATTACCAAGGGAAATCAATTTTATTAGATAATAAAAAATGTTATTGCCCACCATATTTTGTCTAGATTTACAGTGTTTATGTCTGAATTTCTGCAAGTGTTTCTCTCCTGTGATTGATAATTATTTAAAAATTATTTTTGGGGTCGAGTTTACCCCACCGGTTAGTTTTTTTCCTTCCTCCCCCCCCCCCCCCCCCCCCCCCCACCTCCCACCCCCCACACCCCATACACTCCCCCCACCACCCCCCCAAGAATTATTTCTGAGACCACCCCAAAAAAAACCCCAAAAATTCCCGGTATAAACAAAAAAAAAAACTTAGTTTCTATTACTCAAACATAAAGATGTATGTATCCTTTTCATTTTAAAATACATATAAAATAATTTTTTTGCATTCAGAAGGATGTTTATGTTAATTAATACCAAAACTGGTTCTGATAAGCTATTCCTTGAAAAGGAGTTATTTGATATTACCTATTAGGTAAAATGTTAGTATATAAGACTATTTCATATATTTATTAACATATATATTTAAAAAGTTCTCTCATTAACTCAAAAATACACACACTTATATGTCTAGCAGTCCAAGAAATTATAATAAATTTTCATCCACAAAAACTTGCAGAAATCATCCACATACCACTGTCACCAAGACTATCTTTTCCATATAGCAAAGGAAGCAGCACTTGATACAATGGAGACATTTTCAGCTCCATTTTGGACACATCATTCTGGTATGTGCCTAGCTAGAAATATGAGCAAGAAATACTTACATATGAGAAAATAGACTACAGCACTACAAAAACAAAATTCTCATACTCAGAGCAGTACAAACTTGCTAAAGAGATGGATAGTAAATTTCTTTTTACAAAGCTGTCCATGAAAGAATGGATGTGCTTAATCATACTCCATTACTTCACTAAAACATAAAAATTTGCCCTTATTCATATTCGTACATGGCAAACATGACAAAACAGATCTTCAAAATGATACTTAAATGTTTAAAGTTTTCACTAAAATATGAAAGTCATTTTCCAACATTTCCAAAAAATAAGCTGTCTTAAAGTGTATTTTAAAACTGTATATTGGGAATTTAAAATAAATAGTTGGGGGCCAGAGTGACAGTACAGTGGGAAAGGTATTTGCCATGTACAGGGCCAAACTGCTTTTGATCCCCGCCATCCCATATGGTCCCGTGAGCACTGCCAGGAGCAATTCCAAATGTAGATCCAGGAGTAACCCCTGAGCATCACCAGGTGTCACCCAAAAAAGCAAATAAATAAATAAATAAATAGCTATAATTTTACCTTACAATGATCTTTGAAATTATGATCTTAATAATATTTACCTGTACATGTTTTTAACATTAAAATAAATTTACATCCTATTATTGACTTAAAGCAAAGGTATTATTTTTTCTACAGTGTCAATGTCAATATTAAAGTAGATGTATGTAATTGCTTGTATCCATCTGGTTAGAGAAAACATATGAAGGCACACTTGTGTGTTTTAAGATTTGATTATTAAATAATTCACCATAGCATCGATTGGATATAGATAAGTGATATATAATGAATTAGAATGCATTAATTTGTTGCATTATTTCTAAGGAAAGTGTATCAGCCAAAAATAGTAATTTGAGGGCCAAGAGAGATAATATATGAGGAAAGGCGTTTGCTTGCAGGCAGCCTACCATGTTTCCCAGAGCAACACCAAGCCAGGAGTAAGCTATAAGCAGAAACTACTTATTTGGCATTTGTTAAAAACATTTTCTCCCTCAAATTTATTTTATGAAAGCACTATAAGTTACAAAGTTATTCATAATTAGGTCATCGACATAAAATGTTCCATTAGCGTCACTTCCCTCCACCCATGTTCAGGTTCCTTCTACAGCCATGCCCCGCCCCAGCCTGCCATCTTGACAGGGATCTTTTTATGTTTGGATATTAAAGTTTGGATCTTGTGATCTCAGTATTGTTGATTATAGTTTTGATATCTTTCTAGCTCTATCATTCCTTAATAGTCCCAATATATCTACATCCCCTTGACCCCTGCCCCGTTGCCTCTCATCTATCTCCCCCCCCCCACCCTTCTCCTTCTCTCCATTCCTTTCATTCTGCTCCACAAACTCTGGGTCCAAGGAAAAAATTAGACATCCCCTTTTTTTTTTTTCTTTTTTGGGTCACACCCGGCGATGCTCAGGGGTTACTCCTGGCTCTGCCCTCAGGAATTACTCCTGGCGGTGCTGAGGGACCATATGGGATGCTGGGGATCGAACCCGGCCGGCACAGGCAGGCAGCGTGCAAGGCAAATGCCCTACCCGCTGGGCTATGGCTCCAGCCCCAGACATCCCCTTTTAAACCAATTTTCATTGTTAAAAAAATTGTTAGCCTAAGTGCCTCCAGATGTGGTCTTAGTGGTCCCTGAGAACCACTGAGTGGCCTTGGTTCCCTGGAGACCACCTAGCTGAGAAGTTCTGCATCACTGAGAACTAGAATTCAAACTTCTAGTTAGCCCAGTATCCCTGGAAAGGTCCCACAGAACCCATGAACCTCTTTGAAAATGTCAATCCTATAAAAAATAGGTTAGAGAATATACCTCATATTTTTATTTGTTTTATAATTAAGTAAAGAGAAAAGGGATTAAGAGCGGATCCTCCTCAAGATTGCTATACCTATTCTGCTTCGTTTGTGGTTCCATATAAATTCCAGGATATTTTATTACTATTTCTTGATTAACATGACTGTAATTTTGATTAGAATTTACAGTCTGTTTATGACTATAGAGAGTATCATATTTATATCAAGAAATTCCAATTCATTGTTTGTATACTTATTTGTATCTTATTTAAAATTTAAAATTAATTTCTTATAATCGTTGACATCATTGGTTAAATTTATCTATTTCATCATATTTTAATGCAGTCATAAAAAAGACTTTTATTTCTTGAAAAGATATTTTGTTAAGGTGCAGAAATATAATAGATATTTTACATGGTGATTTGAATCATGAAATTTCACTGTTTATTATTTCTAATGGTGTGTGTGAAGTTTAGTATTTCCTATGTATAGAACCAGTATGAAAACAAAAACAATTTTTTTCATTTTTAATTTACACATCTTTCATTTCCTCTTAAACCTAGTAATTCTAGCCAGAACTTCCAATATTATATTGGGAAAAATGTTTTGAAGTAAGAATGCTTCTTATTTCTAGTGATACAGAAAATGTTGTAAGCATTTATCAGTGACTATAATGTAAACTATGAGTTGTCATCTGTGGCCTTTATTAAATTGAGGTGCAGTATTCACCTTTGTTGTGTTTATTAAGAAATAATGTTCTATTTTATCAAATGCTTTTCAGTATTAAGAGCATCAAACAATATTTATTTTTCATTCTGTTAGTGTCACATGTTACTTTTATTGATCTTTATATCAAAGATAAATGCCACTACTTGACCATTATGTATGAAACTTTCTTGTGCTTTATACATTTGGTTTGCTAGAATTTTGTTGAAACTTTGCTCATTTATATGTCTCAGGAAAATTTTCTTATTTTCTATTATTTTTGTATTGTTTTTTGATAGCCTTCATCTAGAATTACAATCAGAGTTACATTTTTTATCAGAGTTACATTTTCCTGAACTGTTTATTTGTCTTCAAAATTTTGGAAGAGTATGAGAAAGACTGGCATTTATTCTTTCATTAATCTTGGTGGAATTCATTGGAAAAAATTATCTGGTACCTTATTTTTATTGAGAAATTTATAATCACATCTTTGTATTCCATTTACTATTGGTCTGTTTTAAGTTTAAATTTTTCATAATTGAGTACCAGTAATTTTATGTTTTTATCAATTTACAATTCTGTATATAACTGTGGTCTCATGAATTATTTTTGGTAGTTGTGAGATTTCAGTCATAAAGTTTCCTCTTCATTAATAGTTTTTTAGAGCTTTTCCCCCTGATTTCTTATTTGTCTACTTAAGGCTTATTAATATAATCTTTACCTAACACTATGGTCTCTATTTTATTTCTGCTCTGAACCTGAGTATTTCTATTTCTTTTGCTTTCACATAATTTTTCCTTTATCAAGTTTCTTGAAATGTAATGTGACATTGTTTTAGAACTACTTTTCAAAGATTGTTATGCTGTGTTTCCAGTTTTATTTATTTCCAGATTTAATGTATTAATTTCCTCATATATATGGTTCTTTAGTTTTCCTTTCTGTAATTGATTTCTACTTTTGTATTTTTTATGGTCAGAAAATATACTTGGTATGATTCCAATTACTGTACATTTGCAACAATTTTTTAGGTACCTTGTATATATTCCATTCTGAATAACGTTCTGTGTGCCCTTTGAAATGCACATACTCCTTTTTTGAGGAGTGATATTCATGGTAGTTAGATACCTTTTCATTTGGTTGATATTTGGTTATTTGGATCTTCTAATGTTTAAATCAATTTATCCCTGTCCAAAAGTGCAGTCTATTTACTATTTTCCAAATGTCTGCACCTGATATGGTCTTGATTCACTTTTGGTGAATTGCTAAAAGATTTCAATTTTACTATATGAGTTATGGAACGCAGGTCACAAGAGGCCTTGAATCTTCTACTTCCACCTTGGTACCCTGAGGTGAATATGTTGGGGAAAAGTCTAGTAAAACTTAACAGAAGAGACAAGGTCAAGAAGGGAAAAACTATCGTAGTAGCCAACTGGGAGGTAATGAATGATTCAGCTTTGTTATGGAAACCATTAGAATTTACAAGCTAAGCCAACCTTTACTGGGTCACAATGTGTTGAGTGGGCACAGGAAAATAAAATAGCGGAATTATCTAATTACCACTAAAGAATAGTGTGAAAGATTAAATTGTTCTTGTTTTAAGTCACTAAGAGGCAGGATTATTCTTATATAGTGAGGGAGACTATGTACATTTACTTAATCTTACTATAAAGCATGATAGAATAGAATAAAGTAATTGGAAGTTGTTCCCATCTTTTAAATAATTTTATTGGTAGTTCCATGAGTCCAACTCATGAACATACTGATTTTTAAAGTAACATTGTGCATTTGTAAGTCTACATATATGTACAGTAGTAACAAAAGTAAAAAGTAACTTGTCCATTACCCAGGTATAATGTGAATTACACAAGGACCTTGGGAAATACTTACATGCAAGAAATATTACTTATTTAATGGCTTTGATTGAACAAAACATATAATGAGATATCCCATTATCTGAGATACTATTCAAATTTTCATGTTATAGAGAAAATGGAACAGTGAAGGTAAAGGAAATTATCCTATTAAAAGTGGTTTCAAATTAATTAAGGAAACTAAAGAACTGTAAGAGTCTTAAATGAGTAAGAATTATAATAATCATATACTGCATTATGCAATTATTTGAAAATTGAAGTAATGTCAAAGCAGAAGAGCATAATTATCGAATTTATAAGCCCCTATTTGAACATTCTAGATCCTTTATGAAATCATTTGATCACTTGACATCCCATTATTCATCGATTTGCTCGAGCGGGCGCCAGTAACATTTCCATTTGACCCTATCACGTGCCAGTGCAACCCAATGGTATCTGGTTGCTTCAGGAATAAGAAGAGCCTCAGACCGTTCATTCAGGGTCTTGACGAAGAAGTTTCACCATCTTGTAGATGGGCGGCCACGTGATCTTTTGACATCCTGTGGGCTGGACATGTAATGCGATTTGGAGACTACCGCTGAACTAGAGCTGTTAGCTTTATGAAATAATCCAGCAAATGTCATTTCAACTTATATGAATTTCCAGTGTATCATTGAAACCTATTAATATTTAATCAATGTTTTCTAGGCACATTGACTCTCATAAATTACTTTTTTTTAAAGTGAATGTTCTCTTCTCATGTATATTAACAGAACATGATAGAATGACTTTCACTTTCAATTTACCAAACATTTTGAAGGCTCCTCCATGGAGGCCTGGTTGAACTGAATTTCTCCAAGGTCCAGGTGAAATCTCATTTATTATTGTGTTCCTGGGGCTAAAGTTTTTGCAGTTCTGTGTCATAACAGTTATTCAATAAATGTTAGACTGTTGAATGAATGATCAAAATGTAATATTAAAATTTAAATATTTATATTCTAGATTCTTGGTCATTGTATGCATGATTCTGCACTCAAATTCTGACCTCTTTATGCCTTCTTGTAACATAAACAAAAAATTGCTGACCTGTGACATTTGCTCAGGAACAGTTAAATATTTTACATGGTCACCATCAAATAAAAACAAGTAGGTGGCTAACTACTTAAAAACATATGCACTAATTTTATGTATTGAAATTGTCACATACTAATATCGTAAAGGAGGAAGACTCAGTTTCCCCTTGCCAACCTGAGAGAAGCCCACAGTTTCTCCTTGTCAGAAGTTCCAGTTCTCCCATTAACCTACCCCGCCTCATCCTAAGGCCCTATCTCTAATATTTCCGACTTTCCCGGAATCATACAATTCTGTCTGGAACCAGGAGTCACAAGACTAAGATAACAAACAATACCTGAGGCAGATAGCCAGAAAGATACAAACCAGCCAGACCACCTTGAAGATTTCTGGCATTCTCTGTAATACTTGGTTGATAACAATGCAGGAGGCCTTTAAAGGAACCTACAGGAGACTCTTTTTACTTTAACTTAGTCCTATACTAAGTTCCTCCCCGCAAGGGGAGTTCCTTTCCTATCTCCTCTACTTTCCAATAAACTTTTCTACTTTCTAATTCTGAGTCTGAACACCCTTTATTATTCAATATTTTCATTCTTGAAAATATTGAAGAACCCTGGGAATCGCGATCGAACAGAGACCTGCCGCCGCTGCTTCTGCCCTGCCTGCATCAATAGAACTTTAGAATAATAAGTGTAGAAAGTAAGAGAAAAGAATTCTAAGTTATAATACTCACTCCAGAGTGGAAAAATCTATGCTAAGTGTCTGGAATAGATTAAAAGAAAACCAAATGTTATTCCACCACTGTGGCTGTTTCCCATGGCCATGCTCTATGTCTCAGGATTATAACACTGTTATTCCTTCATTTTGAGGATCATGTTCTATTACTTTATTTCCAGGAGGAGCAGCTACTGGAGCATCTTGAATAGAGAGGGGGAATTAAAATAAAATAACTCTTCTCTGTATCCATTATCTTTCATCAACCTTGACTTTTAAAATTATATGCCCTCTGGCTAAGTTTAGAATATTTTTTTCAGAACATATTGATTCACAAAAGCACTTTGTGGTTTACTTGTAGAAAAATGAACTTAGTACTAATAACATACTTATTCCTTGCCCCTGATGTTATATAAACAGAAATATTTTCAGAAATAAAAACATGTTTTTTTATTCTGGAATATACTTTCCCCATGTATTACTATTTGGTTTAATACCTGAAATCCTTTACTATTTTATATTTTAAATAAATTATCCTCAATTTTTAAAAATGTAATAACAAACATAAGATTAAAGTATATGAAACTTATTTCAAATACATGGGCTAATAAAGATACATACGCAAAATATTTTCAATGTTATATAACCTACCAGACTATTGTCAAATATAATAGAAAAATATATAAAAATCAAAGACTAGGCATGTTATGTTATTATAAGATAACTTTGCTGCTTGAAAGCAATTTTGAATGGCCATTTCTTAAATTAATTTTTTGTCATCCTCGGTACAGGAACTAGTACTGACTCTACCATCCTCATAATAACTGCTAGAAGAGAATGGGAAACCCCATGGGTAGTGCTTGGATTTGAAATGGAATAACCTACGTGCAAGGCAGCCCTTTACCTCTTGTACAATCTCTCTGGCCCATTGAAGTTTGGAAAAAAAATGGATCATAGGAAACCACACATTGCTGGGGACTGACAATGGTTCTCTGTGTGTGAAGCATATGGCCTAGCCCTTTGAGTTCTCCCTAGAGCCACTGAATTTTATGTCATGTTTTGGAGCTGAATCCCAAGGTCCTTGTGTATGAGCCAAGAAACAACCACAAAGTAGTAGATATAATTATCAATCTACATGTCTACTAGAGAAATGCAAATGTACTTCTTCCTTTATTTTTTCTTTCTTGGTTAATTTTATTTGAAGCAAATAGGTGGACAAAGTAAGGTCAAATTTAATGTGTGAAAAATAGCTTAGGGAGTCAAACTCTAGGAAAAGAATGTGTTCAGGAATGATATATGCTTACAGTGGCACATTTCAGGAAGAAAATTAGCATTTTATGGCAGTGTACATATGACTTGTAAGTTTAATCTTTTAAAAAAATGCTAACAGGTTTGGAGAAATATTGCGAGTGGGTAGGGAACAAGCTCTGCAAAAGAAAAAGGAAAACAAAAACCCAACAATAACTCAACCCCCATTGCTGAAAAATGGAAAAAATAAACAATTAAATAAAGATATGTGTTCTGAAACACTTGTGTCATTTCTCCCTGTTGCTCATCAATTTGCTCGAGCGGGTGGCAATAATGTCTCCATTCATCCCTGCCACATGCTAGTGTGGCCCAAGAGCATCTGCTTTCTCCAGAAACACGAAGAGCCTCAAACCAGCCTCGGTCATGGGAACGAGGTCTATTATTGTTACTGTTTTTGGCTTGTCAAATGTCACACAGGTAGTTTGCCAGTCTCTGCGTGTGGGCCGGATACTCTCAGTAAGTAGGTAGGCTCTCCCGGCCTGTGCCAGCCCAGGTTCGATCCCGGCATCCCATATGGTCCCCAGAGCACTGCAAGGAGTGCTTCCTGAGTGCAGAGCCAGGAGTATCCCCTGAGCTTTGCTGGGTATAACCCAAAAAGCAAAAAAACAAAAAATGTAGGTAGGCTCTCAGTTCTTGTACTCAGCTACTGCAATGTGGCGGTGTGCAAAAGGGACAGTCAGTAGCAGCTCTGCCACGTGTATTTGTGTTTCTGGTTCATGGCAGACAGCCAGGGAGCATTTTGTGGACAGTTCCATCTGGTCTCCCAGATGGGTGAGAGTTGGGGGAAAGGGACCGCAGCTCCATCTCCACAGAATCTGGGTGACTGTAGCCACTGAGATCAGCATACCTGGTCTTGAAATAGGCTTCTCCCTTGGGTGGGGCTCTGATGAGCCAGGCTTGAGATCAACTCTCTCTTGGGTGGAACCCTGACGAGCTGTGGAGTCTGGACATTAAAATGGCTGCCATCATGGTGTGGGGGTTCCTCTGGCTTCTTCTGAGGCTCTACTGGAGTGGCAGGCCAGAGCCAGAACCCGCCCTCCCCCTGGACGCTCATGATCAGTTAAGCATGATCATCAGAGCACCACCCTATAGAGAAGCCTGTTTCAAGCCCAGGTATGCTGCTCTTGGTGGCTAACGTCACTGGCTTCCTTGGATATGGAGCAGGGGTTCATTTCCCCCACCTCTGTTCTGTTACGGAGGTCCAGTGGACCCACCCACGAAGTGCTTGTGGGCTGTTGAATATGAAACAGAGACACAGATACATGGAGCAGAACTGCTACTTGTATGCTTAATAGCGCTAAAATAAAATTCAATCATATTTAAAAGTTTCAAATAATTACAAAAAGTGCAGGTTGGATATGCACAATTCAATTTCTCTTCAAAAAGCAATTTCATAATTTAACCAAAGAAGCCTATGTTTTCAAATGCTGGCTTATGTTCTCTGAAGATGGTACAAGCCTTATTTGTACTGGATTTGCATGTAGCATTGAACAGTGCAGGTAAACAGTTCAATAGATACTGAGAGGATGAAAACTTTAAGCTATAAACTTTAAATATGTAAATAAATCAACACAACTCAGAAATGTGGTTATGGCACATCTTTCGGGGGAAAAAATCCAATCATAATTGTAAGCTTAGAAATGTGTTTCTTAGAGATAGTATTATCTTCTCTATTAAATGTTATGTTCTGTGCAGAAATAAAGACAAGAAGACTAAAGACTTAAGATACATATTAAGCTAGATCACTATAGTTAAATTAATGGTCCTCAATGAAATATAAAGTCAATACTTAGCATAGATAACTAACTGGTCTTGACTTTGAAAAATTATGTACAAACTTCACACTTATCAGAATTCACTAGTGTAATCACAGGTAAATACAGTTCATTAGTCTTTCTAAACACTGAATAAATTCTCAGTGTTTGACTATTTAACTATACTTTTGTTATTAAGCTATTTATCATTTTTGAGTTAATTTTTCTTATATGTGAAGTTAATAGCACTAATAGTGTCATTAAAATTATTTCAGTCTAATAATGTTTAAGCATTTAAAACTTAAGTAAATTTTTGCTGAAAGATGTAGCAAATACTAAGAATTTTGTAGTATTCATATATGAGTGGAGTGAAAGGTCAACTTTTTAGTATTTGTTTCAATTGTCTGGAGCTTCTTGATTATAAATTTGGAAAATGTGGTATATATTTAGCGAAGTGTCAATATTTCTTTCATGCACCATCATAGGTAAGTATATTTTTATACTGTGAAGATGTTGGATCCACTATGTCTTTCTTTGACCTATCGGGTGTAATTACAGCTTTGAGCAACGTTCTGAGGTTGGGAATGCTTTATTATGTTTCTGCTTTTTGTCAGCTCACAGTGTCTCAGATATTTGTTGGTCCAAGAAAGATCAAAATCTTATAAAACAGGTCAGAAATAACACATCTTTACAGGTAGTAATAAAATTCTCTATCAAATATTTAGAGTATTGGAGAAATACATGAGGGTAGAAACTGAAAAATACACAATGGTATCTTAGAAAACAGTTATAAATTTAAGAAATATGGACTATGAATAAATTGAATTCATTTTAGGCATAATCACATTTATGATATTTACCATATATAGGATATTTGAGAATAGGAAGAACTTTTCATTATGTAGAATCATGAGGTATCTTCAGTGACTGAATATCATGTCGAGTAGACAGTAGCAAAAATTAAAAATGGGATTACATCAAATTAAGAAGCTTCTGAAACACTTAAAAAAGTACTGGAATGAAGAGAACCTCACAAGAGAAAATATTTTCTCACCTCTCATCTGACAAAGGGCTAATTCCAAAATATATAAAATACTGTAAATTTTAACAACAGACAGCAAGCAAACAGCCCCATTGAAATTATGAAAAAGATATGAAAAGACACTTCCCTAAAGAAGACACACAGGTATTTGGGAAAAAATTGCTGCAAATTATTTATCACTAGGTGACTGCAAACCTAAACAGCCATCAGATATCACCTCATTTGATTCATATCAGCACACATCACAAAGAACAAAATCTGTTTGGCCATGAATGTGGGAGTAAGGTTAGGTAAGGAATCCTAACTTACTGTAAATGAGCTCAATAATTTTTTTTTTTTGCATTTTTTGGGTCACACCCGGCAATTCTCGGGGGTTTCTCCTGCCTTGGCACTCAGGAATTACTCCTGGCGGTGCTCAGGGTACCATATGGGATGAGGGGGGTCGAACCCAGGCAGGCAGGGGCCGACTGCGTGCAAGGCAAACACCCTACCTGCTGGACTATCGCTCTGGCCCCAAGCTCAATAAATTTTGAAAACAATACGGACCCTTTCCGCAGTTAGAAGAAATATACTTCCATATAAACCAGTATCCCAGTTCCCAGATCTAACCCTAAGGTTCCAAACACAATATTTTAAAAGACCCAAATATTTATTGCACAACTATTCATGCTAGACGAGTGGTTCTCAGATGTCAGAATACATAAAAATGATCTGATATCTTGTTAAACCAGATAGCCATTCTGAAATCTAAATTTCTGAATCAGTTAGGTCTACTGGAGTTTGAAAATATATTTTAAAAACTGCCCAAAATATGCTGACAATCCTGATATGAGTACCATACTTTAAGATTTATGTACTTAGAATAATAATATAATCATATTTATTAATCTGAGAATACTCATCATGGAAGAACAGTATTTAGTTCATGGAAAAAGAACAATATTTACTCCTAAATAATTTATCCTGAAATTAATTCTTTAGAGAAAAATATATCAAAGCATTTCTCTACTAAGATACTGCAAATTAAATCAATTTCAATTGTACAATAACACATTTAAAAGATCCTTTTATTTTGCTACTTAAATTTGTCTATACACTAAAGGGAATTGTCAGGTCTCTTAACACCTGCTGACTGTATAAGAGATAGCGTTATTTGACAATGTGTTTAAAATCTAGTGAGAAATTATATATATATGCATGTATATATGGCAAAGTGTGTAACTCCTCAATTAAAAATGTGAAATGAATCTGATACTTGGAATTAATTTTATCAATAATGATCTATTGTTGGAGGACAGGTTTAGCTATTCTGGGAGTTTTGTTGTTTTGCCCACTCCCAGCTTAATTTTATGTAAGTCAAGGTTCATTCTAATGAGACCTCTCTTCTATGTAAACATTGCTAGAGGGCGTGGCAGTTACAGAAGTCACCTTGATTGAATAACTTCTGACTTATACAGCAACTAAGACTTCTATGTTTTCTAGATTGGGCACAGCTCCTCTTTATACCCACTGCATCCAGCGTGGGACAGTTAGAATTTACCAGGAGACTACCACCCTGGCTACGCTGAGACTATAAGAAGACTATAGGGAGGATCATACTAGTTTGCTCTAAGCAGGCGAGTGTGACCCTTTCAGTACACGAGAACAAGATACTCAGAATCACCCTGGTGCAGATAATAATAAGGACGTTGTGGGTACCATCTAGATTACATGAAGCTCATGAAGTTAAAATGTATTACTTTACACCAGCCCTCTCTCTCTCTCCAGAGTTTTACATGAGATAATCTTGGTAGAAAGGGTTAGACCTTGGCATAACCTTTGTTTATACTTGCAATAGGGTGTGGCACTAAACTCTGTTTAGAGTTCTTTGTTGACATGCCCCTCCCGGTTGGATTACTTTGGTGCATATAAGGGGCTGACTTGAGGCCCCTTCACGCTTCAGTTTTGCGTTTTGGGCCCTTTTTTAGCTTTCGGCTTTTTGGCTCCCTCAGCCTTGCGGCTTTTGGCTTTTGGCTTTTTGCTCTTTGGCTTTTTGCTCCTCTGCTGGGTAGGAATCAGCTCGGGTGAGATCCTCTCTCTTTGGTGGGAGACTTAGGCTCTTTTGTATGGTCTAAGTTCGGACCAGAGCTAAAGTTTGTTCATTATATTGGAGTGCTGTGGAAGAGCTTTTTGCACTATTAAAAGCCATTTTTGGAACTGCACCGGACTCGTGAGTTTTCATCTGTTCTCCTGGCGCCCTCGGAAGTAGAAGAGAACCTCTGTCCTGACACTGTCTGGGACCCCCTGCGGCGTTCCCCTACAATCTATATTGAAAATAAAAATAGAAATTAATTACAAGTAAATTAGTTTCAAACAAAACCACGTTAAAAACATTACTTAAAAATTTAACTTAAAAAACCTGCAAATCAAAACTGAAAAACACTGAGAATGGGACTTACATGTGTTGCATGTGACATTCTTGTATAAAAATATGTGATTTTGTTTTAAAAGAAAGGGAACAGAAATAAGGGAAATCAGTGAAGGAGACTGAATTATACTAACTACAAGTACTAGCAAGAAGTTCTTGAACAGGGGAGCAATAGAATTTCCTTGCTGTTGGTTCTTTGGTCACAGATTAAATATGTATTTGAGAATTTATTTCTGGGGTTTCAGTTCTGTTCCACTTGTCTGACTGTTTTCATTTCATTTCCTCTTTAAAAAATATTCTAAATCTGCCTAGAAGTTGAGAGAGCTCTTCCCCCCGCCCCTCAGAATACTTTGGATATTGTTTGTTCTATGTTGTTAAATCACAACATAGAATTTTCAAGAATTGCACTAAATCTATATAATCTGAGTATGATGGTATTTAACTATGCTAATTACTCTAATCCACTAACATGAAATATTTCCCATTTCTTTTGTGTTATTCTGTTTCTTTTAAAAAATAGAGTATTTACTATGCTTCACATGTATCTAATTCCCAGATACTTGATTTTTGATGCACTTGTCTATAAAATTGTTTACCTTTTCCCTCAATTTTTGTATATAGAAAAGCAACAAAAATGTTTTAATGTTTTTTATAGTCTGGTTTAGTCTAGGTGTATTGGAGGGTTGCTATTTTGCTACTGAATGGATACCTAAGTAGGCAGGACTTGCCAAGGGCTATGTCTGAGGTAAAGGAAAACTGAGCTGTGGAGCTATTTCAGGGTCTACAGTTTTCAGGAATAATGACAATCTAGAGAAATCTTGAAGCTTTGTTACACTAATTTGATATTCTGAACTGGTTCCAAATTTTCTAATAAAATCATTTTGTTATTATCTGAGATGCATCTTTCTTTTCATTAAGAAAGACATCTTGAATATCCTTTATGTCTTAATAATTTTATTGAATTTCCAAACATTATTTCATCCAACCACTTATTAAATAAAGAACAAAGAAAAACAAAACAAAAACCCAGAAATATATTTCTTATCCCTCCAAGAAGTTGTGCTTGTATTTTGTATTTTGAAACTTGTATAAGTTTCCTAAATTTTCCTGGTTATAACTAATAAAGCAATAGTATTTTAATTTTCAAGTTTATACCAATTCTTTAAAATTTAAAACAGAAGTTAAAGACCTTATACTTTACTTGTAATAAATAGAAACACTGATAATCCCATACACTTCTCATAGTAGATCCGTGCAATTCAGTTCATTTAAGAGACCAAAAGTAGGGCTCGAGGGGTAGAGAACAAATGTAGCAAGCGAGAGGTCCTGAGTTTAATCATGAAGCCAAATGAACCACCTCACACACTGCCATGTGGACCCATGTGGCCCCTTATGTATCTAAGGCTTGATAGTCGTGCATGTCTGAGAACAGATAGTAACATAACTGGAAATATTGCTGAAACATTCCTAAGTGAGGTTACTGTAGAATATGTAGGAAAAAAGTGATGTATTTAGATGTAAATAGTAAAAATAAATAACAATATAGCTGAACATTTCAAAGCACTGGGAGAAGATGAGTGATATATGGACTCTTCACAAACTTATCAACTAGTTGATAATCCTAGTATACCGACAGCATGAATCATAGGAATAGCTGCCAACTGTGAATAATATAAATGTAGAGTGATATAACGCAGTCAGAAAATGAATATTCCTAATGACAGGGCAGCCAAAATTTCTACATCAGTTCGGCAGAAATAATGCTAAAATTGTTAGTCATTTTATTAGCCAAATAAATTACCTTAGTATTTATATCTTTTGGCTCTCTTGTGATAACTACATAGTCACAATTCCTTTTTTTTAGCATTTATGAGGAAATTAACACATTCATTACATTTTTTTTTTTTGCTCGGAAGAAATTTATTTTTTGGTCACATCCAGCAGTGCCCAGGATTTATTACTGGCTCTATACTCAGGAATAACTCTGGCTGGCTCAAGAAACCATACAGGATGCTGGGAATTTAATCCAGGTTGGCTGTGTGCAAGGTAAGTGGCCTACCTGCTGTACTGTCTCTCTGGTTCCATTAGTAACTCTATTCTTTTTTTTTAATTTTTATCATACCATCTTTAGATATACAATTTCAAGGATGTTCATAATTGGGTCTCTGTCATACAGTGTTCCAGCACCAAGCCCCTCGACCAGTGCTCCATTCCCACCATCAATGTCCCAACACTCCTCCCCATTCAACCCCACCCTGCCCCTAAAGCAGGCATCTTTTCTTTCTCTCTTTCTCTCCCTCTCTGTTTCTGTCTCTGTATTTCTCTCTCTCTCTTCTTACACTTTGTGGCTTGCCCTATAGATATTAATGGTTTATGATCTAAGTCTCTATGTATATATTCAATAGCGAAGTTCTAGTGTGACATTATAATTCTCCTTCCTCATCAACCTCCCCAGTTTGTTGCAACTACAATGATCATTAAAGTATATAAATGTGAAAGATCCTGGGAAGGAGCTGATCCTAACCTTCATTAATAATGAAGACTCTCCAAGTCTGGCCAGCGCAGCCACCCACCACGTGTCTGCTAACCCTAGGAGCTATGTTAGAGTCGGCCAGTGACTGAGCCATTTACCAAACTCCAGATGCTACTTCACGTGGGTCAGCGGCGCAGCTGTGGGTCTGGTCTGTCTCTTGTCCGGCTTTGCTCCATTACATTTCTAATCCATGAGCTAGTTTTCCCTAAACCTCAAAATATCACTTGGTCAAATTTTTATAGAAATCAGAAATTAAATTTGAGTGTCTGAAATCCCCCAGTATCTTTTAAATTTGTTTTAGACACTTAAAAATCATATTAAAAATTTTATATTCTTTATTAGCTCAGATATATTAGCTTCTTTTTTAGTTTTAAGATAATGAATAAAACCTCAGGTCCACAGAAAATGAAAGTGTCCAGAATTATAGGGCTGCAGTACATACTTTCCTTCAGATGTGGGTGGAAAAAGGCACAAGTCTATATAGACAAGAAAGAATTGATGGGGAAATAATAAGTTACTTCCTACCAGGAACCCGGCAGAAATGTATTTATTTTAATTCACACTCTTCTTTCAATCTAGTATATAAGGTCTTTTAGTATTTTTTAATTCCCACTCTTCTCTGTACTCAGAAGGTAGAATTTTATGCACATAAGAACTTCACATAATTTATTGTCAGACTTGGGGACTGTCACTTGAATTTCATTGTAAAGGTCTTCATTTTCTGAGTTATTATCGATGGGTTATTCTTATATGGTTTCTTCATGGTTCCAACATTTGTAGCTGTTTTAAGCAAGGGCCTAAATTATTTTTCTAGTACCACAACAGTTGCCTTCAGACTCCACCTTGTGCCAATACCACCACCAGAACAACAGTGATCTCAGAACATACAGGGGGCATTAACACTGACGTCAATGCTTGCAGTAACATCAACACCACACTGACCTCATATAGATCCCTACCACCACTATATAAAGAAAGTAATGAAAAAGCAAGTATTAATTCAATCACAATAATAGTGCCTTTAATTTATTTCATCTCAAGGACAAAGCCTGTGCATTGGACCTGAATTAGAGTGTAATAAATTTATCTTGCAATTAGATTAGCATTTTTAAAAAAATTCTGATTATGAAAATAAGGCTCAGAGAAGGCAAATAACAAGTTTGTTATTCCAGGAAAGTGTAACAGTAAGAACTGGTTTGCAAATTGAATACAAATAACATGTTATACTATAGTCTTTTGATACTAGTTCTAAATTTTTCTGGAAAATTGTGAGTATAAGCCCTCAGCACCACTGTGTGTGCCAAAGAAAGTTTATCCCTTCTCCAGATGTATTTTTTTCTTCTTAAAATCACACTGATATGTTTCCATTCTAGTTTTTATATATCCTAAGTATATATTTTTAAGGAAAACATTTTAAAAATTACTAATGCTAATTATAATAGTACCTTATTACTACATATGTGTATATAAAAACAAGATACTCAGAAATATACTGTCACTAGTCACTTGTTTTCCCGCTCATAGATTTGCTCAAGTGACCACCAGTAGCATCTCTATTTGTTGGGAATGTGGTCCATTATTGTTACTGTTTTTGGTATATATTGTGTACACCACAGGTAGCTTGCCAGGCTCTGCCATGGTTCTGGGTTCATCCCAGGGGGCCCAGTCCTTTTCTATATCAGACCATCAATCATCCAGGGGCAGAGCCCGGGACATAGACAGGCCTGACTCCTGACTGCCACCTGCCAATGCAGCTGGGCACCGCAGCCACACCCTACAACACCTCAAGCGGCATGAAACATGCTGTACTGTCTTCCAATTAAAGTAACGTTTTCAGTTTAAATGAGTATTGAATACAGATTATGTTAAATTGGTAGAAATTAGAATCCACTGGTAAATACCTATAGTGTGCCCTATGCTTCCAGATAAGCCCCCTAGAAATGATGAGCAGATGTAATATCTACCTTGAAGACAGATATAAAGATATCACAAAGCATTGAACAATATCAAAGGAGAATGAAATATAGTCCAGAGTGTCACCAATTAAAACACAGTAGAAGCTATTAGTAGGTTTAACTTCTTGGCTATGGAGGATTTTGGCAAGTTATTAGAACTGTTCTCATTTTTTCAAGAAATAAAATCTAGCATTTTAAGGGAGAGTACAGTTTAGAAAGGGTGTATATAATGTTAAATAGAGCAAACACTATTTAGGTGGCAGGATATTTTAATGGACTTCATGCACAAAATTTACTATTATATGAAAGAGGATAGAGGTTTAGAGATGAATACTCCATTCTTTCAACTAGCAGGTCTAAGGCATATCATTATTTTTTTGTCTTTCACTATTGATATGCCTGTGATTTACACCAAAATCAGAATAAGATTTTAAGAAAAATATTAAATATAGATCAGAAAGATAGTATAGGACAGTAATCTTGCCAGTGAGTGCTTTGGCCACAGACCTGCTCAACTCCATGCATACAGCATATAAAGCCCTTGAGGACTGTTTGGAATCACTCTTTTTTTTCTTTTTTGGGTCACCAAACACCTGGTGATGCTCAGGAGGTATTCCTGGCTCTTTGCCCAGGAATTATTCCTGGCGGTGCTTGGGGACCAAATGGGATGCGGGGGATTGAACCCGGGTCGGCCACGTGCAAGACAAATGCCCTACCCTCTGTGCTATGGCTCTGGCCCCTGGTATCACTCTTGAGCACAGGGCTAGACCCTCACCCCTGAGCACCACTCTTAGAGGCCCAGCCCCACCACAAACCGCTAATTACATCTTTTGAAAACCAAATATTATTAATGAAGAAAATACAAGACAATGTGTAAAGATTACATTTTTTTAATAAAGGAAGTATATTTTATTTTATTTATTTATTTATTTTTAATAACACATATGGAGAACTTTTAATATGGAGTCTTTTTTTTTACAATTAAAAAGTTCATGTTTGGGTTTTGGTCATACAGTGTTTCAGCACCCGTCCCTCCACCAGTGCCCATCTCCCACCACCAACATCCCCGGTTCCCTCCCCCTTCCCCAGCCCCTGCTCCATGGCAGGTTCTTTATTTCTTTCCCTTTCTCTCTCTTTCTCTTTTCCTTCCCTTCCAGACTATGGATTACAGAACATACATTAAAAGGTTGTCATGTGACTCCTTTTGCCTCTATTTAATGCTCAGTTCTAGGTTGGCATTAGTACCCTCGACTATTATTAGCACCCTGTTCCATTTTCTGTCTTACCTAAACTCTGACTCCCACACGTTTGTGATAATTTCCACCTTTGACAAGACCTCCCGATATATGCTTCACTTGACCTTGGATATTGGTATCATAATATGTACATATATATTTATGCCATGCAAATAAATGCAGTCATTCTGTATCTGTCTCTCTCCTTCTGGCTAATTTCGCTCAACATAATCTTCTCCATGTCCATCCATTTATAGGCAAATTTTATAACTTCATTTTTCCTAACAGCTGCATAGTATTCCATTGTGTAGATGTACCAAAGCTTCTTTATCCAGTCATCGATTTTCGGGCACTCTGGTTGCTTCCAGATTCTGGCTATTGTGAATAATGCTGCTATGAACATAAAAGTAGGGATGGTGTTTCCGCTGCGTATTTTTGGTTTCCCAGAGTAGATTCCCAGGAGTGGTATGGCTGGGTCAAATGGGAGTTCAATTACAAAAAATCAGATCAAAATGGATTAAAGATCTCAATATCAGACTTGAATCCATAAAGTACATTGAAGAAAATATAGGAAAAACCCTCCACGACATCGAAGCTAAAGGCATCTTCAAAGGTGAAACATCACTAACAAAGCAACTAGAAGAAAACATAAACATATGGGACTACATGAAACTAAAAAGCTTCTGCACCTCAAAAGAAACAGTGACTAAGATACAAAAGCAGTCCACAGAATGAGAAAGAATATTCACCCAATACCCATCTGATAAGGGGTTAATATCCAGGATATATCAGGCACTGGTAGAACTTTACAAGAAGAAAACAAACAACCCCATCAAAAAATGGGGAGAAGAAATGAACAGAAACTTCAGCAAGGAAGAAATTCGAATGGCCAAAAACATATGAAAAAATGCTCATCATCACTAATCATCAGAGAGATGCAAATCAAAACAACAATGAGATACCACTTTACACCACAGAGACTGGCACATATTCAAAAGGAGCAAGAACAACAAGTGCTGGCGTGGATGTGGGGAAAAGGGGACACTCATCCATTGTTGGTGGGAATGCCGGCTGGTACAGCCTTTCTGGAAAACAATATGGACTTTCCTCCAAAGAAAGGATTACATTTTTAAAAGCTTTCTATCTATATAAGATCGTTAGTATTTATTTCATTCGTGGATCTACCTTAAATTAGTTTTTAAATTCATTTACTTTACTTTTCATTACAAATAAGAACAAGTCTTGATCAGTGTCATTCCAGTATAGTTGCTTTAGCTTTACTCTAGAAAGAATGCGGCCAGATTTTCATATCTCTATTTACACTGTACCAAAGATGACTCAGAGGGTGAGCAGTGGGGAATCACACAGTGAACAATGTTAGAGCATCAGGGAGTAAAGAAGACATCAGCGCCCATGTGCAGGTGTGCCAGACGAATACTTTGAACAGCCAAATGATATTGCCTGGCATTACTGATATTACTTGTAATATGTGCACTGAGTGAAAAATAAATTCTTCACTAAGTAGTTCAAGCTTCCTTTTTCTTGTCCATTTCATTCAGGCTCTTCTGCTCCTGTCGATGTTCTGTCTAACAGTACAGTTCTCACTACCTACAACTGAAATCTGTGGTCATTAATGCAATTATTTGTCCTCTTCAAGTGCCAGTTTGAAATCATCTAGTCTTGATGTGAAGTGGAGTTATTTCTCCTGATTTAATTTGTCGATTGTGTTTCACAAATAACTTAATTTTAATTATGTTCCTTTAATAGTAGTAAGTAAGTGGAGTCTGGATGTTGAAAAAGGTGGCCCTACTGGTAGCACTCCACAAGAAAAAAACAGCCAACCCCATCAAAAAATGGGGAGAAGAAATGAACAGAAGCTTCCAAAAAGAAGAAATTCGAATGGCCAAAAGGCATATGAAAAAAGTGCTCTTCATCTTTAATCATCAGGGAGATGCAAATCAAAACAACAATGAGGTACCATCTCACCCCACAGAGACTGGCACACATCCAAAACAGCAAGAACAACCGGTGCTGGCGTGGATGTGGGGAAAAAGGGACTCTGATCCACTGTTGGTGGGAGTGCCGACTGGTCCAGCCCTTTTGGAAAACTATATGGGCATTCCTCCGAAAACTAGATATTGAGCTCCCATTTGATCCAGCAATAGCACTCCTGGGAATATACCTGAGAGACCAGCAAAACACATAGCAGAAACACTATCTGTACTTCTTTATTCATCTCTGAGCTATTCACTATAGCTAGAATCTGGAAACAACCTAAATGCCCGAGAACAGAGGACTGGCTAAAGAAACGGTGGTTCATCTACACTATGCAGTACTATGCGGCTGTCAGAAAAGATGAAATTATGAAATTTACCTGCAAATGGATGGACATGGAGACTATCATGCTGAGTGAAATTAGTCAGAAGGAAAAGGACAGATATAGAATGACTGCATTCATTAAAATGACATAAATAGATACCAGTGTTTTACTGAATGTGGGAAATGGTAATGGCAGATTAAAACTCACCATTGAATATACACAAAGAGACTTAAGTGATAAACTCTAAATATCTGCAGGGCTAGCCACAATGTGTAAAAAGAAGAGGGAGAGAGATGCAGAGACAGAGAGAGAGACATAGAGACAGAGAAAGAGAGGAAACTGGGATACCTGCTATTAAGGCAGCCTGAGGGTGGGCAGGAGGGGGTGGGGGTACATTGGTGGTGGAAATGGGGCACTGGTGGAGGGATGGGTGCTGGAATACTGTATTACCAAGAACCAATTATGAACACCTTTGTAATTGTATGTTTCACCGTGGTATAATGAAAAAATTAAAAAAAAAAAGAAACTCACCATGTTACCCCCAAGAATTAGAAAATACGGCTTTTAATAAATACAAAGCCAAATCCTCATTAAAGTTCACAAAAAAGAAAAAAAATAAAAAAAGAAAAGAAGAAAAAAGGTGGCCCTCATGGTGCGGGGGCTGCCTCTGCCTGGGTCCGCCGCTTTGAACATCCAGACTGCACAGCTCGTCAGAGCTCCACACAGAAGAAAAGCTGATAAAAAACCCTGCTCGTCAGAGTCCCACCCTATAGCCATCTATTTCAAGCCACCGTTTTCAACATCTGGTCTCCACAGCTCATCAGAGATCCATGCAGCATAAAAGCTGGTCTTTCCCTGGTTCATCAATAAATGCACGAGATGAGATGCTACTACAAGAGTATCCCACCCGCACAGCTGAGTCTGGCAGACTACACATGTCGTATTTGATCTGACAAAAACTAGTAATAGTTATAGACCTCATTTCCATGACCTGAAGGAATGGTTTGAAGCTCTTTATGTTCCTGGAGTGAGCAGATGCCCTTGGGCTACACTAGCATGTAACAGGATATATGGAGATGTTACTGGTGCCCTCTAGAGCAAATCGAAGAACAACGGGAAGACAAGTGATACACGTGAGTAGTAGTAGTAAATAGAACCTTTTATCATATTTCCCTGTACTTTTTCATTTTTTCATCCCTTAGAATGGAGACTGCTGTTACAAATATATATATATATATGACTATTTATATGCTATTAACTTCTATAAAATGATTTTGGTTTGATTTTTTTTTATCTGTTGTGCAAATTTGTTCTTAGTTTTATCGACTGAGTAATATATCAATTATAATTTAACCTAAATGATTGAAAAAAAGTAAGAAAACTATTTGAAATAGTTGTAAAGTCAGCCAAAAATTATCATTAAGTTAAAAATACTGCTTGTTTTTCTATGGCTTTCACTGATAATCTAAATAAAGAAATCAGTCAGAATTGGTCACTTGTATAAATGAAGGTGCACTAAAATGATAAATGAACTACAAAAGTTTTTCTCATGTTATGAAAAATTTCTTTAAGGTATGGTTAGGTATCAGAACTTGAATTTGGGATCTAGATAAATTCTGTGATGTGAATGTTAATCTCGGTCTCTTAAATCTAAAATGAACCAAAATACTTGCTGTGGGCTTTTGGTAGTTGGCTGTGAGGAAGGTTCCTTTAATTCCTATTTTTTGGAGGGTTTTAATCATGAATGGGTGCTGGATCTTGTAAAACACTTTCTCTGAGTCTGTTGATAGGATCATGTAGTTTTTATTTTTTCTCTTATTGATATGATGTATAATGTTGATTGACTTGTGAATGTTGTATCATTGTCAACGGAGAAAAATTGAAAGCTTTCCCCATAAGATCAGGGACAAGACAATGATGCCCCCTCTCACCTCTTTTATTCAATATAGTACTGGAAGTACTTGCCATAGCAATCAGAGAAAAAAGGACATTAAAGGCACCCAGATAGGCAAGAAAGAAGTCAAGTTATCACTATTCGCAGATGACATGATATTATACCTAGAGAGCCCTAAACTCTCTACCAAAAAACTCCTAGAAACAATAGTCGCTTATAGTAGAGTAGCAGGGT
Organism: Cryptotis parvus; assembly: GCA_021461705.1. Lineage (NCBI taxonomy): Eukaryota > Metazoa > Chordata > Mammalia > Eulipotyphla > Soricidae > Cryptotis > Cryptotis parvus. The sequence continues at coordinate 232,001 of JAJIBD010001904.1, forward strand.
AGAAAATCAATACCCAAAAGTCAGTGGCTTTCCTATATACAAATAACGAGAGGAAAGAGACATAAAAGAAAATTATCCCATTCACAATTGTGCCACAAAAAAATTAAATACCTAGGAATCAGTTTGATGAAGAACGTAAAGGACCTCCACAAAGAGAACTACAAATCATTATTTCAAGAAATAGAAGAGGACACAAGGAAATGGAAACACATTCCCTGCTCATGGATCAGGAGAATCAATGGTCAAAATGGTAATACTCCCTAGAGCTTTATACAGATTCAATGTCATCCCTATAAGGATACCCATGACATTCTTCAAAGAAATTGACCAAACACTCCTGAAATTTGTATGGAATAATAAATCCCCATGGATAGCCAAGGCAATCCTTGGGAAAAAAGATGGGAGGCATCACCTTTCCCAACTTCAAACTCCACTACAAATCAGTGGTAGTTAAAACAGCATGGTGTAGGAATAAAAACAGACCTGTGGACCTATGGAATAGAGCTGAGTAACCAACCTCAAATACATGAATAATTAATTGTTCAAATACATGAACAATTAATCTTCGATAAAGGAGCAAAAAGTATGAAATGGAGCAAAGAAAGCCTCTTCAACAAGTGGTGCTGGGAAAACTGGGACTCTACATGTAAAAAAATGAACTTGGACCTCTGTCTAACACCATGTACAAAAAATCAGATCAAAATGGATTAAAGATCTCAATATCAGACCTGAATCCATAAAGCACATTGAAGAAAACATAGGAAAAAACCCTCCACGACATTGAATCTAAGGACATCTTCAAAGAAGAAACACCACTAACACAACAACTAAAAGAAAAGATTGTCATATGGGACTACATGAAGTTAAAAAGCTTCTGCACCTCAAAAGAAACAATGACAGAGATACAAAGATAGTCCACAGAATGGGAAGGAATATTCACCCAATACCCATCTGATAAAGGGTTAATATCCAGGATATATCAAGCTCTGGTAAAACTTTACAAGAAGAAAACAGCCAACCCCATCAAAAAATGGGGAGAAGAAATGAACAGAAGCTTCTACAAGGAAGAAGTTCGAATGGCCAAAAGACATATGAAAAAAAATGCTCATCATCATTAGCCATCAGAGAGATGCAAATCAAAACAACAATGGGTTATCATCTCACACCACAGAGACTGGCACATATCCTGAAGAGCAAGAACAACAAATCCTGGCAGGTATGTGGGGGGGGGAAAAGGGACTCTCATCCATTGTTGGTGGAGATGTCGACTAGTACAGCCTTTTGGAAAACAATATGGACATTCCTCCAAAGACTAGACATTGAGCTCCCATTTGACCCAGCCATACCACTCCTGGGAATATACCCTGGGAAGCTGAAATTATGCAGCGGAAACACCATCCCCACTTTTTTGTTCAAAGTAGCATTATTCACAATAGTCAAAATCTGGAAACAACCAGAGTGTCTGAGAATCCATGACTGGATAAAGAAACTTTGGTACATCTACACAATGGAATACTATGCAGTTGTAAGAAAAAAAAATGAAGTTATGAAATTTGCCTATAAATGTATGGACATGGAGAGGATCATGTTGAGTGAAATTAGCTAGAAAGAGAGAGACAGATATAGAATGACTGCATTTATTTGCATATTATGATACCAAAATCCAAGGTCAGGTGAAGCATGGAACAGGAGGTCTTGTCAAAGGTGGAAATTATTACAAATGTTTGGGAGTCAGTCTAGGTAAGACATAGAATGGAACAGTGTGCTAATAATTGTCGAAAGTGCTGATACCAACCTAGAACTTAGCATTAAATACAGAGAAAAAGATACACATGACAACCTCATTATGTATGTATTATAATACATAATGTGGAAGGGAACAAAAAGAGAAAGAGATAGAGAGAGAAAGAGAAAGAATTTAAGAACCTGCCACAGAGGCAGGCTGGGATAGGGGAGAGGGAATCGGGGACATCGGTGGTGGGAAATGGGCACTGGTGGAGGGATGGGTGCTGGAACATTGTATGACCGAAACCCCAAATATGAACATCTTATGAGCATCTTTGTAACTGTATATCTCACGGTGGTATAATAAAATATTTAAAAAAAAATAAAATCAACCAAAATAAAAACAAAACACTGCAGACAAAGTCTATACAGAATCAAGAATCTGAGAAAGCTGTCCACTTGGCAAATAAATGCATTATTTAAATGGAACTCGATGTACTTTTCTATTTGGTTTTGGCAAAAAGACTTTACAGCATATGAAACATAAAGATGAAACAATGCAGAATTTGGAGAAAGGACTGTTCCCTTATAAATGAATTGTAAATGATAAAAATGTTGGAACTTATATTGATTGGGATTCTAATAGAATTTAATGTTTTGTCTTTTTTTAATTACAAAAGATCAACTTTCACATTTTATGTATTTTAAAGATAGGGACTGGAGAGTTAGCCTAGCATATAAGGAGCTTGCTTTGCATACATTCAACCTGGGTTTTACCCCCAGCACTTCATATGGTCACCTGTTCACTGTCAGGGGTGATTACTAAGTTTGTAGCCAGCAGTAAGTCACAAGTACTGCACAAAACTAACATAAAAATACCCTCAAAAAAAGCTATGATTGGGGTCAGAATGATAGAACAATGGGTAAGTCATTTGCCTCGTGCATGGCTGCGCCTGGTTTGATCTTCAGAATCCCTTATGATCCTTCCAGCACTTCCAAGAGTGATTCCTGAGTGCACAGTCAGGAAAATTTTCTGAACATTGCCAGTTGTCACTCAAAAAACAAAAAGTATATATGAATAAGAAAAACAAGTTAAAAGTAACTAAACTTTCACATTTAACCATTCTCACAAGACTTTTCACATATTTAATAAATAAATCTGTTTGTGAGATTTGAAAATTGAGTCAGTATATTAAAAGTCATATGATTCAAGTAATTTAGCTCAATTGTGGAGAATCAGAACTGTGAGGGAAAAAAAGCCTTATTAAAGGATAGTTCTTCACCAGTTGAGTGTTCAAGTTATTTTTGGGATGTGATTGTAAATAAGTGAATAAAGAATAAAGTTTGACATTTGCATGATGAAATATGAAGCACATTTTCAATAATTTCAGTGATCCCTTAAATATCATTCAGAAGTGTTAGCTGACCTAAATTTTCATTTGACTAATGACTTTCTTTGCAAAGCATATGACAAGCTGTCACTGCCGTAACTCTGGTAATACATCAGTAAATCTAACTTTTCTGAGTTTTGTATGTTTATACCTAAAGCAATTGAAAAATCTCTGAACAAAATAGCAATTAAGACAATAACTTCTATAATCCAGGGAGAGTATTAATGTTTAAAACATTCATGTATTTGAATATAATATAAAATTCAAGGCTGCATATGGCTGTTAAATAAAGAATACTTAACTGTATCCAATGTTAAAAATCTTCATCTATCTTTTTTTGATATAAACAAAATAACCTTTGGAAACATCTATAACAAAGATCCTAATGAAAAATAGCACTTGAAAAGTCAAAAGGATCTCAATAGGCAGGTCATTATATGTTTTTCTACACAAGGTTAAATACCTGAAGAATAATTTTAATGTATTTCCACTTGCTTAGGCTTCTCAATGAGAAATACTAAATAAAAAGTAGGCAGAAACGAGAATCTATTGATGACCTTATTTCAATTTTTAATCTCTAATACTAGGAAATAAATTTTAATAATATATGCATATATACATATAAATAAATATAAGCTCATAATTAGTTGTTTTATCATTGAATGCCATCATATCTTTTAAAATTGATCTTTAAGTGATTGGGTATTTGCCTGGATAATCAGTGTTAACTAGGTAAAAATCTTTTGCTGTAAGCAGAGATTATTTGATTATAAGGTAAAGAAGCAATACTAAGTAGCTCAAACAAAAATGGACAGATATTTGGCAGTTGCATTCACTATTACTCAGATGCATAAAAAGAAGCTGAGTCACCCCATAGCATATTGATAAGCAACTTACATTCCTTGCCTTTCTCTAATTTTCTGCCACTGTTTATCATATTTCTGTAGCCCTGTCTCATGCTAAATTCTTTTCATCTCAGTTTACCATTGCCACCCATAAGTTTTTCATTGGTCCACATACAGCTGCCCTAGATAAGACTCACACAGTGCCTAACTTAAAGGGCCTAAAGAGCTAAGCTACTTTGCATTGTAAATTCAGGGACTTGCTGCAGCAAAGCACCTCTGAACCAATGAGTTGTGACACTGAGGGTAGACAGAAAGGGGCCGAAGTGGGGTGGGTATTTTGCAAGCAAATTCTCTCAGAATGGCCCAAGGCCATTGACACAGATGCCATCTACTTATCATCTTAGAAAGATCTGGGGATATCTGGATCCTATGAACCCACCCAGAGTCTCCTGCAGAATTACCCAAATTCTACTCAACAATTCTATTCATAAATTAGTTCCTTTTTTGAAGAAAGTACATTCATTTAGAAATTCAAATAACTTATGGTAAGATTGCACATGATGTTTGAAAATCCCTATTTGTTTAAAGAAACAGTTACTGTCTGTTTGTAATATACTATTGCTGTAAGGACACTTGACTATTACCTTATCTCACTATTTTATAAGGATGGGAGTTTGAAAATATTAAAACTTTCATGTGGCTGGTTATTTGGAAATAGTCAAGTCTAGAATTTGGTTCCTCATTTAAGTCTCGAATCCAACATTATTTTTGCAGACTATGCTCTATTTTTTTAAGTTGTTTTGGTTTGTTTTTTATTTTTATAATTCAGTTTGAATTATAGAAGGCTGAATCTAAAACTTTACATGTGAATCTCCTAGTGACAGTTTCGCAAACAAATTGACCACATCATATTCAATCAATGGTTTTTGCCTGACTGATGTCACTGTGGTCCCAAAATTCCAACTGGATCAGAACATTGTCTCCTTCATGCAAAATTCTACTTCACAAAACAGTGAGAAAAGGCTGCAAAATTTAAGAAGAGAACACCCAAATGACCACCAACTGGGAGTTCTTTGGCACCATTGCAGCAACATAGGAAGATGCTGTGATTGACGACATCGATGAAGAATACAGCTGACTGCAAAGCAGTGCAGAGAAGAGATAAAGGAAGGCCTCAAAGAGAGAAGAGCAGCAATACTGGTCAATGCAGCAGAAGCCAGAAAAAGCATTCACAACGCCTGCCTGTCCTTCGCCACCTATAAGACCAAGATGACTGCCCTCCGACATCCTGAAGGATCTATCACATCTTCCAGAAATGTTTTTTATTTTCTTTTTTGAAGAAAGGCAATGGAAAAGATTATTCATGACTTCTACTCAGATCTCTCAAAAGCCACATCTACCTGCCCCTCTTTTGACATCAATGATCACTTCCTTGTAGAATGGTGAGATCCTGGTGGTGAATCTGTAATACAGCTCACGAAAGATCTTGATGTATTGGGATTAAACACCCTGTTGGCTTGGACTTCGATGACTGCTTTAGTCTCAAAAGAATCAAAGGCTTTCTGTAAATCAATGAATGTTAGACAGAGTGGCATCTTGAACTCCCTACAAACCTCAATGAGCTTGGTTACCATATAGATATGGTGAAATGTGGTGAATCCTTTTTGGAACCCAGCTTGCTCACATGGTTGTCCTTCATGTAATGTTCTGCCAATCCCGTTCAGGACGACTCGAGTGAACAGCTTGTAGATGATGAACAGCAGGCAGATGGGGTTAGTAGTTGCAGATGTCTCCGTTGTCTCTCTTCTTGAACAGTAGAACTGTCCTGCTGGTTTTCCATTAGGAAGGCACCTTGCATTCAGACGGTAGCATATGAAGAATCAAGCCAATGTATTGATGAGTACTGATGGCAGATTCTTCGGTGTTCGGGTCTGACTTTGTCTGGGCCGGTTGCTGTTCACTTCTTTACCAACAAAATAGCATGCTGAATTTCAGAAATGAGAAAGTTGGGAACGACATATCCTTCCTGTGGAATTTGATATGTGGGCAGGTAGATGTGGCTTTCGAGAGATCTGAGTAGAAGTCATGGATAATCTTTTCCATTGCCTTTCTGGAAGATGTGATATATCCTTCAGGACGTCGGAGGGCAGTCATCTTGGTCTTATAGGTGGCGAAGGACAGGCGTGCATTGTGAATTTTCTCTGTAACTGTATCCAGGATCTCGAGAATTAATTTCATGTCAAGAGACTTCATCTTTCAGAGAGTTTATCTACTCCCAGAATATCCTCCTCTATTCTTATCTGATGATCACCAAAGCCTAATTATGTCACTAACAGCTTCTTTTTTTCAACTCGCTTACTATGATTCCTTCCAGTTTATAGCAGGGAAGACATAAACCCTATGTCTGTACATGGGGCAAACAGAGACATATGTTTTTGGTGACTTCCCATCACCACAGAGAAGCAGCAACAAAAAGAATAGAATTTAGAACTTCCACTACCATTTCAAGCAGAGTAATTCAACACGAAAAGGAATCCCATATGAACTAATATTCTTACTTGAATTGAAATAAGATTTCCTTTCCAACATCCACACCTTCACCACAGGACATTCTGTGAACTGAAAAGAAAGGCTGTGCGTTGAAGCTGTGCTGTGCTAACAGTTTAGCTGACATATTAACTTCTTGTTGGAGAGCTATTTAACTTGAAAAGAGCTGCAGCAGTTACAGTGGTGGGGAGATTTGGAGCTGCCTTCAATTTTATATTCATGAAAGCTCTACAGACTTTAAGATCTGAAAAGGCATGGTTTCTGCCAGTTTGAAAAATTATAGCTGGGAGAAATAGTCATACACAGTTAGCAAATAGTACTTCGACCCTTACGCATTCCTAGGTTGTTGTTTTTTTAAACAAAGTAATATGAGAAGAACAGAAATGACAAATTGTGAATGGCGAAAATAAAATTGACTGCTAATGTGTGATTACACCTAAAATACATAAATAATTTTCTCTTACATGTTGAACCTAATAGTGAGAAAACAAATGTCACTAAAGAGTAATGATATTTGATGATACTATTTTAGCTATAATAAATAAAATGAATATAATAATATCTTGTTTCTAAAAACTAACATCTCCACACTTTTCATATATTTGATATTCATCTACTATCTGCTACTGGTTTTATAAAGGACCCTATTAATGTACTATTTGCAGATAGAAAAAGAGGCAGAAGTCTTTGATTTTTGCCTTAAAAGGACCCATAAGTAGTTCTAAAGAGTTTTATTTAGCATGCAGAATAGCATGTTTTTATGTGTAAGTTAATAAAAATGAACGAAGTTTTTATCATAAGGTATGTCGGAGTGTACTGGGCACCCGGACAGAATCTGGTAACAGGGTCAGGGATGACCTTTTGCCCCAAGGGATCGGAGGTGTCAGATGAAGAAAGACGCAAGGATCCAGCAAAGTTTCAAAAGGCTTTACTCTCACAGATTCTGGAATGCAATCCATCAATAGGAAAACCCTAACTTGGGTTCCTGGCGAGGCCCGGAAACTACACAGTTCCAGGTGCAGGTTTAAAATCCTAGGCCAAGACAGCTGCTACCATGTCTTAGTGCCTAACAGGGAAGAGAACTGAGAGGTGGAGAGGAGAAGCAAAGAGCAAGGAGAAGCCAAAATGGCAAAAGTGGCCAAAAAGTGAGAGCCATACAGTCTTTATGGCTTCTTTTTTTTTTTTTTTAATAACCACCGTGAGATATACAAAAAAGATACAATTAAAAGTTCATGTTGGTTTGGCATACAGTGTCAGCACCCGTCCCTCCACCAGGCCCATCTCCCACCACCAACACCCCGGTCCCCCCCCCCCCCGCCCGCTCCATGGCAGGTTCTTATTTCTTTCCCTCTCTCTCTCTCTCTTCCCCCCCCCGACTATGGATTACAGAACATACATTAAAAGCTTTCATGTACCTTCCAGAGGCTTTTCATTTTGGACTGCCCACATCAATGGGAAGCGGTTGGGGTTAATTCCCCTCAGGTAATTTCTCAGGGACCTCACCTAGGTCCATTGAAATGTTAATACTGCCCAGCCAAGATCTGCCAGGGAAGTGCCCCTGCAGGGTCAGAGTGGGGGAAGTGCATAAATCTTTCTTTACCAATGGGTATTATACAGCCAGGTATATATTTCTCCAAGCCATCACAAGATTCTCGTCTTTACTTCATAGTTGTTTTGTATATTAGCCTTTAGACTTATTAGCCATGTGTGTTTACACGGAGTCAAACAGCATTTGTCTCTGGTGCAACGTGGCCAGGTAAATATACTGGTAAGATCAGGCTAGTTCCATGATGATTGTGGCAGCATGAGACAAAATATTTATACCAGCTAACATATTATAAATGGTAGGATATACTGTCATGTTCAAACAGTTTTCCTCCTATCTACAAAGTGACCTGCAGGAGGCAACTCCAGGCAAGATGCAGAGGCTCTGGGCAACAGTGTACTGCAGCGAGGGTAATCATATTTTGTAATTTTAAAGGAATTAGATTAACTCCTAGATTTCACTTTGGCATTCAACAAATGAGTAAGGTTAGGGAAGGGCTTGTCAATAGTTGGAATGTACCACAAGTATGTGGGGACAGAGGTTTAGTAAGATAGAGAAGGGACCAATTTGCCAACAATAGTTGGAATGGTAACACTGGACTAGAACTGGGTATTGAAAGTAAGTAGAGATATATACAAGATAACTGCTCCATATGTATTGCAACCACAATGCACAAAAGGGAGGAGAGAGAGAGGAGAGAGAGAGAGAGAGAGAGAGAGAGAGATTTCAAGTTCTGACTACATGAAATTAAGTAATATGTATGTTCTATGACTAGCCATAAAACCATATATAATATTAAAATTAATTTTAATGAAAATATTATTCATTAATGTTAATGAACTAAATTAATTTAAATAATGGTCCTATTGTTTTATATGACTAATATAAAATTAAGTTCATTCAATTAATTTTATGAGCCTAATTCTATTTTTGTATGATGTTAGAAAGGTCTGATAACAAAATTTCAAAAACACTAAAACAAACAAAATACTTTTACATTTCTCACATTTTAGTGTCTGTAACACACAAAAAATTTTCATACACACTAATATACTAGTTTACACAGCTTTTGCAGTGCACAAGTTATAAAGCTATTCCTGCTATAGGTTGTTCTATCAATTGCGCCAGTGAGTTGTCATTGTTATATTTTATTAATTAAAGAGAATCATTTATTGGAGTAGGAAAAAAGGTGGACCAAGGGAATAAAGTACTTCAAATGTGTAGATTCTGACTTTTATTCTTCCCAAATTATTGGAGTTACTAATCTCTCTACTATGCCCAAATTAGCTAGATGAACAGATGTAATTCCTAAGTACTTAGTTTATTTCAGTTTGGCTCTAGGACTAATCAACAGTTTTAACGTTTTATCAGTGATGACCAATGTGCATTCTATGTATTTGTTGATTACTTTGATAAGAAATCTTAAAATAAAACAAATTTCAAAATAATGAATGTCATCCAATGGAAATCAAACTATTTAGTCTAAGTATACTTAAGTACGATGAGTAACTAGAGATATGGTTTGTCTACTTTTGCATATTTTTATATGTGCAATGTCAGGACAGTTAAATGAAAATAAGTCTATTCCTTAACTTATTAGTATTCTCCAGGTTAGTAATATGGGTCATATGTATCATAGAGATTTAAAACATGGTCTAGACACAATTGTATTATTTATTTTCTTTATAAAACTTACTGTAGTTCCCTTGTGAGAATTGACTTTATTTTGTAACAATTTTCTTTATAGCAATTGTCCTCAATATTGTATTTTTTTCCTGAGTTTTTTAACATGTCCTGCCACAATTCCTTTGGAGTCATTGAATTAAGGCATTCCACCCACAAAACAGAAAATAATCATTTTAATGTGACCATGAGAATGAGTAACAATGCTAGTACACTAATAGGAAAGTCCAGCATCTCTGTATATCATTCACAAGAGTAAAGTTCATTTGAATGAGCATCTTACAGGAAAATCTGGCAGAATCTCTAAACATTTTAAAGATGAAAAATAACATACACTTGTTAATTTCCTAGTCACCAGGGGGCCACTTAAAGAGATTTACTATAGTTGAGGGATTGTTCAAGGTTATAATATAGCCCATCACACATTAAAATGGAGAATGTGCTTCTGAAAGAATGAAAAAAAATTTAGTAACTTTGATTTTTACGTTCTGTAGTGGGTCCCTAGAAAGTGGCTGATGTCCTTCACACTGCACTGTGGTTACTTCCCTGCGCCTCCTGGCATTTTGCTGAATACTGTTTTTAACCTTAATGGGCATGCAGTCATAAAGAATGTCAAGAAATGCTAAAATGCATAGAGACGTTTGAGGTCCTGTTTATGGAAAAGAATCAAGAAAGTGTGAAACCAATAATTAAAATGTGTGTTTTATATATTTTAAAATAATTATATTAATTTTTAAATTAATTTTAACAATTATTTTTAAATTTTAAATATTTAAATATTATTTAAAGTAATATTTAAATAATTTAATTGTTCTAAAATAATTAAAATAATTATATATTTTAAAATAATTTGAAATTGTTGTTTTAAAATGAGACTGACATAAACCTGAAGCAAAAAAAAGTTGCAATTTATGACCAGAGTTTGATATTATCTGAAACTAAATTATTCTATTTGAAGCATAAATTGTGGATTAAAAGTTTATTATTTCTTTGTATTAGTATAGCTTCATTTTAATAGGAAAGTCAATGCAAGTTAACTTTTGGAATTTTAACACCTGGAAAGCCAAAAATGTATTATGGTTTATGTTCATTATTCCATAGATGAATGTACAATTGTTTCTCTGTACATATAAATATACAGTGAAAGAATAAACTCGAGTGATGAAATATGCCTTGCCAATCATTATTGAAACATACTAAATCTGGAAATATATCCTAGTAATCAATAAATATGAGTAATATCTGCAACTTGAATTTATTTATAGTATGTACATAAACTTGACAGTATTAGTTGCAAGTAAACTCAGATGTGGCCTGGAAATTTACACAGTACAGTGATAACAAAATCCTATATTTGGCTGTTCAAATCTTCCCTGTAGGACTATTAATCAAAATTATGTTTCATATTTAATATGAGAATATTTAAAGTTACTATGCCATTCGATTACTTTCCATATCTCTTATTTCTATTTTAAAATAGGATCTCTACAGATAATTTATGAGTAGATGACTTATAATAATTTATAATTCATAATCTTTGTGTATACATTATGATATTAGCTTGCAAAATTACTTGTCTAATTATAACTTAACATAACACAAAAATGTGAAAGTTCTTTTGAGAAATAATTTGTCACTTTTTAATTTATATTTTTAAAAAATAAATTTAAACTTTAATGAACAACTAGCAAGGTGGTAACTAAGCTATATTCCAGGATATCTAATTACGTTAATGGATATTTTAACCAAAGATGGCAGTTACTTCTGATGAACCTATAAAAAGCAATTCCAAAATAGAATTGTTTAACAATTCTAAAGTAGAAATGTCTAGATGCTGGGGTTGGGTCATATTGTATTGGTGAATGTACATGCTAGCACATGTCCAGCTCAAGTTCATTCCCAGCAACGCGTGATCTTACAGGACTTGCAGCCCTGGAGCCCCTCAGAACCACAGGTAATGGTCTTGGTCTTCCTGAACACCTCATTATGGTGGTTGTCAGGGTAATCACCAGCAATGCAGGTCATGAACAAAATGACATTTTCAGGTACTTGTTCTGAACTCTTGGCCCAGTGGAAAGAGAATAACCAGTGGATATCTGGGTCACCTGAGCACTGCAAGTTAGGACCTCCACACAGACAGAAAGTAAGAAGGCTTGATCCTTGCTAGGTGTCACCATAATAAGACAAAAAATTCTTAGTAGGAAGTCAGGTTTCTATGATTCATATCACTGGCAATTAAAATGTTCAATACAGATGCAATACAAAATTCACAAAATACCAATAGCAAAATATAAACTTAAGTGTTAGGATACTAAATTTATATTTATAAGCATTATAAAGAAAGATTTTACATTAATTCTAAAGTTATATGCAAAATTAGTACTTTGCAGATCTTAGTATAATAGCCAAGATATGAAAACAACCCAAATGCCTAACTATAGATAAATGGATTAAGAAATCGGGTCTCACACACACACACACACACACACACACACACACACTAAGATACACACATACACACTGGAATATTATGTAGCTTCAAAAATGACAAAATACAATCACACAATTTGCTGCAACATGGATGGAACTAGAGAATATTTTGTTGAGTGAAGTCAATCAGAATGAAGAGAACAGAAAAGAAATAATTTTTTCTCACGTGGTAGTATTTAAGGAAGCAATAAATACTACAAGAGAATTTGTCCAAGAACCAAGTCTTGGGGGTACTTTAAAGGAGGTATTCTTTGGGAGCTTGGGGGAGGGAGCTTGGTGCACTGGTAGTGGTGTAGAGCTGGAATTAAGTATATATGAAGCTATCACAACAGTATTGTAAATCACGGTACCTCAATCAATAAAAATGATTAAAAATTAGGATAGAATCTTTCACAAATATTTAAAGTGACAAATTCTTACTGACTAATATATTTCTGCCATATATATATACTGCCTTATATATACTGCCTTATATATACTGCCTTATGTATACATTATTTATTATAAATTATGTGAAACATGACATATAACTTTTACATCTTTTATGTAATACACCTATTTTTCCAGTCAGTAAACCAGATAGCATTAGAACAGTGCTTGATATTACCTGGACACCCAGAGGTTTGTAGAGTGAATAATGAGTGGAAGTAGTTTTAATTATGTAATATTTTGTCAGGAATATGATAATAAGCAAAACTTAGTGCTTGTTAGTCTGTTAAATAAGCCAAAGTTATTGCTGGTTAGGCTGTTAACATGCTATTGTGCTCTCATTTGAGCTAAGACTTGTCTCAAAATGCTTACCCAGTTTGAGGTGTTCAGAAAAATAATGCTCTACTTCAGACAGAAGCTGTTATTTGTCAGGTTCTCTCTCTCATAGCAAGACTGTATATATTTAGTCTGGAACTTTTCTATGATTAGATGTCAGAACTCTTTAGCCCAATTAGTATCTTTTTCTCAGTGTATGTGGGACAAGTTGCTCATATTGTTATAATTTACAATTTAAAATTTCCAGATTCTGTAGAGAAAACCTACACCAACTTGTCAAAAGAAAATCTGATTTGTTTGTTAGAGCTGGGAATATTTATAGTAAATGTCTGTTTCTGATTCAATCTCAAAACTTACGTCTCCTCCAAAGTTTTTGTGGATGTTTCTGAGTAACATTTAAACAACTATTTTTAACTAATTAAGGAATTAAAGCTACATTGCAAAAAAATAAGTCCAAAATGTTTATAAAGGTTTATCTATTCTAGGCCTGTTTTCTGACTACTGATTTTTTTTTTTTAATTTTTTTTTTTTTTTTGCTTTTGGGTCACACCCAGCGTGCTCAGGGTTTCTTCTGGCTCTGCACTCAGGAATTACTCCTGGCGGTGCTCGGGGGACCATATGGGATGCCTGGGCGCCGGGCAAATGCCCTACCCGGGGCTATCGCCCGCCCCAGTACTACTGATTTTTTTTAAGATTGCCTTTTTAATTATGTGGGGCAAATAACTTTACTAAAATTTCAAAACTACATTCAAAAACAATAATTGAAGAGATGTTATTAAAAATTATCATCAATTCTATTGATAAAAGTTAAATATTTTATCTCAAATCATCTCAATATTTCTACTTATTTTTGTAGAGAGAAGAAATCCATATTACAAGTTTTCCAATCCATAGTAAAATATAAAAACTAAAATTTTGCATGCACATTTTATTTTTATACTTATATCTCCTTATCAGCTAAGTATAGAGTCTGTATTAGTGTTTCAGATTTTAAAACATATATCTTACATAAGCTTTTCTTGAGTTCTAATGATGTTAATTTAACTTAGTGATTAGAGCTCAGGAAAATTTAATTTTTTTAAATCATTCCAATTTAAGCTGCATCCCCCAGACAGTTCAAGAAAACCTTGTTCAGTGAATACACTAAAGTTAATGTATTCTTGCCTGTACTGATAAAATTCTAATCCATTCCCCAATCCATAGATTTTTCTTTATTTCTTTTATTAACTCCTTTATGACACAAATATTTCTATACATTAAGTATGATTCTAAGCATTGATACAGCAATAAGCCAAAGAGACAAATATTGGCATCTTTTGTTAATCTTGTCCACTCTTTTATATGATCTAGAGCAGCAAAGCACTGGATCAATAAAGGAATTAACCTGAAAGTGGGAGGCTTTACTTGCTGCATCAGTGCATACACTGACTAGCAGTAAGGGCAGAACCAAGTGCTAATATGGGTGATTAGTTGGCTGGAGTTTTGATTAAGCTATTCTAATGACTGTGTTCTTGCTTTTTTATTTTCTCCATCAGCTTGCTAAATGCCCAATCCTTTAAACTACAAGATCTAAGTTGTACTCCTTATTTCCTGCTTCACCTCACCCATGGTCACTAGTTTATAAAGTTCTTATTTTTGATAATGACCAGCTTTGGACCCATGAGCTTGTTGCAGGACTCCTAAGGGCCACTGCATCTGCTCTGGATTGCCTCCCGCAAATCACTTTGTAGATAAGGGGGTAGTCTAAATGTGGCAGTTTATCCGACCATGTATGCTGTACTAGCTGGTATAAATATTCTCCCATGCTATCACAATCATCGTGGGACTAGCTAGATCTTACCAGCATATTAGCCTGGCCACGTAGGGACACGTAAGTAATTAGACCAGAGAGAAATGCTGTTTGCTTCCAAACAAACAAGCATGGCTCCCTGATAAAATATAAAACTACAATGAAGTAGAGGAGACTTGTGAAGGCTTGGAGAAATATTTAACTGGCATTGGTGTTGGTCTTTGGTACAGTGACATGCCATCTCAGAAACCCCCTTCTCTACATTTCCAAAGGGCTTCCCGGCTCAAAACATTAGCACAGTAAAGGCCCTAGGTGAGATGCAGGGAGGGATTACCTGAGGGCATTGGACCCTCCCTGCTTTCCATAACAATGGGAGGAAGGTCTGAGTTGCGGGGGGGGTATAAACTAGCCGGTTCCCGCTCTCGGTCTTCTTCCCGGTGGGATCTCGCCTTGTGAGCGAGATTCCCCTTGGAAGTTTTACACGTGGTGGTCGCCATCTTGGCCTACACGTGGCTGGGGTTCTAGCCTGGAATCCTAAGCATTGGGTTTTTCCTTTTGCTGATTTGTATGCCTGAACCTGTGATAAGTAAAGCCTTTTAAAACCGCATCGGATTCCTGAGTGTTCATCCATTCCTCGCCGGCCGGAGGTAGAAGGGAACTCGCTTCCCGGCACTGTCGGGGACCCGGCGGAGCGCCCGACATGAGCTAACAGGGATGTGTAATAGGGAAAAAGACTGTACTCTATCACTTGGGGCATCGCTACCAGCCTCACTCTTTTCAAAGACAAGCTCTTGCTTATTTCCTTCCTAGAACTTTACACTATCTATTCTTATACTGTTTCATCCTAGTTAGTCTAGTTAGTTTTTTCTGCATTAATCTACTTCTCCAAGGTAAAGACTTAGAGAGACAACTTTTTAAAGCATTATTTTATTTGTTAACAATGGATTTTAATTGCATGGTACTATAATTTATTTATAATTTATTTATTTTAGCTGTCACAATTTACAAATTTGCAATACTGTTGGTAGGATTTCACTCATGCAACATTACAAAAGCATACCTGCCTTCTGAGGGCTTGTTTTCCCTCAAAAATGACTCAGAACTGGCTCCTCACCCCACTCCTCACTCAATATCCACATATTCACTCCTCAAACCCAGTATGAATAGCAAAGTTATTATCCCTCTTGCCCACTGCTGTCAACTGCATCTTAAAAGTCTCAGTAAACAATGACTAAAACAAGCTATACAACATATAAAACTTATACATAAAGATTGTGACATCTGAAGGTAGCAACTGGAGGGCTCAACTTACATACAGGGACAACTGAGTCAGTTTAATGTCATGTATTGAATGGGAGATTATAATCTCTTCCATTTTATGTAGAAAATATTTCAAACCCAATGAAAATGATTATCTATCACAGTTATCCACAGAGTATTCTGTGATATTTTATTCTGTTCATGCTTCTCTTATGCTAACTTGAACGAATGTCTTAGGAGTCACCAATTTATTGGTGAAATGTCTTGATTCATCCCTTAGAGACTTATGTCATAATATCTGTAACATAGGATAAATTATTTTTTTAATTTCTGTCCTTAGAGAAATGGTCATTCTTTCTTAAAGGTATTTAAACAGTTTGAAATGAGACTATTCTAGTTCTCTGAGAGGACTAAATGTAATGGTTAAAAATCAAGTCTGACTATACTGATTATCTTTCATGTGATTTAGAGACTTCAGATGTTTCCTCATAATAATTTATATTAACATATAGAAATCATGATAGCCAAAGCAGGTCCCAATTATCAGCAAGATGAAGACATTTAAAAATATGATAAGCTTTTTGGTTATCCTGAATATAATCAAATGAGTTATTCTCATTTGACAGCTTCAGTTATAAATCTTAAACTCTAAGGAATTTGTAAATAATTATCTTTAGAGATTACCTATTATTTTGGCGGCCATGCTTCTACTGAAGATGCTCCACCATAGAACTAATGGGTTTAATTTTAATATGTGGGTACTAGAAATAGAGTGTTTTATCAAATACTTTACATTCCTAATAGAACTCTGTTGCAGGACTCCTCTAAGAGCCTCTGCATCTGCTCTGAATTGCCTCCTGCAAATCACTTTGTAGATAAGGGGGTAGTCTAAATGTGGCAGTTTATCTGACCATGTATTCTGTACTAGCTGGTATAAATATTCTCTCATACTACCACAATTATCGTGGGACTAGCTAGATCTTACCAGCATATTTGCCTGGACACGTTGGATCCCTAAATAATTAGACCAGAGAGAAATCCTGTTTGCCTCCAAGCAAGCAAGCATCGTCCCTGATAACTCAAAGGCTACTAAAATACAAAACTATCGTGAAGTAGACGAGACTTGTGAAGACTTGGAGAAATATTTAACTGGTACTAGTATTAGACTTTGGTACAGAGACAAGCCATCTCGGAAACCCCCTTCTCTAGCCTATAAAGGCTTTTCCAGGCAGATCTTGGCTCAAGACATTAGCATATAAAAGGGCCTAGGTTAGGTGCTGGGAGAAATTACCTGAGGGCATTTGACCCTCCCTGCTTTCCATAATAGTGGGAGGGAGGTCTGAGTTGCAGGGGTATAAAACTAGCCTGCTTCCACTCTCGCGCTCTCTTTCTGGTCTCTCTCTTTGTGAGATGGCACCCTTCTTGGGAGTCTTGTCTTTGTCTCCTCTTTAGGGCTTTTAAACATGGTGGCCACCATTTTGGCTTACACGTGGCTGGATTTCTAGCCAGGAATCCTAAGCACAGGGTTTTTCCTATTGTGGATTTGTATGCCTGAACCTGTGATAAGTAAAGCCTTTTAAAACTGCATCTGATTCCTGAGTCTTCATCCATTTCCCCTCCGGCTCGGAGGTAGAAGGGAACTTGCTTCCCGGCATTGTTGGGGACTCCGCAGCTTCTCGACAGAACTCTTTGCATCAATTGCACTGAGGCTTAAATATTATGCTCATGAAACACTGAAGGTATTTTGAATTTGTTATTAACTTTAGGGAAATCTTCCCTGAGTTTCTTTCTTACACACATTTGGGGAGTCATTATTACTGTATGTGAAGATCTTTTATTAATTTTCCATATAAAATAAGGCTCATAGGTTGCATGCATGGCTTTGGACATGGGCATATCTTTCAAGGGACCACTCTTACAGTCACACTTCTCTCTACACTCACATTGTACATACAACATTTAAAAAACTTTAAAAAAACACATTCAGTGGTATAGCTCAGTGCACTGGTTTGGTACTCCCTGGTAACCCATCAGAGACCACACCTGGTAGTGTGACTCAGATTTTTTCACATATGACCAGAGATGTGCTGTACCTTGTGAGCTTTCTTCCCAGTCCCGATAACCTTCTTCACTGTTAGATTTAATACACACTGACTGTTGTTTTTAATTTCAATTGTAGGAAATAATATCACTTGACTTTAGAACCCTTATACACTAGCCCTGAGCTGAGGAATACTGACAGAAGAGTCTCCGTCTTTATCCCTACCCCAGCTGTCTGCAGTATGGAAACTCCTCTCCAATTTTCCAACGGTCAGGTGCAACTCATTAATAAGTACAGCTATAACCAAACTGTTCAGCTGCTGGAAGTACCCCTGTGCCCCAATAATAATTGTTCTGCATAACTGCAAGCCAATAATTCTCCAAGACTGTTGTTGCAGTACACTGTTGCCCAGAGCCTCTGCATCATTCCTGGAGTTGCCTCCTATTGGCCACTATGTAGATAGGGACAGAAAACAATTTGATATGTGGCAGTATATCTTACCATGTATTCTATGTTGACTGGTATAAATATTTTCTCTCATGCTGCCACAATCATCATGGGACTAGCTAGATCTTATCGGGTGTATTTACCTTGCCATGTTGGACCTCTAAGTAATTAGACCAGATAGAAGGACAAATGCTGTTTGCCTCCACACAAGCACACATGACACTTTAATTAGTTTAAAGGCTAATATACAAAACAACTATGAAGTAAAGAAGACCATCTTGTGAAGGCTTGTAGAGATGCATGCCTTTGGATAATGAAAAACTGTACATCTCAGATGCCCCTCCTCCAGTCTACCCTGCAGGGGCACTTCCGAGGCAGATCTTGACTGGGCAGCATTAGCATTTCAATAGACCTAGGTGAGGTCCTGGGAAAAGTTACCTGAGGACAATGGACTCTAACTGCTTCCCATTGGTGTGGGCAGTCTATACTGAAAATATATAAAAGTTGTAGCCTGCTTTCTTATGTCTCTTTTCCCCTTTACCTTTTTTGCCTTTTCACCTTCTCCCTCTGTTCTCTCTGTTCTCTTCCCTGTTGGGCCTTAACACATGGTAGCACCCATTGTGGCCTAGGATTCTAAACCTACCCATGTCCTGGGCCCAGCCAGGAACCGAAAGTATGGGGTTTTCCTGTTACTGGATTAGAGAGAGGCTTTACTCTCACCAGAACATGTGAGAGTAAAGCCTTTTGAAACTTTGCTGGATTCTCACGTCTTTCTCCGTCTACTGGCCACCGATCCTCTGGGGCAGAAGGGGATCTCTGACCCTGATCTCTCATTTGGTCAGGGTGCCCAGTGTACCCTGACAACTGTTAAGCTCCTTTAACCATTAGCTAGGATTATTTTGGCTCTGTACCTTGCTTAGCCGATTAGGCCTCCCTCTGTCTCTTACCCAATATATCTATTGTCTGAGTAGAATAGAATTTTTGGTTTGGACTTTTCTCAAGATTGTTATTTGGGACAAATTTTGTCACTGGCTTCTGTAGTAAGACTTGAAATTCAGCCTCTATGAGTGACGCTCATCTGTGCCTAGTGCAGCTCCCTTTATAACAGTCCTACCTCTAATTGGAATGATCATTACCAGAAATTCAGGGTTATGCTGCTTCTCACCATTTAAACTCCACATAAAGCTTCACTCCCTGGCGGGTGGGGTCTTCTCTACTACCCAACTGCACGGACCCAGCCTGTCATGCCCTCCCATCACTTAATTCCCCACAAATTACATACCTTCCTGTAATGTTTGATAAGTCTTTGTGTTTATTCACAAATTTATTTTTGGAATTCATTGTTTCACCCTCAAGAATAAAAGTTTAATACAAAGAATAAATTTGCTTATCCAGATTTTGTTGTCAGTTCTGAGCATTTAAATAATCACTTTTGAATTTACAAGTCTGTAACTCAATAATGTTTGTGTTTTGTGTGGAAAAGAGGAATTTTCCTGTGTGATCAAGAGCTAAACAATACCATGTTGTCCAAATAAAGCAATGGCATAAGGTGAAAATATCTTGAGTGGCTCCTTCATTTCTGAAAACAGGTTAAAAAGGATTCTTTTCCTTCTGACAGTGCAGTTACTAAAGGGATGATTATGCTCTCTATCAGAATATGTCCCAATGGGGGGGAAAACCCAAAACAGAGCTTCTTTAAAGACTTTTTTCTATAGTTGATGAGTTGCAGTTAGAAAGATCAGGAGGGAGGGCCCTGGCAACATTTATTGGGGGAAATAGAATCTGAATCTCAACCCAGCCCAAATGTATTGGGGGGCTTTGTCACAAAGAAGTCCTCTTGGAAGCCTGGAAGGCTACTGAGATGCAGAATTCTGGCCCGAAGCACAGATCTTAGAGATAGGCCTCAGAATGCACAAAGGCTTCCATATAAAAGTAAGAACTGAACTCAGGAAAAGCTCCATAAACTTGTGTAAACAAAACTGAGGACAAAAGCAGTTATGGAACTGTCCCAAAACACCGCTTCTGGCTTTCTCCATCATTGAAAAGCCAGAGGTCTCCCATAGCCACGTACCCAAATCTACTTTGCTCCTTCTCTCTCTCTTTATTCCCATTTCCCTGTTTATCTCCTCCTAAAATTCTTTTCTGTGAGGAAAAGGTGATGGACTCCAAGAGACCTGCGTAAGATTTAGGACTGACTTTCTGCAAAGAGCAATTTCTCACTACAACCTGAACCCACTGTTCCGAGTAATGGGGTACAGGGTTCAGCTCCCTTGTGGGCAGAACAATCGAACCCAGCAGCTTGAGGGCTGGTTGCTGGAGCTGGAGAGACGTGAGTAACCAAGTAGTGCACCAGCAGAGTCTTTCATTAATTCGAATATCCTGTTACTGGGGACCGTGACTGAGGTGGATAGAGAAGGGAATGGTAAATTTTTTCCAGGGAGACTGTTGCCTCTCACCTCCCTTCTTTAGACAAACTACTCCACCAAAACACACACAAGAGTATCAATAAA
Source organism: Cryptotis parvus (assembly GCA_021461705.1). NCBI lineage: Eukaryota > Metazoa > Chordata > Mammalia > Eulipotyphla > Soricidae > Cryptotis > Cryptotis parvus. The sequence goes on from JAJIBD010001904.1 coordinate 253,040, forward strand.
AGGGGCCGGAGCGATAGCCCAGCGGGTAGGGCGTTTGCCTTGCATGCGGGCGGCCTGTGCCTGCTTGGGTTCGATCCCCAGCATCCCATATGGTCCCCCGAGCACTGCCAGGAGTAATTCCTGAGTGCAGAGCCAGGAGTAACCCCTGAGCATTGCCGGGTGTGACCAAAATAAAAAAAAAACACAAAAAGTGCCTGTATTCATTGAAGCACTTAGTACAATAGTCGGGATATGAAAACAACCCAAATGTCCATCATAGATGAAGAATATCCACACAACAAAACACTATGCAACTGCAAGAAAAGATGAAAAACAGTCAGCCGCGATGTGGATGAGACTGGAAAGGACCAAGTTAAGTGAAACTTGTCAGGAGAAGGGCAAATGCCATATGATTTAACTCACCTGTTGAATACGGAGATATCAAAGAACTAACGTAAAATAATGATGAATTTTTGACCTTGGATTACAAAACTGATTACCAAGCAGTGGAAGGAGAGAAGCAGGAATGAAAAATGGATTAGAATGACAGAGGGACAGTGGCAGACAGTTGTGGGCACATAGGCAGTGGTAGGCGGAAATAATTTTTATATCAAAAGATAAACTTAAGCATGGCGCTAATACAATGTTATGTTAGTAAAAATGAAGTCTTTTAATAAACAAGACATGAAAAAGAAATGTAATCCCTGAGCACTGCCAGGAGTAAGTCCAGAGTAATGCTATATATGTAACCCCTGCTGGCAAAAAGGAAAAGAAAGTTTGCGTTGAACATAGTGAATGTTAACTAATCTCTATAATAATTCCACAGTTTATATATACACTTCAAATCAATATATCTTATGCCGAAGTGTAAAATACACGTGATTATAGTCAATAAGAGAGTAAAAAAATTATTAGAGTATTATGCTGTAGTTTAAACTTAAATCCATTTCTGAATTATAAGATGTGCAAATATGCAAATTGGAGATAATACTTATTTAGAAGGGATAAAATCTCAATTAGAACAGATTTCTTAAAGGGTTTGAAGGATTTTATTAATGCTTGGAGACAAATTCTTTAAACTTGCAGTAGGTTTCCTTCCTTTCTTCATTCTTCCTTACTTTTTTAAAGAAAGTACTTTCCTTTGCTTATTTTAATTCTTTTTCCTTTATCTATATTTCTCTTCTCTCCTTTCCAAATCCCTCTCCTCTCTTTCCTCATTCTTCTTTGCCTCCACAGCTTCTATCCCTTTTGTGTTAGTATTTTTATTGAATATTTCATTAATAATTGACTCTAGATGAAGATCTTGAGGTAAGTAGTGGAGGTCAAGTGTCAACTTTAGCACATATTTAAAATACTGTTGAGGAGAGATAACTGCACACAGCAAAGCCATAACAAGAAACATTGCAGTAAACACATGACCTAAAGTATAATGATTAAAATTTAAAATAACAAAATTAAAAAATTAAATGTAATAGACCAATCTTTAAAATAGAGGATTGTGTTTAACAGCAGGAAGCAGTGATTTGACTTAATCTAGAATTGAGAGAGGACTTTTCCTCCCATAAAAACAATAAACAATAGAGACGCAAGCACATGCAGAAAGTGGTTTTAGTGGTTTTGTGGAGAGAATATTACTATGACTTTGAGACAGTTATTTCTGCAGAACATTAGGTTCACTAAGGATTATTTTAAAGATAATTTAAAGTTTTGCTTATATTAAAACTAAGAAAAAGAACAACTACATTTTTCAAAATGCATCATTTCATTACCATTTTGACTTCTGAAATGCACTTAAAATATTCGTAAAGAAATAATATTTGACTTACAAAATCTAGATCTAAATACCTGCAGGGCTAGCCACAATGTGTAAAATAAGAGGGAGAGAGATGCAGAGACAGAGAGAGAGACAGAGAGAGAAAGAGAGGAAATTGGGGTACCTGCTATTAAGGCAGCATGGGGGGGGCGGGAGGGTGGGGTACATTGGTGGTGGAAATGGGGCACTGGTGGAGGGATGGGTGCTGGTATACTGTATTACCAAGAACCAATTATGAACAACTTTGTAATTGTATGTTTCACTGTGGTATAATAAAAAATTAAAAAAAAATAGATCTTATAAAAGAATATTGCTAGTCTATAACTGTTATATAATTCAAAGTATTTGGAAGTTAGTTTGAAATACCAAAATCACTGTTCATAAAATAATTTTCATTATGTTGTTAAGTAAGTCACAAATATTACTATGATTGGAAAAACTGAATAGCAAATAATTTTTCTTAACACAGCAAGTAAAGTCCTATTTTCATCATATAATTTGACCATTATGTCTCTTTAATCAGTCCCATGGAGTGTTCGAATTGGCTGGTCCAGTTGAAATGGAATTGCTTAAAATAAATGCATTTGAAGATATTATATTTCACAGCTGAGGAATTTGGAAATTTTAAAAACACACAAATTTATAGTCACAAGAAAATCAGGATATGAGATTAGCTCAACATATTAGATAAAGAATTAAACTAATGTTTGTTCACCAATTTTATGGTAATATTTTTTGTTTTAACTTAAATTTTGTCTTTGGAGACTTGCCTAAGAATTAATGTTAATTCAACTATTAAATTTTAGTAATTATACTTGGGAAGCGTAAAGTAACCTTCACCTTGAACGCATAAAGGGAGATAGCGGTGACAAGTCAGGGATTATAGGAGCTTGTCACAAATTATTTTCCCTACATTAATACAAATACCTCACAAATGAATTTTTTAAGATTCAACAGCAAAGGGATTATTTGTACTTAGGTCCATTGGTTCTTTATTGCTATGAAACAAATGATCACAATCTTGCCAGTTGAAATCAACAAAATATATGGTCTTACAGCTTTCATGTAGGAGTCTGAGCAAGACCCCCTCTCTTCAAAGTCTCACCAGGCTAAAATCTAGCTGCCCACTGGGGCTGTGATCTCATCTAAGGCTGCAAATTTTCTTCCATGCTCACTGGCTGCTGATAAATTTCAGTTCATTGAAGCTATAGACAGGGGGTAGCATCTCCTAGATGCACCCACTGCTTTGGGCCCTTTGAACTCTCTCTACAACTTACCAGCCTACTTATTCTAAACCAACTTGAAAAGAAGGAGGGGTTTAAATTTCTTCTTTCTCTGATGTAAGGCATTGTTTAGTGAACTTTCTGGCTAGGTGAGAACCACTGACAATCTTCTTTTGATTAACTTAAAGTTAACTTTTTTAAAAACCTCTATTAAATTTGCAAAATTTCTTCACTATTCCCATGTAACCTAACCATGGGAGTGATATCCCATTATATCCACTGGGCCCACACTTCAAAGGAGTGAATTATGTAGTGCATGTATAGCAGAAGCCAGAATGAGAACAGGAGGTCTGGGATGGAGATCAGTAGGGCACTTATCTTGCATTGTTCTAAGCCTGATTTCTATTCCAGACAGACAAAACAAATAACCAGAATAAAAAGGGAAATAGATATTTCAGTAACCACCAATTCTTCCAGAATTGTTACCATCTGAATGAGTTTAAATTTATATACAAGGGATATGATTTACAAAGAATGATACATTGCAAAACAAATACAAATCAAATGTGCATAACAATTAATACAAAATTAAAATAGCTATAATTTTAAAAAGTTTAAATTATTTTTTAAAAAGCATCAAAGTACACTGCTGTATTATGTTACCTTTATCCTTTTTGGTCTAGTTTCATTTGAAGGCCACACCTAGCTGTGCTCAGGGCTTATTCTTGGCTCTGTACTCTTGTGACTCCTGGCATATGTGGAGCTAGAGATAAATGAGCATGCTTGGTCTTTCTGACCATGGTATTTACGTTTTTGGCATAAAAATATTATCTGTCCCTTGTCTTCCCATTTTTCATCAATTTGCTCAAATGGGCACCAGTAATGTCTCCATTCATTGGGAATGAGGTCTATTATTGTTACTTCAATCGACGGTTTTGTCTGACCGATGTAGCTGTCGTCCCCAAATCCCAAACAGGATCGGACCACCGTCTCCTTCGTGCAAAATTCTACTTCCCGCAATGGGGGAGAAAAGGCTGCAAAGTTTAAAAAGAGAAGTCCCAGAACGACCACCAACTGGGAACTCTTTGGCACCATTGCAGCAACATGGGAAGATACTATCATTGACGACATCAATGAAGAATACAACCGACTGGTTCAGCACCTCCATGATTTTGCGATGAATGCCGAGAGAAAGACACAAAAGAATGCCTGTCTTCAGAACCTCTCAAGCTCATTCGCCAAGCGTGGCAAGGCATGAGCCTCAGGAGACCAAATGTTAACGTCCAAGCTTACTAAACGGTGCAGAGAAGCGATAAAAGAAGACCTCAAAGACAGAAGAGCAGAAATACTGGAAGATGCAGCAGAAGCTGGGAAAAGCATTTGCACTGCCAGCCTGTCCATCGCCAACTATAAGACCAAGATGACTGCCCTCCGACACCCTGATGGATTTATCACATCTTCCAGAAAGGCAATGGAGAAGATTATCCAGGACTTCTACTCAAATCTCTTTGATAGCCACATCCACCTGCCCACATACCAAATTCCACAGGATGGATATGTCATTCCCAATGTTCTCCCTTCTGAAATCCGACATGCCATCTTGTCGGTAAAGAAGGGAACAGCACCAGGCCCAGACAAAGTCTGACCCGAACACCTAAAGAATCTGCCATTGGTACTCATCAATACACTAGGTCGGCTCTTCACACACTACCTGTCCGAATGCAAGGTGCCCTCCCAATGGAAAACCAGCAGGACAGTTCTACTGTTCAAAAAGGGAGACATTCACGACATTGGCAACTATCGCCCCATCTGCCTGTTGTCCATCATCTACAAGCTGTTTACACGAGTCATCCTGAATAGGATTAGCAGAACACTAGATGAAGGACAACCATATGAGCAAGCAGGCTTCCGGAAAGGATTCATCACAATCGACCATATCCACACAGTAACCAAGCTCATCGAGGTTTGTAGGGAGTACAAGATGCTGCTCTGTCTCACATTCATTGATTTACAGAAAGCCTTTGATTCTGTGGAGACTGAAGCAGAAATGGCAGATATTAAAAAATGAGGTGAATGAACTGAAAAACACAGTGGAAGGCCTCCCAATCAGAGTAACAGCTATTAAAGAAAGAATTAGTGATCTCGAAGATGAGGGTCAGAGATTCTGTAGACAACAACAGAAGATGGAAAAAAAGACTCACAGTCAATGAACAGACTACCAAAGAAAATCGGGATGAAGCCAAAAAGGAACAACATACGATCACTGGGGTCCCAGAAGGGCAAAGAAGAAAACTCCATTTCGGGAACTTCTCAGCAATGATGGCTTTGACTGTTTCTTCTCCATCAGGGTTTTCTTCTTGCTCCCAGATACAGGAGGCCCGTAGGATACTGGCTAAAAAAGAAATCCCAATAAGAATACTCCAAGACACAACCTTATTAAAATAACAAAAACAATAGACAGAGATAGAATTCTGAAAGCAGCAAGATCAAAGAAGGAAATCACATACAAAGGAGCATCCATGAGATTTACAGCAGACTTCTCAGATGAAACACTCCAAGCCCAAAAATAATGGTGGGATATTGTGAAAAGACTAAATGAACTGCAGGCTTCACCAGAAATTCTTTACCCAGCTAGACTTACTTTCAGATACTAAGGAAAGACTCACAATTTCATGGATAAACAACAACTCAGGAAATTCATAGACTCAAAACCAACTTTAAAAGATGGATTGAAGGGTATTTTGTAAAATAAGACAACTCAAAACCAAAACAAGTTTAAAAAGAAAAGATGGCACAAAATCCAATGATCATAATCTCTCTCAACCTCAAGGGTCTAAATGCACCAATTAAGAGACACAGAGTGGCAAAAAGGGATTAAAAAAAACCGAATCCAACATTCTGCTGCCTACAAGAAAAACATCTGAATAATCAGAGCAAACACAGACTCAAAGTCAAAGGCTGGAAGACCATTCTCCATGCAAACAACCCCTCCAAAAATGCAGGTGTGTCCATACTCGAATCTGACAATATAGACTTCAGGCAAAAAAAGGTTAAAAAAGGGACAATGGAGGCCATTTCTTAAAAATTAAGGGTATGTATATCAGGAAGAAATCACACTACTAAACATATATGCACCAAATAGACCTCAAAAAAGACATTAACAGTAGCACATAATAGTCGGAGACTTTAACACTGCTTTATAGACTATTGACAGATTGACAAGACTGAAACTCACCAGGGAAATACTGGACCTGATGGAAGAAATGGAAGAAAGAGAGCTAGTGGATATATACAGGGCTTTTCATGCCAAAAAGCTGAATACACATTTTTCTCCAGTGCGCATGGAATATTTTCCAAGAGAGACCACATGCTGAGCCACAAAAGCATACCTCAATAAAATAAAAAGATAGAAATTGTGTCAACTATCTTTTCAGACCATGATGCACTGAAAATGGAAGTTAAAGCGTACACAGAAACGGGAGTCAAACTAAACACCTGGAAACTGAACAGCTCACTACTGAACAACAAATGGGTCATAGAAGAAATAAAACAGGAAATCCAAAGATACCTGGAAACAAATGAAAATGAAGACATCAACTATAAGAACTTGTGGGACACAGCAAAAGCTGTGTTAAGAGGAAAGTTCATAGCTCTCAATGCATTCATCAGGAAACAAGAAAGGGCCCACATAAATAACCTGACTACACAGCTGAAAATACTAGAAAAAGACCAACAAAAGGAGCCCACCCCAGGCAGAAAGAAGGAAATAATAAAAATTAGGGAAGAAATCAACGAGCTGGAAACCAAAAAAACAATCCCAAAGATTAATGAAACCAAGAGCTGGTTCTTTGAAAAAATAAATAAGATTGACAAGTAACTGGCAAGACTTGTAAGGACAGGAAATGATAGAACCCAAATAAACAGAATCAGAAATGAAAATGGTGTG
>JAJIBD010001905.1:0-129973 GCA_021461705.1 Cryptotis parvus
ATCACTTATCTTTCTGTTCTTCATCGATTTGCTTGAGCAGGCACTAGTAACATGTCCATATGTCCTGTCACATGCTAGTGTAGCCCAAGGACATCTTGCTCGTTGCAGTAACATAAAGCCTCAAACTATTCCATCAGGTCATGGGAATGAGGTCTATAATTGTTACTGGTATTTGGACATATCAAATACGACACGGGTAGCTTGCCAGGCTCTACCGTGTGGGTGGGATACTCTTGTAGTCACCTCTCATCTTGTGCATTCATTGATTTGTAATCAGTTTGTGATCAGTTCTTCAGCTGGGTGGAACTCTGACGAGCTGGGGGTCCGGATGTAGAAAATGGTGGCCCCTCATGGTGTGGAGTTCCTCTGGTTTCTTGCAAGGCTCTGCTGGGAGGGTGGCCCAGGACCAGAACCCACCTTTCCTCCCTGGTGTCTTGTGATCAGCTGGGCACAGGGAGAGCCGGTAGCACCTCTGCCCCATGTATGTGAGTCTCTTATACACCTAAATTTATTCAATTATAAGTCTAAATATATTCCATTATAAACATTAATTTAATGTACAATAAACATTCTAATCTGTATATGAATCTTTGCATTTTCTTCACTTTTTTGTTAATGTTCATTGTGACTTGTTTTTTGTTCTGGTGTAATATCCAGTCCAGGAAAATGTGACTATAATATGTATTTTTTGATATGTGGTGCGTTGTTTTCATTTTGAATTTACTTTTGCACTTTTAAAAATGTTCCTTTATTACTTTTGAGACAAAAAGTTTATGGGGTGTATTCTTATTTTCTTGAAGAAAAATCTATTCTTATAACTTTAATTGCATAGTCGTACAGGAACAGTCAAATAATTATGAGTAATTTAAATTAACATTATTCAGAGTATGTGTAGGTATTAGAAGAGGTACATGCATCAATTTTTCAAAGGTTTTTGATAAAACTCTTACTAAGATAACAAGTTTAAAAGAGTGTAAATGCTTTTTTAAACATGTTGTTACATCAGCACACCCATCACCAAAGTCTTAATGATATCCACCCCATCCACTTGATCCTTTCAACTTTCACTCCTGCTTCCTTGGTAGTATTCACTTTTTGTTTTTTATACCTATAACTGCTAGTTTCGGTCCACTCCCAGTTCCCTCCTCATGCTCAGGTATCATTCATGTGAATACTTGAGGGCCATGTGAAGCCAGAGGTCAAACCTTAGCTGGCCTTGTACAAGGCAAGAGTCTTATCTCTGTACTATCTCTTGACTTTTAAGGTTTTATTTTTATTGGACATTGTTCATACAAGTGTTTCTATATCTTTTTTTTCCCTAGACAACCCTATAATTATTCTCCTTTTAACTTATTTTCACACAGCATGTCACCCTCTAGTTCCATCCATATCCACGTTGTAACAAAAAAGCAAACTTTCATATTTATGTGGCTAAGAAGTGTTTCATTAGGTATATCTAACACATTTTTTTAATTAAACATTTTATTATACCACCATGAGATATACAATTACAACATTGTTCATGTTTGGAGGTTTTGGTCAAATAGTGTTCCAGCACCCCGCCCTCCCCACCAGTGCCCCATTTCCTACCACCAATGTCCCCAATTCCTCTCCCCCTCCCATAGCCTGCCTAAATGGCAGGTTCTTTATCTCTTTTCTCTCTCCCTCTTTCATTTTCCTTCTCTTACACATTGTGGGTTGCACTACATACATTTAGAAACCATCATGTGCATTTTTTTGTATCTAACACATTTTTTATCTACTCATTTATCATTAGTAACTTGGGTTGTTTCCAGAAACTGGTGATTATAAATAGAGCTGCAAGGAACGTGAGTGTGCATAAAGCGTTTCAAAATAATGTTTCAGAGTTCTTTGGATGAATAACTAGAAGTAAAATTACTTGACCATGCAATAGTTCTCTCTTACCACTATTCATTCCACCCTCTTTTGTAAACTCCCTTACTGTTTTCCCACATATTCCAAAACAGCTTTTATTTCTACCAGTAATAGACAATGGTTTAATTTTCTCCATATTCCAGCTGGGACAGCTGGATTCTGGCTTTATATAGGTCATTTTATCAGTGTTAGTGATATCTCACTGTCATTTTAATTTGCATGTCCCTTTGTAATGAGTACTGTTTTGAATATTTTATGTGACTGTTGAACACTTGTTTTCTGTGGAGAAGAGACCATTAAGGCCTTCTTCCTACCTTTTGGTGGGATTTTTAGTTTTGTAGAGTCTACATATATCTTTTATATTACCTTTTTGCTAAATATAGTGTGTGAATATTTTCTCTAAATCAGAAATATATCTGAAATCTATACTTTTAAATTTGAAATTGTCCTTTTTGTTTATATTTTATTTTATTTTATTTTATTTTATTTTTTTTATTTTATTTGACCTTGAAGCCAAATCCCGAAGACACCACTGAAGCCAATGTAATGGAGTATTCTATGTCATGTTTAATGTTTTTTATTGGGGAGATTCCAAGCACACCCAGCAATTCTCAGGGTTCTGCACTCAAGTATTACTCCTAGCAGGACTTGTGGAACTGTATGGAATGCTAGTGATCATACCTTAGTCAGCCATATGCAAGGTAGTAATCTTACCAACTGTAATTGTTCTGGCCCTTATCTTCAATTTTTGTATTAAACATTGATTTATTTGTAATTGTCATGTTATTCTTTCATTTAAGCATTATTTCATGTTATGAATTATTGATTCTAGTATTTTTTCAAACTAGCTGCAATATTTCTTTATAATTTAGTTGTGTTTATTGTGAAATACTTTTGTTCGTATCTTGAGTCTTCTGACCTAGTGAGATACATTTTCCCTGATATTCTCTTTACCAATATTGAGACACTTCTATTGGATAGTTATTACACTCTATTCTTTATCCTGTGGTACCAAAGGGATAAGGAGGATTAAATTATACATAACTTTGTAGCATAGCTTTCTTCTTAAGGAATTGTACTCTCGTGTTTGTCTGGATTTTATGAAGTGCCAAACTTATTTTTGTGAAATAAATGGTGTTTTTGATTTCCTGAAGAACCAAACTTCTTGTTTTAAGTATGTTGTTTAATAGGCTGTACTCATATGATATTATGGTGGGTAGCTATATCTACACTTTACAGGTATTTTAATAGTCTATTATTAATTCAATTTTATTTACTCTTATCCAAACTGGTATTATATTTGTGATAAGTACTATTGCTTGACTCTTTTATTTTTCTAGCATTAGTTTGGTGTTAGTGTTGAGCAGAGGAGGGAGGGGTAGCACCAAGTTTCTCTCAAAGAAACTTTTCTTTAATTTATTGCCCCTTGTCAAGCTTCATATGTAAACCTTTATTCATTTCTTTGTTTAGGATTCTTTAAATTTATGATATATAATTTATCTTTTTAATTTATGATTTATCTTTTTTATAATTTTATGATTTTTCATGTTTTAGAAAGTTATTCACTATAGATTTATGAAGGAGAGTCTATGATACATCTTTACATCATTCATTTGGTTCTATCTAAACTGTTAAAATTCAAATGAAACCTTAGGAGGTAATTCTTTTCTTTAATTGTTTTTATTTACTAGAGTACCATTCTTTTCAAAGTTGTTGATAGTTTAGTTTTTAAACTTATAATATTTCGACACAAATTCCTCACTTGTATCAGCTTTCTTCCACCAGTGTTCCCATACCCCAAGCCCCGCACCTCAAGTAGTTACCTTCCTACTTTGTCTCCCACTGTCACTTTGACAGGCACATTGCTAAATTCTCAGATTTGATTTTATATTTTCACTATGTATGAGTGTGTGCTTCGGATATGTAACTATTCCATTCTCCCACATCACAGTAAAACCGAAATCCTGACCCCTATCTCACATTGCTTCCCTTTATCATCTTCCTTCTCCCCCTGATTTTCTTACTTCTCTGTCCTCCTCCATTGTTGAATGACATGTGGCTAGTTTGGGAGCTTTGCTGTTTTACCCACTCACTGCTTAATCTACTTACATGTTCTTAAACCAAGGCTCATTCTGATGAGATCTCTCTTCCACATAAACACTGATAGAGGATGTGGAAGTTACAGAATTCACCTTGGCTCTGAATAACTTCTGATTTATCATTCATCTACTAAGACTTCTATATTATCTCGATTGGGCACAGCTCCCTTTATACCCACTGCACCGTGTGGGACAGTTAGAATTTACCAGGATACTGCCACCCTGGCTACATTGAGACTATCATTTAAGATTATAGGAAGGATCATACTAGCTTGCCCTCATGCAGGGGAGTGTGACCCTTTCAGTATACAGAGAACAAGATACTCAGAATCACCGTGGTGGTGGTGCAGATAACAAATAAGAAGGACCTTGTGGGTACCATCTAGATTACATGAATCCTGTGAACTTATGATGTATTACTTTATATCAGCCCTCTCTCTCTCCAGTGTTTTAGATAAAAGATAATCTCAGAAGAAGGAATTAGTCCTGGCATACTCCTTTGTTTATACCTGTAATAGGGTGTGGCACCACCCTTCACTCTCTGTTTAGGGTTCTTTGTTGACAGGACACTCTTTGTCAGTAGATCAGATTACTTTGGTGTATATAAAGGGGACTGACTTGAGGCACCTCGCCCCTTTCCCTTTTTCCATTCCTTTGGGTAGGACTCCTCTCCGGTGAGATTCTCTCTCTTTGGTGGGAGACTTGGACTCTTGTGTATGGTCTAAGTTCTGACCCGAGCTAGAGCTCTTTCATTATATTGGATTGCGTGGTAGAGCTTTTGTACTACTAAAAGCCATTTTGGAACTGCACCGACTCGTGAGTTTTCATCCGCTCCACCGGCGGCCTCAGAGGTAGAAGAAAACTACTGTCCTATAACTTTTGGGTACCCCAGCATCTCCCCACACTCCATAGGATCTTGTGTTAGGGGGATAACTAAAATCACCCTTTGACTATATTACATTTCCCTCATCAAGTTATTTCATATTCTACAAATGGGAATATGAAATAACTTGACTTATTTCTGGCTTCATCAATATGTTATCTTGCACTTACAACCAAGTTGCAGCAAGTTGCATGATTTTATTATTCTCGGAAGCTGCCTGTGTTCCACTGCATAGTACTCCACATCTTCCTAATCACTTTAGCCTCCATTGAACACTTAGATTGACTCAATTTCTTATCTATTGTATCAAGTGCTGCTATGGATAATGGTGTGTGTATATCCTTTTGAATGAATATTTTTAAGTCCTGGTGATAGATGATCAAAAGTGGAGTTGCTGGGTCATTTCTAAGTTGACTAAAGAGTTTCCATTCTATTTTCCACATGGTTTGAACCAGACAACATTCTTATATACAGTCTATGAGAGTTACTGTCTGCTAGGACAGACTGTTCCTACCTACTTACGATATGTGATATGTGAGATTCTTGCCATTGTGAGATGATGTTTCACAGTTGTCTTAGTTTGTATTTCCTAATGATAAGTGATGCTGAGCACTTTTTCATGTGCCTATTGGCCATCCACTTGTCATCATCTGAGATGTGTCTGCTCATTTCCTCTACCTATTTTATATAGAGTTTTAACATTTTTGTTGTTAATCTTTGTGAGCACTTTATACATCCTGTATATCAATCAATATTTGCTTTGCTGAATGTAAATATTTTTTCCAATCAGTTAGCTCACATTTGGTTTTAACATTTGTTTTCTTCACCATGCAGACACTCTAATTTTATTTCATCCCATTTGTTTGCTTTTTTATTTTATTGCTTTTTCCAGTGATATCAGATCAACGAAGATGTCTTTGAGGTTCAAATCTTGGAGAACTCTGTCTATATTTTCCCAATGTATGTTATAGTTTCCAGTTAATCTCAAGTATTTGATCTACTTTTTATTGACTTTTTTGTAAGATGAATGATAAAGGTCCAGTTTTAATTTATTACAGTTTTTCCCAGTACAATTTGTTGAACAGGCTCTCTTTACTCCATTACTTGCCCTCAGCACTTTATCAAAAATTATCTTTCCATATATATGGGGTTTTGTCCTTGGATATTCAATTGTAGTACCATGCATTTTGATCACTATAGCTCGACAACACAGTTCCAAATTGGGAAATGAGTTAGCTCCCAATTTCTTGATTTTTTAGTATACCTTTGACTATTCATGATCTCTCTGGTTCCAGACAAACTTTATTACTGACTTTTCTAGGTCCTTGAAGAATGTTTTCTGAATTTGGATGGGGATTGCATAAAATCTATTTATTAGTTTAGGTTAATAACCATTTAATAATATTGATTATTCAATCCATGAACATGGTATAATTTTCCATTTCCTAAGGTCTCCTACCTTTTTCTTAAGTGCTTTAAAATGATCATGTTTTAGATCTCTCAGCACTTTTGTTGACTCCTAAATACTTTTGGGTGTTTTTTTTGGTATATTATTTTAAATGGGAGAAACAACTTAAGTGCTTTTTTTCTTTTGATTCATTCTCAATAGAAGCCAGACAACCCCCCCACTCCTTGAGGGTCGCCATTTTCCAAATCACAGTCTGGCTTTCATGGCTGCTTGCCACCGCGCGGGCATAAATAAATGCTGGAGATCAGAGGTGACTACAAGAGTATCCCACCTGCACGGCAGAGCCTGGCAAGCTACCCATGTTGTATTTGTTATGCAAATACCAGTCCAATTATAGACCTCACTCCCATGACCTGATGGAATGGTTTGAGGCTCTTTATGTTCCTGGAGCAAGCAAATGCCCTTGGGCTTTACTAGCATGAAGCAGGACATATAGAGATGTTACTGGTGCCGGCTCGAGCAAATTGATGATGAACAGAAAGACAGTGATACACTGACAGTGATGTAAGAGTGTGACTTTTTTGTGTATTATCTTTGAAGGTGGCTATTGTATATATCAGTGTATTGTTTATAGGAGTTTTAGTGGATTACTAAAATCTTCTATGTATTTAACATATCAGTTAATATGATAACATACAACATATTAGTTGATCATATATCAACTAATAGCAATACTTTGACGTCTTTTTCAATTTGGATCCTTTTTAATTTATTTTTCTTGGCTGTAGTCAGAATTTCTAATACTATAATGAATAAAAGTAGATACTGGATATCCTTTAATTATACCTAAATATGAAGGTAGCGATTTCAGTTTTACACCATGATAAGATGAAAAGAATAATAAGAATGATACAGGCTATGAATTTGTAATAGATGGTCATTGATCTCTTGAGGAAGGTAACTTCCACCCCTATTTTGTTGAAGGTTTTTTTTTTATCACAAATGGAGTTTGAGTGTTTCCAAAAAGCTTTCTCTACATCATTTTAAAAGACCATATGATTTTTTTTCTTTGGTGTATTACATTTATTTCCATGTGTTGTACCAGTCTTTTATACCAGGCATGAAAATAACATGATTGGGTTGTCTAATATTTTTATGTTGTTGGATTCAGTTATAAACTAAAATTTCATTAAGGATTTTTGCATCAATATTCATCAGAAAGATTTATATGAATTTTTTTTTCTGAAAGTGTCTCTACTTTGGGCATTTGTGTAATGTCAGATTCATAGAAGTGATTAGAAAGCATTACTCTGTATTCACTGTTTTGGGAGAGCTTTAGGTGTAAAGAAAATAAATCTCTGAAGTTTTGTTAGAATTCTCTGTAGGTTGTGAACCCATCTGAACCAGGACTTCTGTTCTTAGGCAGTGTTGGATGAGAGGCCTAGTTTAGCTTGGGAGTTTTGCTGTTTTATCCACTCACAGCTTAATCTACTTATATGTTCTTACACCAGGGTTCATAGTAATGAGACTCTCTTCTGTGTAAACACTGATAAAGGGTGTGGCAGTTACAGAAGTCACATTGACTCTGAATGAGTAACTAATGACTTATTATTATATATCTTCTAAGGCTTCTATGTTATCTAGATTGAGCACAATCCTCTTTATGCCCACTGAACCCAGCATGGGATAGTTAGAATTTACCAGGAGACAACCATCCTGGCTACATTGAGACTATCATTTATGACTATAGGAAGGATCATACTAGTTTGCCCTCAAGCAGGCTAGTGTGACCCTTTCAGTATACAGAGAACAAGATACTCATAATCATCCTGGTGTAGATAATAAATAAGAAGGACCTTGTGGGTACCATATAGATTACAGGAAGCCCATGAAATTAAGATATATTACTTTATACCAGCTCCCTCTCTCTCTAGTGTTTTACATAAGATATAATCTCAGAAGAAGGGATTAGTCCTTGGCATAATCATTTGTTTAGATCTGTAGTAGGGTGTGTCACCATCCTACTACACTCTTCTACTTTCTAGAAGCTGTTAAATTGATTATTGTTGATAGGTCCCTCCCTGAAGTTAGGATTAATTTTGTGTATATAAGAGGACTGACTTGAGTACCAGCCCCTGGTGGGATCCACTTTGGTGGGACTCTCTCTTTTGAGATCCTCTTTGGTAGGAGACAGGCTCTCCTGTATGGTCTAGGTTCTGATCAGAGCTAGAGGTTTTCCAGTATATTGGATTGCAGTGGTAGAGCTTGTTGTACTTTTAAAAGCCTTTTGGAACTGTGCCTTTTGGAACTGTGAGTTTTCATCTGTTCCCTGGCAGGTAGAAGAGAGCTTCTATATTAATACTATTGGGATCTCAGCGGCAATCTGACAGGGAAGTTCTTAATTTCTACTTTAATTTCCTTACTTGTGTTTTTCCTGTTTAGGCTTTCTACTTCTTCCCTCATTCAGCTTTAGAGATAACATGACTAAAAAGAATCTATCCATTACGTCTAGCTTCTCCAGCTTGAGAGGATGAAGCTGTTTATAGTAACCTCTTCTTATATTTTAAAGTTTTCAAGGATCCATTGCAGTTTCTCACTTACAATCTTGTTCAATTTATCTAAATTAAAACAATTGTTTATTATACCACCATCAGATATACAATTATAAATATGTTAATGTTTGGGTTTCAATCAGTGTTCCAGCACCCAGCCCTCCACCAGTGCACATTTCCCATCACCAATGTCCCCTAATTTCCTCCCTCCTCCCCCAATCAGCCTCTGTGGCAGTCACTTTACTATTTCTCTCTTTCTCTCTTTTTATCTCTCTCTCTCTCTCTGTCTTCTTTACCTTACACATTGTGGCTTGCAATACATACTTTAGGGGTTATCATGTAATCCCTTAACCTACATTCAATGCGCTGTTCTAGGCTGGTATTATCATTTCCAACAAGTATTAGCATATTGTTCCTTTCTCTGTCTAACCTAACCTCTAAATCAGACACATTTGTATTAGATTCCACCCATTGACAAGACTTCTGATCCACGCTTTGACTGACCTTGGATATTGGTATCATACTTGATCACTTGATCACTCAACATCTGTTATTCATCTATTTGCCTCGAGCGGCTCCAGTGACATTTCCATTTAAACCTATCACGTGCCAGTGTAGCCTAATGGCATCTGCTTGCTTCAGGAATACGAAGAGTCTCAAATTGTTCATTGAGGGTCTGTATGAATAAGTCTGACCATCTTGAAGGTAGGTGGGCATGTTTTTCCTGTTTTCTTCGATGTACCTTATATACTTATGCCTGATGTTGAGATCTTTCATCCATTTTGATCTTACCTTTGTGAATGGTGTTAGAAGGACGCCCTAAGTTCATTTTTTACATGTAGCTTCCCAGTCTTCCCAGCACCACCTGTTGAAAAGCTTTCTTTGCTCCACTTAATATTTTCTGCTTCTTTATCAAAGATTAAGCAATCATATATTGGAAAATGCAGTCATTGTATATCTGTCATTTTTTCCTCTGGCTAATTTCACTCAGCATGATCCTCTCCATATGCATCCATATATATGCAAATTTTATCACTTGATCTTGATTCACTTGACATCCTGTTATTCATTGATTTGTTTGAGCGGTGCTAGTATCATTTACATTTGACCCTACCATGTGGCAGTGTAGCCCAAAGGCATCTGATTGCTTCAGGATTACAAAGAGCCTCAAACCACTTGATAATGAAGTCTGACTATCTTGTAGGTGGGCAGCCGTGTGATCTTTTGACATCCCGTGTGATCCAGTCAGTAACAGCTCTAGTCCAGCGGTCATCTCCAAATCGCACTACATGTCCAGTCCATCTGATTTTCAATGCCTTGGCAAACGAGACAGCATCCCTGACTCTGAAACGCTGAAGGAGGTTGGAATTCTGGATTTCTTCTCTCACTTGAGTGAGGCGTGGTATTCCAAGCATAGATCTTTTTGATTTCTCTTTGGGAGACCCAAATAGCATTCTCATCCTGCTTTCTTAGGGCCCAGGTCTCTGAGGAGTATGTTAATGCAGGGAGAATGGTGGAGTCGAAGAGATGTGCCCAGAATTGGAAGTTCTTTGTCCTTTTAGCTATTCTTCTATGCTCCTGAAGGCATTCCATACAGCTCTCTTCCTCCTGCGCAGTTCTGGTTTTAGGTCGTTCCTCAGATTGAGTTCTCGACCTAGGTACAACTAACTGCTTCATTCAGGGATGTTTGTTCTGTTGAGAGTGAATGGGGCCTCCGGAACTAGTTCATTTTTCATGAACATAGTTTTGTTTAGATTCAGCTTTAGATTTATCTTTCCACATTCTCGGTTAAAGTTCACCAACATTTGTGCCACTTGGCTAATGTTTGGTGTTATTATAATGATGTCATCAGCACAGTGGAGGTGGTGTAGTTTCAAACCATCTATCTTCACACCCATTTCTTCCCATTCTAATTGTCACATAACTTTCTTGAGAGTGGCGCTGAAGGATTTTGGTGAAATGGTATCACCCTGTCAAACCCCTCTTTTGACATCAATGATCACTTCCATGTAGAATTCTGAGATCCTGGTGGTGAATCTGTAATACAGCTCATGAAGGATCTTGGTGTATTGGGCTTTAGCACCCTGTTTGGCTAGGGGCTTTGATGGCTGCTTCCGTCTCAATAGAATCAAAGGCTTTCTTTAAATCAATGAACGTGAGACAGAGTGGCAGCTTAAACTCCCTACAAATCTCAATGAGCTTGGTTACCGTGTTGATATGGTCGATTGTGCTGAATCCTTCTCAGATACTAAGCTTGCTTGCAGTGTGTCCTTTATCTAATGTTCTGCCAATCCTGTTCAGGATGACTCGAGTGTACATCTTGTAGATGATGGACAATAGGCAGACGGGGCAATAGTTGCCAATGTCATGTATTTATCCCTTCTTGAACAGTAGAACTGTCCTGATGGTTTTCTATTGGGAGGGCACATTGCATTCAGACTGGTAGCATGAGAAGAGCTCAGTCAGTGTATTTATGAGTACCAATGGCAGATTCTTTCAGGTGTTCCGGTCCGAATTTGTCTTGGCCAGGTTCTGTTCCCTTTTTTACCAATGAAATGGCTGTCGGATTTCAGGAGGGAAAACATTGGAAATGACATATCCATGCTGCAGAATTTGGTATCTGTGCAAGTGGACATAGCTATCATAGAGATCCGAGTAGAAGTCATGGATAATCTTCTCCACGGCCTTTCTTGAAGATGTGATAGATCCTTCAGGATGTCGGAGGGCAGTTATCATGATCTTTAGTTGTTGAAAGACAGGTGGGCGTTGCGAATGCTTTTCCTGACTTCTGTTGTATTGGCCAGTATTTCTGCTCTTCTCTCTTTGAGGTCATCCATTATGGCTTCTCTGTACTGCTTTGTGAGCTTGGACTTTAGCATTTGGTCATCTGAGGCTTGCGGCTTGCCACGTTGGCGAATGAGCTAGAGAGTTTTTGAAGACAGGTGTCCTTTTTGTGACTTTCTCTCTCTCGGCATTCTTCGCACAGTTATGGAAATGCTGAACCAGTCGGTTGTATTCTTCATCATTGTCGTCAATGATGGCATCTTCAAATGTTGCCGCAATGGTGCCAAAGAGTTCCCAGTGGGTGGTTTATTCTGGGACTTCTCTGTTGCAGGACACCTAAAAGCCTAGGCCTCTGCATCTGCCCTGCATTGCCTCCCTGCAGGTCACTTCATAGGTGGGGGTAGTCTGAATATGGCAGTCTTTTTTTTTTTTTTTTGCTTTTTGGGTCACACCCGGCGATGCTCAGGGGTTACTCCTGGCTCTGCACTCAGGAACCACTCCTGGCGGTGCTCGGGAGACAATATGGGATGCAGGGGATCTAACCTGGGCTGGATGGTCAGGCGCGCTGCAAGGCAAATGCCCTACCCGCTGGGCTATCACTCTGGCCCCCTGAATATGGCAGTCTTATCTGACCATGTATTCTGTACTGGCTGGTATAAATATTCTCTCATGCTACCACAATCATCATGGGACTAGCTAGATCTTACCAGCATATTTGCCTGGCCACGTTGATCCTTCCTGCCAGGGGAAGTTACATTTAGCTTATAGCTTCTCCCAGCTCTGCTAGGAGGCTTTTAATTAGCTCTGAGTCCTTGTAAACAGCCCGATGGTCTCCTAATGTTGCTACATTTCTATAAAGCTATTTTCCTGTTTTTATCTCTAGATAGCCCAGCCCAGAATGGTCTGGGCTGGGGAGTCTGGGGGGATTCCTAGCTATAAAATAAGCTGCAAGAAGAAAGAAGCTGCTCTCTCTCTTTTTCCCCTTTTACCATTTCGGCTTCTCTTGGTGTTTTACTTCTCCATCCTCTCCATTCTCTGTTGGGCCTCAACAAGTGGTGGCAGCCATCTTGGCCTACACCTGGCTGGGGCCTAGCTGGGAACCCAGAGTCCTGAGGATTTCCCTGCTCTTGGATTGTATATTGAATCCTGTGATAGTACAGCCCTTTTAAAACTGCATCGGATTCCTGAGTCTTCATACATTCCCCACCGACTTCGAGGTAGACGGGAACTCACTTTCCGACACTGTCGGGGACCCCGCGGTGCTCCCCGACACTTCTCTTTTTAAACTTTGCAGCCTTTTCTTCCCATTCTGTGAGTAGAATTTTGCATGAAGAGACAGTGGTCCAAACCCGTGTGGAATTTTTGGGAAGATAGCGACATCAGTCAGGCAAAACTGTAGGTCGAATATGATGTGAGTCAATTTCTTGTGGAACTGTCCACGAGGAGATTCCCATGTCCAACATTTCGATTCAGCCTTCTGGAACTGTGAGTTCCCATGAAAGGTCTTGCCTGACATGATACACTCAGATAGTCTCTCAGCCTGTTCATTTCATTCTAGGCCATGGGTCCCGATATGGAGTTCTTTGGCCGATCTTCTTTATCCTATCTTGGCATTAAAATCACCAAGGATGACCTGGTAAAAAGTGTTTCTTCTTCACTGTATGTGGATGCTGTTGTGTAGACAATACAGATAGAATCTGCCAGTATTGGGCCACATCTCTTCAAGTGTAACCATCCTGTTGGGTTTGTTAAACATTAAAATGAATCAATGCTTACGGCCAGGTTCATGTTGACAAGGACACCGATGCCACCAACACCTTTCTCGTCACATGTTCTGAGGAACAATTCTTCTCCGGTGTTCCAGAGCAACAATTCTTGCTCCATGTATTCTGTTAGTCTAATGATTCCCTGACTGATAAGATATTATTTAAATGTTCATAAAAGTGAACACTTAATATTCATGTTTGCATATTATGTAGGTACTTGAGGCAAGATATCTTGATATCAAACTATTAGAGTTTTGGGATTGAAGAGGAAGAACTGTCACAGATGCTAACATATCGAAGCAGTTTTGGGTTTGGAAGGCCAGTGGTATGACATCTCTAGCCTATATGACCACAAAAGAGGTCATAGCACAGGAATAATGAGGGCAGAAAGAGTTTCAGAGCCATTAACATGCCTAGATTAGGAAAGATCATATATTGTTAACATCTGCTGTTGACAACATGACTTCATAGGGGCATGTCCTTGATCTGAGAGGCAGACAGTAGGAATTTTCTAGGTTTGGGGACCCAGAAAAGATCATTTAACAGGAGCAATGGAGCAAGAAGAGCTGGACATAAATTTTACAATAAGCTTAATTCTGAAATAAAGCATGTCTTGTTTGAACAAAATCAAAAATTAAAAAATTTTAATCAGAAATTGAATGGTTTCTTATATTGATAGAGGGATAAGTTCCATTGTTCGACAATGAAGTTTAGTATTTTATGACATGAGTTTTCTTTTTGTAATGTCATCTGCCTTTTGCCATGCCTTTCTTTGCCATATACCATCTTATACCCTCACATAGGCAATTTTTTGAAAATACACATATGATGGTAAATTAGAATGTGTACATAAAGAGCTTTTATTATGGGCTAGCAAGAGAGTAATCATCTGCACACATATGATCAAGGATCAGATTTCTTTCTGTGTGGGAAAATAAACTTTTAATGGGTACAAAGACTTGGATATATTCACCAAAAGATGAAGAAAGAAAAGAACACATAACTGAATCAACTTTGGCAACAGAAGCTGTGTAGAAATCAAACCCTATTCTTAAAAAATTCACCCCTATTCACAAGATTTTTTTATTCTATGGGCATAATATTTCCACTCACTTTGTGTTACACATGATAGTCTGGAAAATTTTCTTCATGAGATTTAGTCCCATATAGTCACTATTACAAAATTTGCATCTTATACAAATGTAAATGTGTTCACATGCCTGTTAAAACTGCATTTTCTGTGAGCATCAATGCTTTTGGACTTATTTTCTATTAGTTCTAGGAGATTTTCATTCTATTTTCTATAAAAATATCCATACCAGGATACGCGAGAAGAAAAGACAGAAAATATAGAAAGTAAATTGCTTGTCCTTTAAAGCTGCTTTGGTTTACTATGGATAAGGTTAGTACTACTTCAAAAATGCTTCACTGGACAAATGGGAAATGTGTGTGTGTGTGTGTGTGTGTGTGTGTGTGTGTGTTTGGGACAAGCACATGCACAAGTGCAGGTTACAAACAGAATTTTCTGTTGAACTGAGGAATGGGGAAAGCAAAGTATTTGGTTGGGAGCCAAAATATGGGACCAAGTGGTCTGTCTGGTTTTGACACTTGAAATATGAAAATTACTTTTTCTAATCTGATCTCTAACACATCAGTTTCTGTGTGTTAGAGATGGCTATAATAAATTAAAAAATCAAATTAAATATACAATTACAAATATGTTTTATCTTTGCTTACTATGTATATAACATTTCATTTTGTTATAGCACTATAAACTTAATTTACTTATTTCTAGTATTGTAATACCAAAAACCTCAGTATATTGGGTTTTCTTTTCCATCTTCAGAGAGTGTCATGAGTACAGCCCAGGGCTGAAGAAATTTTGATGACACAGTAGTATATATGTTTTAGCTAGGTAATTTTCTGAAAAGGAAAGAAATAATCCAAAATTTAAACAGACTTTACAGAGATGAGATCTGTAGGCAGTACTAAACGAAAGGTCATCTGAGGGAAGACTAAGAATAATGCTTCCTCTGGTATAGACAAGCTGGCATATATTTAACAATGCCTAGGGCTTCAGTGTTAGTTAAAAGTTCAAAATCCTGGGGTTTGCTATTCCCTCTGGCTCCTGAGTAGTTCTGCCATGTTTGATCAACTTGTTTGATGATAAAATTAGACTATTAATAATTGAATTTATGAAAGATTTTTTTCTTTCTCCATATACACAAGCACCCTAACACATCATATAATCTCTAAAACATATAAAATGACATAAAGGACTGTTAAATTATATAAGTTGGAGGAGTTTATATATGTATATATACACCTACATACATATATAAATAAGACATAGCAGCATACTAAATATTCTTAAAAAACCTGATATTCATAATATAAAATTATTCGATGAGTAATGGCAATTACTACTTATTTTTATTGACTATATTATTGCTTAATTTAGTCTACTATCATTTCTGAGGTCAATGGGACAAGTGCTATTCTTATATTACACTCTAATTGCACTCTATGTAAATAGTATGTGCT
Source organism: Cryptotis parvus (assembly GCA_021461705.1). NCBI lineage: Eukaryota > Metazoa > Chordata > Mammalia > Eulipotyphla > Soricidae > Cryptotis > Cryptotis parvus. Next base: position 15,933 of record JAJIBD010001905.1, read on the forward strand.
TTGAATATAAGTTTTGTCATCATTGCTTCTACTCATTCCAAAGATATTGTGAAATGTAGTTGAGACTAAATGTTCTACTAAACAGGATATTCAATTTACATAGAATTGTTCCTTAACTCATTCAAATACATTTCATCGAAGCCCTAGTCAAACAGGGTGTTCAAACCCAATACATCAAGATCCTTCGTGAGCTGTATTATGGATTCACCACCAGGATCTCACCATTCTACAAAGAAGTGATCATTGATGTCAAAAGAGGGGTTCGACAGGGTGATACCATCTCACCAAAACTCTTCAGTGCCACCCTCGAGAACATCATGAGACAATTAGAATGGGAAGGAATGGGAGTGAAGATAGATGGTCGGCAAACTACACCACCTCCGCTTCTCTGATGACATCGTTCTAATAACACCAAACATTAGCCAAGCGGCACAAATGCTGGCTGACTTTGACCGAGAATGTGGAAAGGTAGGTCTACAGCTGAATCTGAAGAAAACTATGTTCATGAGAAATGAACTAGTTCCAGAGGCCCCATTCTCTCTCAATGGAACAAACATCTCTGAATGCAGCAGTTATGTGTACCTAGGTCGAGAAGTCAACATGATGAATGACCTAAAACCTGAGCTGCTCAGGAGGAAGAGAGCGGCATGGAATGCCTTCAAAGGCATCGGAGAAATAGCTAAAGGACAAAGAACCTCCGGCTCGGGCACATCTCTTTGACTCCACCGTTCTCCCTGCATTAACATACGCCTCAGAGACCTGGGCCCCACGAAAGCAGGATGAGAATGCTATTCGGGTCTCCCAGAGAGGAATCGAAAGAGCTATGCTTGGAATATCACGCCTCACTCAAGTGAGAGAAGGAATCGGAGTTCTGACCTCCGCCGCTATTCCAGAATCAGGGACGCTGTCTCGTTTGCCAAGGCATCGAAAATCAGATGGGCTGGACATGTAATGCGATTTGGAGACAACCGCTGGACTAGAGCCATTACCGACTGGATCCCACGGGATGTGAAAAGATCACGTGGCCGCCCACCTACAAGATGGTCAGACTTCCTTGTTAAGACCCTGAAGGAACGGTTTGAGGCTCTTCATATTCCTGAATCAACCAGATGCCATTGGGCTACATTGGCACGTGATAGGGTCCAATGGAAATGTTACTGGCGCCCGCCGAGCAAATCGATGAGTAACGGGATTCAAGTGATCAAGTGATCAAGTATTTTATTATACCACCGTGAGATATACAAATAAAAAAGATATACAATTAAAAAAGTTCATGTTTGGGTTTTGGTCATACAGTGTTCCAGCACCCATCCCTCCACCAGTGCCCATCTTCCAACCACCAATATCCCCGTTTCCCCCCCCTTCCCCAGCCCTGCTCCATGGCGAGTTACTTTATCTCTCTCTTTCTTTTTTTGTCCCCGCAATGTCAGGGTTTCTACTGGTCTGCCTCGACTCACTCCTGGCGGTGCTCGGACCTTTTCCCCCAACGCCGCAACCCCCCCATGCTCTGCCCCAGTACTTTTGATCTCTTTTCTCTCTTTCTCTTTCTCTCGCTCTCTCTTCCTTCTCTTTACATGGAGAGTTGCAGAACATACATTTAGAGGTTATCAGGTGTATCTTTTAAGCCTGTATTCAATGCTCAATTCTAGGCTGCTATTATCACTTTTGACAATTATTAGCACCACTGTTCCCTTTTCTGTCTTAGCTAATATCTGACTCCCACACATTTGTGGTAGATTCCATCTTTGACAAGACTTCCTGATCCATGTTTTCACTGACCTTGAATTTGGATATTGGTATCATACTATACACACACACACACACACACACACACACACACACACACACATATATATATATATATATATATATACATATATATCATGCCAATAAATGCAATCATTCTATATGTCTTTTTCCTTCTGGCTAATTTCACTCAGCATGATCCTCTCCGTGTCCATCTATTTGTAGGCAAATTTCACAATTTTGTTTTCAAACAGCTGCATAGTATTCCATTGTGTAGATGTACCACAGTTTCTTTTATCCAGTCATCTGTTCTTGGGCACTCTGGTTGTTTCCTGATTCTTACTATTGTGAATATTGCTGCTATGAAAATAAAAGTGCAGATGGTGTTTCACTGTATGATTTTGGCCTACCATGGTATATTCCCAGGAGTGGTATGTCTGAGTCAAATAGGAGCTCAGTTTCTAGTCTTTGGAGGAAAGTCCATATTGTTTTCCAAAAAGGCTGTACCAGTCGACATTCCACCAACAATGCATGAAAGTCCCTTTCTCCCCCGCATCCATGGCACCATTCATTGTTCTTGCTCTTTCGGATATGTGCCCTCTGTGGTGTGAGATGATATCTAATTATAGTTTTGATTTGCATCTCTCTGATTATTAGTGACGCTGAACATTTTTTCATATGCCTTTTTGGCCATTCCAATTTCTTTCTTTGTCGAAGTTTCTGTACATTTCTTCTCCCCATTTTTGATGGAGTTGGCTATTTTTTTCTTTTAAGGTGCTACTAGTTCCTGATATATCCTGGATAATAACCCCTTATCAGATGGGTATTGGATGAATATTCTTTCCCTTTATGTGGATTGTCTTTGTATCTTTGGTCACTGTATCTTTTGAGGTGCAGAAGCTTTTTAGTTTCATGTAGTCCCATATGTTTATCTTTGCTTCTAGTTGCTATGTTAGTGGTGTTTCATCTTTAAAGATGCCTTTAGCATCAGTGTCGTGGAGGGTTTTTCCTATATTTTTTCTTTGACATACATTATGGATTCGGGTCTGATATTGAGATCTTTAACCTATTTTGATCTGATTTTTTGTGCATGGTGTTAGACAAGGTTCAAATTCATATTTTTATATGTAGCTGCCCAGTTTTCCCAGCACTATTTGTTAAAGAGACTTTCTTTCCCTATTTCATATTTTTATTAAATGATTGTGTATTTGAGAATGGGTTCAGGATACTCAACTCTATTCCATAGGTCCACAGGTCTGTTTTATTCCATACCAGGCTGTTTTAATTACTACCGATTCGTAGTACAGTTTGAAGTTGGGAATGGTGGATGCCTCCATCTTCTTTTTCCCAAGGATTGCTTTAGCTATCTATCCATGGGGTTTTTTTTCACAAATTTCAGGAGTGTTTGGTCAATTTCTTTGAAGAATGTCATGGGTATCCTTATAGGGGCTGCATTGAATCTGTACAAAGCTCTAGGGAGTTTTACCATTTTGACAATGTTGTTCTCCCATCCATGAGCAGGGTATGTGTTTTCATTTCCTTGTATCCTCTTTTATTTGTTGAAGCAGTGTCTTGTAGTTTTCTTTTTATATGTCCATTACACACTTAGTTATGCTGCTTCCTAGGTAATTGATTTTCTGTGGCACAATTGTGAATGGAATCATTTTCTTAATATCCCTTTCTTCTATTTCATTATTTGTATATAGGAAAGCCACTGACTTTTGGGGACTGGATTTTTACCCTGCCACTTATAAGTATCTATTATTTCTCGGAGTTTTTTTGTTAGAGAGTTTAGGGTTCTCTCGGTATAATATGTCATCTGCAAATAGTGATAGTTTTACTTTTTCCTTGCCTATCTGTATGCTCTTATTGTCCTTTTCTTCTCTGATTGCTATGGCAAGTACTTTCACTACTATATTGAGTAAAAGTGGTGAGAGTGGTCAACCTTGTCTTGTTCCTGTCTTAGAGAGAAGGCTTTCAATTTTTCCCCATTGGGAATGATACTCGCTGTGGACTTTTGGTAGATGTCTTTGATATTGAGGAAGGTTCCTTCAATCCCCACTTTTTGGAGGGTTTTAATAATGAACGGGTGTTGGATCTTGTCAATTGCTTTTTTCTGTGTCATTTGATATGAACATATGGTTTTAATTTTTTCGGTTATTGATATGATGTATTATGTTGACTGATTTGTGAATGTTGAACCTTTCTTGCATTCAGGGATGAAGCCTACTTGATCATGATGTATAATCTTTCTGATGAGTCTTTGGATTCTGTTTGCTAGTACTTTGTTGAAGATCTTAGCATCTATATTCATCAGAGAGATTGATCTGTAGTTTTCTTTTTTTGTTGTCTCTGCCTGCTTTGGGTATCAGGGTGACATGTGCCTCATAGAAGCTATTTGGGTGTGTTTCTGTTTCTTCTATTTCCTGGAAGGGCTTGAAAAGGACTGGGAGTAGGTCCTCCTTAAAAGTTTGGAGGAATTCACTAGTGTATCCATCTGGACCTGGGCTTTTGTTTTTGAGCAGACTATTGATTACTGTTTCTATTTCCTCTATGGTGATAGGCCTATTCAGGTATTGCAGGTCTTCTTGTTTCAACTAAGGGAGGTTATGGTTTTAAGACTTCAGGAATTTATCCATTTGTTTTAGGTTCTCATAATTCATGGCATACAGACTCTCAAAATAATCTCTGATGTCTTTTGGATTTCTGTAGTTTCTGTTGTTATGTCCCCCTTTTCATTTCTTATATCTTATTTGGGTTCTCTATTCCCCTGTCTTTACAAGTCTTGTAAGTGGTATGTCGATCTTGTTTATTTTTTTCAAAGAACCAGCTCTTGCTTTCATTGATCGTTCAGAATGTTTTTTGGGATTCCATCTCATTGATTTCTGATCTAAATTTTATTATTTAGAGAAAGACGTTTTTTGCAAATGGTATGATAGCTGGATTAGCTAACAATATCAAAACATTCATTTACCTCTAGCAGTTCAAAGGCAATTTGCATTGTTGGATAAATTATGTAACTAAAAATCATTGCTTCTCCATTTCTCAGCATGATATTTCTTGCCAATTACAAACATTAGTCCCATTGAACTACTGATTGTTAGATATTTCAACATTTGCCCAACCTTATTTACACAGAGCTGACTTTTAAATAGAATATATGTGTGCATACTTGTCTATGCATGCACACACAATCTACATGTTTTACTATTTTTATCTTTTGTCATAATCATTTGGCACAGAGGATATATGAAATTTACGGGTTTTGACTCTGTTAGTGATGCAAATCTTGCAACTCCATCCAAAATACTATATATACACATATATATGTCATTTAGGAATAACTTAGTTTAGAAATAAATATATTATTAATATATCAGGGAAGAATTATTACCGAAATTCTTTCCCTTGATTAAAAGGGTCATTTGAAGGATACCCTCTAAAAGATGAACATTGATTTTTATTTCATATTATTTGAGAATTATCCAAGTTTCTAAAGTATATATATATATATATATATATATATATATATATATATATATATATAATTCTTTAGTCTTCTCAGTTACTTGAATAAGAGCATAATCTCCAGAAATATCCTTATGGTTTTCTATTTTTTCTCTAATTTTTACATGCTTCAATAAGACTAGTTCAATTGGTACAAAACCTTATTAATTTTGAAAATGTCTCCCTTTTTTTGGCCATTTCATTATTATAAACGCATAGCTATAGTAATGTAATGACGCTAAAAAATATTTTATAAAATTCTTGAAATATGTAATGAGTAAAGACTAAAGCAGATTAGCATAGAATTTTAAGGCATGATATGTTTTGTTGTTAAATAAACATACTGCTAATTAAAATGTCAGCACAGACTGTATAACAATTTTTTAATTTTCTTTTTTTGCTTTTTGTGAGTCACACCAACAATGTTCAGGGATTACGCCTGGCTCTGCACTCAGGAATTACTCCTGGCTGTATGGGGGACCATATGGAATGCTGCTGATCGAACCCAGGTCGGTCATATGCAAAGCAAATGCCCTATCTGCCCTGCTATTTCTGTGGCCCCAACCAACATGCACTTATTTAATTTGCATTGTATGTCCTTATCACAGGACAGCATTGTGAATATAGAGATTATGGACTATCCTCTTTCACATTCAAATAGTTATTATACAAACAAAGCAAGAAAGACAAAATTGATTAGAAGTTGCTAATAATAAACTTTACCTCAGACTCGGTGTGACTATTACTTTTATAATTTAGAAATATAAAATTAAACTAAAGTGTTTTAACATGGATACAGTAGGATACTTGCATAATGTGATATTAAGTAGAATTACTTGATTTTTTTTGAATTCTTAAGAATTATGAAAAGAAATTGTATCATCTATTTTAAAATGTGGCAGGATGAAATAAGTGATAAAGAGAAATATAGATTCTGCATCACGTGTATGTGGAATTTAATTCCTGGAGCACACGACTGCATTTGTGTCATGCGACAACTCAAACTATTCTGTACTGATATGATGAGTAGCAAGCCACATTTAATGGGATGTAAAGTAGAAGGCAGCCAATAATTAATATATACACATAATGTCTGTCCTGTAACGACATATCAGTAATTTCTTATATAAGAGTTTAATGGCTCAGTGATGAGACTGAACTATCTTCAGTAACTTTCTTATAAGAAAATTTTTTTGATAATTTTAGCAAATTATAACAAGCAAAACAAAATAAAATATTTAGGGTCTGTTGTCACTTGATCACCTGAATCCTGTTATTCATCGATTTTGCTCCAGCGGGCACCAGTAACATTTCCATTGGACCCTATCACGTGCCAATGTAGCCAATGGCATCTGGTTGATTCAGGAATATGAAGAGCCTCAAACCGTTCCTTCAGGGTCTTGACAAGTCTGACCATCTTGTAGGTGGGCGGCCACGTGATCTTTTTGACATCCTGTGGGATCCAGTCGGTAACGGCTCTAGTTCAGCGGTGGTCTCCAAATCGCATGACATGTCCAGCCCATCTGATTTTCGATGCCTTGGCAAATGAGACAGCGTCCCTGACTCTGGAACAGCAACGGAGGTCGGAGCTCCGATTCCTTTCTCACTTGAGTGAGGCGTGATATTCCAAGCATAGCTCTTTCGATTCCTCTCTGGGAGACCCGAATAGCATTCTCATCCTGCTTTCTTGGGCCCAGGTCTCTGAGGCATATGTTAATGCAGGGAGAAAGGTGAAGTCAAAGAGATGTGTCCGGAGCCGGAGGTTCTTTTGCCTTTTAGCTATTTCTTCAATGCCTTTGAAGGCATTCCATGCCGCTCTCTTCCTCCTGTGCAGCTCAGGTTTTAGGTTGTTCATCGTGTTGATTTCTCGACCTAGGTACACATAACTGCTGCATTCAGAGATGTCTGTTCCATTGAGAGTGAATGGGGCCTCTGGAATTAGTTCATTTTTGATGAACATTGTTTTGTTTAGATTCAGCTGAAGACCTATCTTTCCACATTCTCGGTAGATGTCAGCCAGCATTTGTGTCGCTTAGCAGATGCTTGGTCTTATTAGAATGAAATCATCAGCAAAGCGGAGGTGGTGTATTTGCCGACCATCTATCTTCACTCCCATTCCGCCCATTCTAATTGTCGCATGATGTTCTCAAGGGTGGCACTGAAGAGTTTTGGTGAAATGGTATCACCCCGTCGAACCCCTCTTTTGACATCAATGATCACTTCCTTGTAGAATGGTGAGATCCTGGTGGTGAATCCGTAGTACAGCTCACGAAGGATCTTGATGTATTGGATTTGAATGCGCTGTTTGGCTAGGGCTTCGATGACTGCTTCAGTCTCACAGAATCAAAGGCTTTCTTTAAATCAATGAACGTGGGACAGAGTGGCATTTTGTACTCCCTACAAACCTCAATGAGCTTGGTTACCATGTGGACATGGTCGAATGTGCTGAATCCTTTCAGAAGCCAGCTTGCTCACATGGTTGTCCTTCATCTAGTGTTCTGCCAATCCTATTCAGGATGACTCCAGTGAACAGCTTGTAGATGATGGACAAAAGGCAGATGGGGCGACTGTTGCCAATGTTGTGAATGTCTCCATTCTTGAACAGTAGAACTGTCCTGCTGGTTTTCCATTGGGAGGGCACCTTGTATTCGGACAGGTAGCGTGTGAAGAGCCGAGCCAATGTATTGATGAGCACTGAATGCAGATTCTTCAGGTGTTCGGGTCTGACTTTTGTCTGGGCCTGGTTCTGTTCCCTTCTTTACCAACGAAATGTCATGTCAGATTTCAGAAGGGAGAACGTTGGGAATGACATAGAAATTGCTGGCAGTGAGCCACATCTCTTCAAGTGTAATCGTCCTATCCGGTTTGTTAGTCATTCAAATGAATCAATGTTCACGGCCATGTTTGTGTTGACAAGGATACCCAATGCCACCAGCACCTCTTTTCTTCTCATGTTCCAAGGAATAATTCTTCTCTGGTGTCAAGTACAGCTTGATGTGACTGACGCCTCCTCGCCTCAGTCAGACCAATGATGTCGTTCTTTATATTTTGCGCTTGCACCATCAGATCCTCGATATATGCTTCTGATGCCAGCGTATGTGCATTGAAAGTACAGACAGTCGTTTTAGTCCTTCTTCATTTTGGCAGCCTAGGTTCGCCATGAAATTTTATCAGGCACTGCTTGTTCACCTTTCTTACTGCAGCCGTATTAAGGGTTCTTTCGGGGTCAGGAAAATAAACATTTTTGTTACTGGTTTTGGAATATCGAGTACGCATTGGACAGTTTGCCAGGCTCTGCTGCGTGGGTGCTATATATTCAGTAGACTGTTGGGCTCTCTCAGAGGAATGGGTAGAATATTCATGGTAATTAGGAGTTAAAGCAGCACAGGGTCTGTTGTAGGGGCAAGTATAGAAGTGGTTGGGAAAATTCAAATAATGGTGCTGTAAAGTTGGCAATGGTGGTGAAATTGAAGTTGAAAATTGAATGTCTAACAAACTAAAAAACAACTTTGTTTAAAAATGTTGTGTTAATTTGGAGTGCATGGCTGCATTTGTGGCTATGCAACATCTCAAACCCTACAGTACTGATATACTGAGTAGTACTCCACATTTATTGGGATGTAAAGTAAGTTCAGTAAGCAAAAAGCAGCAACACAGGTGGCTCAATTTGCACAGAACAACTTAGTAAAAAGGTCATGACTTTAGCAACACCATTACAAGTTATGTGTTTAATAAGCAACATAATTTAAATAAATTGCTGCTTAAGGGAGCAGGTGTGTTTGGGAAACTAAGAGCTTTGGTGGTGATAAGGGACATTGGTAGTTGGAACTGGTGTTGGAATGTTAAATAGCTAAAACAACTGTATTGTGAACAACTTTGTATATTTTGGTACTTAAATAAAGTAAAAAATAAAAAATGGAGTAAGCCCTGAGTACCATTGTGTATGGTCCAACCCCCTAAATAATAAAATAAATAGCATAAAATCTCAGCATAAAACTGAGATTTCATTCATATGGGTTTTTTACATCAAACAGCTGCCTGACTCAAATTTGAGTTACATTTTCAAACCCAGAGATTCTATAATTTTAAAACCCTGACTCCATTTCCACTCAGCCACTCTCCACATCTTTTACAGTGAACTAGGCATAAGGGAATACTCATATCCAAGGACTCTAGTTCTCAGTAAAGTTTATATATCACATACTCATACTCATTACAAGCACTAACTTCAACATGTTTTTTTCTTATAATTTTCAAACAAGGTTGTTTTCCTGTGCTAGGATAAATATTACAATTTTATGATTGAAACTTTATGTCATCTTGCCAGTATGTAATGGTTCCAATAAAGAAATAATTGTTTTCCAGACTATACGCTCTGTTTTTATTTATTTATTTTTATTTTTTAATTAAACATTTTATTATACCACTATGAGATATACAATTATAACGTTGTTCAAGTTTGGAGGTTTCGGTCACATAGTGTTCCAGCACCCGCCTTCCACCAGTGCCCATTTCCCACCACCAATGTCCCCAATTCCCTCCCCCCTCCCCATAGCCTGCCTAAAAGGCAGGTTCTTTTATCTCTTTTCTCTCTCCTTCTCTCTCCCTTCCTTCTCCTACACATTGTGGGTTGCACTACATACACTTGGAAGCCATCATGTGCATTTTTTGCCTGTATTTAATGCTCAGTTCTATGTTGGTATCAGCCCTTTTGGCATTTATTCACACATGTTCCCTTCTCTTTCTTACCTACCCTCTGACTCCCTCACGTTTGCGGTAATTTCCACTTTTGGTAAGACCACCTGATATATTTATGTCATGCAAATAAATTCAGTCATTATATGTCTCTCTCTTTCCTTCTGACTAATTTTGCTCAACATGATCCTTTCTATATCCATCCATTTATAGGCAAATTTCCATTTATAGCTTCATTTTTCCTAACAGCTGCATAGTATTCCATTGTGTAGATGTACCACAGTTTCTTTATCCAGTCATCAGTTCTCGGTCACACTGGTTGTTTCCAGGTTCTGGCTATTGTGACTAGTGCTGCTATGAAAATAAAAGTGCGGATTGTATTTATACTGTGTGTTTTTGGCTTCCCAGTGTATATTCCCAGGAGTGGTTTGGCTGGGTCAAAAGGGAACTCAATTTCTAGACTTTGGAGGAATATCCATATTGTTTTCCAGAAAGGCTGTACAAGTCGACATTCCCACCAACAATGTATGAGAGTCCCCTTCTCCCCGCATCCACGCCAGCACTTGTTGCTTTTACACTTTTGAATATGGGCCAGTCTCTGTGGTGTGAGGTGATATCTCATTGTTGTTTTGATTTGCATCTCTCTGATGATTAGTGATGATGAGCATTTTTTCATATACCTTTTGGCCATTTGAATTTCTCCCTTGTGAAAGTTTCTGTTCATCTCTTCTCCCCATTTTTTAGGGGTTGGATGTTTTCTTCTTATATAGCTGTACCAGTGCCTGATATATTCTGGATATTAACCCCTTATCAGATGGGTATTGGGTGAATGTTCTTTCCCATTCTGTGGACTGTCTTTCTGTCTTGGTCACTGTTTCTTTCGAGGTGCAGAAGCTCTTTAGTTTCATGTAGTCCCATATGTTTATCTTTTCTTCTAGTTGCTTTGTTAATGGTGTTTCACCTTTGAAGATGACTTTAGCTTCAATGTCGTGGAGGGTTTTTCCTATATTTTCTTCAATGTAGTTTATGGATTCAGGTCTGATATTGAGATCTTTAATCCATTTTGATCTGATTTTTTGTGCAAGGTGTTAGACACAAGTCCAAATTCATTATTTTACATGTAGTTGTCCAGTTTTCCCAGCACCACTTGTTGAAGAGCCTTTCCTTACTCCAGTTTGGACTCTTTTGACCTTTATCAAAGATTAACTGATCATGTCTTTGATGGTTGGGTGTCAGGATACTCAACTCTATTCCATTAAATCACAGGTTTGTTTTTATTCCAGTACCATGCTGTTTTAATTACTGCTGCTTTGTAGTACAGTTTGAGGTTGGGAACGGTGATGCCTCCCATCTTCTTTTTCCCAAGGATTGCTTTAGCTATCCGTGGGGGTTTATCATTCCATACGAATTTCAGGAGTGTTTGGTCAATTTCTTTAAAGAATGTCATGGGTATCCTTATAGGAACCGCATTGAATCTGTACAAAGCTCTAGGGAATATTACCATCTTGACAATGTTAATTCAAAAAAAATATTTTTTTCTGAATTAAAAAATACCCATAAAAATAGAATTATGGTTATCTGAGTCTGGAGATGATATAATGGGGCGATGTTAGTTGTGGTATAAAATTCTAGCTATAATCTAAATTCTCTATCTAATAGACAGCATAATGATTATAATTAACAATACTGTATTGCATATTTTTTTAAATTTATAAGCATTTACTAAAAATTTATCTGGAAATTTTCTTGAAATTCATTATGATTTAAGTAACAATACAATTTCCAAAGGATAAAATTTCAGTACCATATGCTGTGAGTTTGTTTATTGAATTTATGTGTTGACAGTGTTTGATATATAATATTTCAGATCTTCCAAATAAACTTTACTGCTAACCTCCGGAGTTACCAGCCTTTATCAACTCTTCATTGAATATAATCAAAAGTACCTTGTATTTTCCTAAGATTTTATATTCATCTAGCCTCTGTGAAGTTGAATTTAGCTAGGTGAAGTCTACAGATTATATAGGAAAATAACGCTTTATAAGAATTTGGATGAGTTCTAACCAGCTATTTTTACTATATAAAGAAAATTGTACTCAAGTGTATATTTTATATGGTCATTCTTTGTAAAACTTCTTTTTATGTTTAACTTCCTTTATGACCATTATTAGGATTTAGTAAAAGGCTTATTGCAGTTGTTACTTTTACTGTGAAGAGATTATTCTCTCCTGTACAATGTGAATCACAAAGATGAAAAGACATCTGGAATTTAATAATCTTCTGTATTTCTTCTAATACTGAAATAAATCACCTTACATTAATTAACTTAATAAATTTTAGTACTGTCTTCCTGGTATTGAACTCAATGTGAATGAAGTTCTTAAAATATTGAGAAGTTTCTTAAAATTTAATCTAGATAATGATAGCAGATTTTAGTATATGTCATTACTTTCCTTCCCATAAAGTAATACCACATAGAAATTGTTATCAGCTTAAATAATTTGACTATATTAATAAATTATATTAATAATTATGGTAGTTGGAGAGATATTACAATGGTTCAGGTACATGCCTGGCATATAGCAGACTCCAGTTTGGTGCTTTTTTCCACATTGACTCCCAAACACTGCTGGGTGATACATGCAAGCATTGTCCAGTAATTCCAAATTCCTTGGGGATTAAATCAAATACATCATAGTCATTTGATTTAAACTTGATTTACTAGTTGACAGAGAAATCCTAGGAGTTTTCCCAAGGTCTCCTGAGCATTATTTAGAGGCCTAGGTACATATATACATATACATACAAATATGTATATATGTATATGTGTATATGTTTATATTAAGAAATTCTTCCCCTACTGTCTGTCTATCATGTCTTTATTGCCCTACTGGAATTCTCTGATATAGGAGAAATTTTCTTTCTAGATGGGCTAAATAAATGTAATTTAAAAGTCCCTGAACTTGGACTGGATAGATTGTACAAAGCTTATAGTGCTTGGTTTACTCGAGGCTGGTCCCAGTTCCATTAGGAGCACTGCATGTGGTTCCCCAACTTGTGTCCTTTGTGGAAAAAGTCCAGAGTGATACTGGAACACCCCCCCCAGGCATGGCCACCACACAAACAAAAATCTCTGAATTTTAAATTCTTTTGATTGTTTTGAAGTCTGCTATTTGCAAGAAGAGGTATTAATAATCTGTTGCTTGGTTTTTCTGAAATAAGAAATGCTTTAACTCTGGTGGATATATTTTTGTATTTCTAATACAACTTACATTTTTAATATTGATCTATGAAAGACTACAACTTTTCCCCTAAAAATGTCATTATTAAGTTATTAAACTTACCAAATGTCCTCACCTTAATTTCATAAAAGGCATTTAGTACTAAAAATATATGGGTAATATAGTAACAGAATAAAGCAGAGTTATTTAAAATTAAGAATGTCATGGAAATATCATGACTTATCCTTATTTTTATTATTTTCTTGAACTTGTGAAAATTACAGTCACAAGTCTGTATTGATCCATTGGCTGAAGTTTAGTAACTGCTGCTTCAGCATGTATGGGCATAAAAATACAAGGTATTTGCATATATCATACAGATTTGCATATTATTATATATTATTTAGTAACCCATATGAACTAAAATCCCAACAAGCTTATACTGACAAATATAATTATACAGATTCTGCACTTTTTCCTCCCCTTCTTCCTAAAATTACCAGACCTATAGGCTAGAGAACTTACCTTTCCACAAAATATGCAACACAATAAAATAATGAAATAATTGATGCCATTAATTTTGGTGTTGGTATATCTTGACTGTCTATCCTCTAAGACCCAATTTACTGTACGCAAAAAGAAGCGATTTATCTGGCAGTTTATTCATTGGAATTCTATTAAACTGCCAATGTAGTGATAAACGTTCTTAATGATTACCCTGAGGCTCGGCACGTTTTTTTTGTAAGTGCTTCTGAATCATCAGTGAACGACACAACCAGAGACCATAAAGTCTCTACTTGGTTCCACTGAGACTTTATTTCTTGGCAGAGGGATTCTGATGAGAATTTCTCATTAAAAGGACATTGGAATATTGGGTACTTTGAAACTAATAGCCCCTTTGTCGGAGACAGTTCCTCACATCTGCCTGTTTCCAATGACTACAACATATGTAGTATTGATTACAAGATAAATGAGGGGTTTAAATCTGATTCTATATATTGTGTATTGATCTTTTCAATGCATTTCTATCTCTTCTGAAAAAAGACACTGATATTCAGTCTTTACTCACATTTTTTGAGAGCAGCACAGATGAAAAGGAAGATTTTCTTTAGTAGACACATGTTACCACACTACCATGATCAAATAGTTAATAAACATCTATTTATTACTTGTTTGTGTTGTAACCAGAGTAATGTGAACTATTATAAAATAGTAACCAAGTGATTACCTGTCTAGGTACTGTAGATTTTTATTATTAATGTCTTTGGTATTTCAAGGCTTATAGATTAATAAACTTAGTGAAATTATAAGTTTAAGGACCTTTTCCTCCAGATGATATATTGCATGTCAAATTCTAATCTTTATTGAGACTCAGTGAAATTGAGTGAATTTTAATAAGTCATATTGTGTCTACAGAATCTACCATTGGACATTTAAAGAATAAATTTACTATGGATTATTATTTGACTTATGTTATCTTTAAGGCTATATGTCTAACAACCAGTTCACACTTGGAAATAGCAAAATTGAGTCTGGAATATTTTTCACTTTGGTTGTTATCTTTCCTATAGACTTCTTTCTTTCTTTCTTTCTTTCTTTCTTTCTTTCTTTCTTTCTTTCTTTCTTTCTTTCTTTCTTTCTTTCTTTCTTTCTTTCTTTCTTTCTTTCTTTTCTTCTTTCTTTCTTTCTTTCTTTCTTTCTTTCTTTCTTTCTTTCTTTCTTTCTTTCTTTCTTTCTTTCTTTCTTTCTTTCTTTCTTTCTTTCTTTCTTTCTTTCTTTCTTTCTTTCTTTCTTTCTTCTTTCTTTTTTATTTCACTTAATTACAATGAGATGCAAAGTTTCAAAGCTCTTCATGGTCTGGTTTCAACTATAAAATATTTCAACAACAATCTCTCAATAATGTACGTATCCCATTACCAATGTTCCCATTTTACATTCCACACTCCCACCCTCACCCTCATACAGGTCTACCTCTATAGCAGAAAATTTTCTTCTTTCTCTATCTCTCTAACAGGTACTGAGAGGTTATCATGTCTGCCCCTTTACCTACCTTTGTATGCAATTCTTATCCATAATGATCATTTCCAGCTGTCATTTCCATAGTGGTCCCAAACATCTTCTTCCAGAGCACATAAAGCAGACTTCTAAACATGAACCAATCCTACTGGCCCTTATTTCTACTGTCCTTGGGTATTGGTCTCATGATTTTTTTATATATCACAAATAAGTGCAGTCATTCTATGTTCGTCCAACTCCCAACTAATTTCACTCAGACTGATACTCTTTGTCCATCCATTTATAAGTGAGTTTCATAACTTCATTTTCCTAACAGTTGTATAGTATTCTACTGTATAGTTGTACATAATAGTTGTATACAACATTTGTGTATTTGTTTCTTTACCTAATTGTCTGTTCTCTAGTGCTTGGGTTGTTTTCAGATCTGGTTATTGGGAATGTTGCTGCAATAACTAGAGTTGTGCAGTTGACAATTCTCTTGTGTGTTTTGGGTCCCTGGGGTATATTCCCTGAAGTGATATTGCTAATGAAAGAATGGCCCCTTGCCCACAGAACACAAAGACAGGAACCAGAGGTAACTGATAAAATGGAGGTAACTGATAAAATGATGGCTCAACTGAAAGTAACTGATAAAATGATGGCTGGACAAGACAAGAGCACAGCAGGAAGGGCCTTAAGCAAATAATTCCAGGGAGGGCTATAAGGCAAACATTCCCGAGAGGTTGCGTCTGATGTCCCCTCTGTATTTGGTATGATACCTGACTGGGCACATGCCGTGCCAAATATGGAAAGAAGTATTAGGCACACTCAGATTGGTGGGTGATGGTTACCTGGTGCAGAGTGATTGGCTGCCTGCACGCAGACCTTGATGTAATATTTTAAACCTATTGGATAGTTATGCGCGGGCTTTTCTGTAGCGCGGGAATTATTCCTTAAAAGATCGTCCCTGGAAGGCTCAGGGCTCTTAGCCACTGACCGCTTGGGGTCACGCTATGAGCCCGAGTATACTCGCTTATTAATAAAACCCTTGCTTTTGCATAGGACTTGGTCTCTCAGAGTTTTCCTTGGTAGGTGCGGCGTTCCTAGGCTCCCATCAGTCACCCCATCGGGTGGCCAACCCTTACATTAGGTGACTTGGAAGCTCAATTTTTAGCTCGTTGAGGAAGACCCATATTGTTTTCCAAATTGGATAGACCACCAACGATGAATGAGATTCGCTCTCTCCTTCAACACATGCACACTGGTTGCTCTTGTCGCTTTTGTTGTGTACAAGTCTTGGTGGTGTGTGATGATATCTCATTGTTTTTATTTGCATCTCCCTGATGATTAATGATGTAGAGCATTTATAATATGTCTTTTGGACATTAGTATTTCTTCTTTGAGGAAGTTTTGGTCACTTTTTCTCCTCAATGCTGTTGAGATTGGATGGCTCTTTCTTGTTAAGTTGTACGAATGCCTTATTAACCCCTTAACAGATGGGTGTTAGGAAATATTTTTCATAATGCATATTATCTTTGTATCTTGGTCCCTTTTTCTTTTGAAGTGCAAGAGCTTCTTATTTTGACGTAGTCCCATTGGTTTATCATTGTTTCCACTTGGTTAATCAGTGTATTTCTTCTTTTAAGATGCATTTGATTTCAATATCTTGGACCAGGACTGTTATCCCTACATTTTCCTCCATGTACATTATGGATTCACATCTGTAATTTAGGTTTATAATTCATTTTTATATGACTTGTGTGTCTGGAGTAAGAAAGACATTTGAATACTTTGTGAATACTTTGTTGCAATGGCTCACGATGCTTTATTTCCCCTCTACCCAGAAAATTTTGTATAAAAGGCCTAAGCTATGATCAGTAAACCTCAACCTCTCTCCAGCCGCCCTGCTGTTTTGGTGTCTTTTCTTTCTTCCCTTCCTCAGCAGCGGCAAGGCAGAAACTTCTCCCAAGTCCTTCCCTCTCCTTTTCGCAGGGGATTAAGTACGGCACAATCTAGGTCTCTCTCATTCCATTTGTGCCAGGGGCTGCTAGCCAGGTCCCCCCACATACCAGTCGTATGACTATTTTTCAACTGCCTTCCAATATGACATTGACATTGAGAGTGAGGGTCCCTCTGTGGTAAAGCAGACCCTTCTGCCTTAGTTTGATCCACACACATATGAAAGTTCTTTAATTTATTCATCATTAGTCTAATGAGGAAATAAAAATGAAGATTTGGCCTTTTCCTGAAGCAGTTTCAATGTGTTCTCCCAATTTGAAGCTCAAACTATAAGTCCCTCTTAAAAGCACGCACCTAGTTCTAAATGTGAAATTGAACCACAGCGATCCAGGAAGAATCACAACCATTTTAGAGATACTAAAGTTAGTATATTTATTCCTCCATCAAAAACTAGAACAAGTGATCCATCACCTTTTTTTGCATATGTGTTCAGATTTCATGGTTTTTACTCAGTAATGATATAATTATAAGCAATTATGAAATCATAATTCTTGATAGAGACTGGAAGAAAACTAATTGACATAAAGTTATATTTGATGACTTCAATATGTTGCTTTTCTCCTATATGAATGCACCTAGAATTTGGACGTCCCTAGTAGGCACAGTAGTCTGCTTAGTACCACTTACTATGCATCTGGGAGAGAGAGTACAGAGGTCAAATTCCATGCCTCGCACCCAGCCATCTCATTCTTGTACACAGAGCCAGGAGCAAGCTCTAAGCAGTGCTGATTGTAGTTCCAAAACAAATGACAAAAAATCAATTAATGTTGTATTCAGGCGTGAAGTGAACAGAATTTTTTCTGAATAAATGTTATAGAAGGATTTTTAAAATAAAATGTAAATTCTTTTGATTTTTTGCCTAAATATCAGCATGTTTCCTGTAGTTCTGAAGGCTATGATGTCTGGAGGTTAGTTCTTGAGAAATCCCTTCTTCGTTGACTCTTCTTTCTCTTTGTCTTTGTGTGTTGGTCTCTACTACTCTCTTTCTTAGCATAGGATTCATGTTTGTTTTTTCCTATATCCTCATGACTTTGATGTAGCTATTTAGTGTTTTCTTTTATTTTTTAATCCTTCATTAATTTAGTATAATCATAGGAGATAAGGGGAAGAAAACTAATGTGTTTAGTCCATCATCATTTGCAAGTTCCTACCTTGCCTTTAATTAAGTAATTAGTTTTGGGGTCACATCAGCAATTTCAGGGGCTACTCCTAGGCCTGTGCCCTTTTCTCACTCATGGTGGTAATCTGAGAGTGATAGGGTGCTAAGGACCAAATTTGTGATTCTAGCATGCAGACATGCACTTACCCATTTAAAATATCTGCTGGAATTCCTATACTTCTTTTTCATTACTACAACCTTCTGAAAAGTTATTTTGCTGATGTAATACAATAGTTATTACTTCTATTGACTAAATTCATTTCATATCAAGCTATCTTCTGTTTCTTCTTTAAAATTCTTTTTTTTTACTTTACTGTATCAATGTTTCTCTGCATATATATGATAAAACTGTATGCAATTTTCTTTTTTTCTTATTTTAAGGATCAATGCCTCATATGTCTACTCATATTATTCCAAATCACATTTACATCTTTTTTTTAATTTAACTAGTTTATTAGAAAAAACTGCAAGGATAAAGATAAAGACACATGTTCAAGTGAGAACATATGCTTCTCCAGAGTAAAGGAGCTGGCACACATCCCAGAGTGAAAGTGCGAAAGTTCATAATGTAAGAGAAGGAGAGAGAGATAGGTAGAGAGAGAGAGAGAGAGAGAAGATATAAAGAACCTGCCATAGAGGCAGGCTATGGGAGGGGTGGGGAATTGGGGACATTGTTGGTGGGAAATGGGCTCCTATGGAGGGATGGGTGTGGGGACACTGTATGACTGAAACCCAAATATAAATATTTTTTGTAACTGTATATCTCACAGTGGTATAATAAAATATTTAAATTAAAAAAAAAAAAAGAAGGGACTTGCAGGTGACATATTCAGGCACCATCTTCATTCACTACAGTGCTACATATGCTTGAACATGTGAGCTCAGGCTGCATGTGAGTGCCAAGTGAATGCAGAATTCTATGTTTTCACAGTAGATGGATATCACTTACGAAAATGCTTTTAATGTGAAAAGCCAAAACAACAATTGTTCCTTTTATAGTTTTAATTTTGTTGTTGACATGACATTGAGTAACACTAAGGTAATGTTATTCTTGGTAATATTCTATTTCTCATCTCGAAGTTTCAAAAAAGTACTTTTTCAAGACTTTCCTAATCACCACCTGAATCACTACTTTTCCTTTTCTATTTTTTACTTTCTCATTCCTTCGGATCACATACAACTATTGTCCTGTGTTTGTCAGGTTGTGTTTCAACTAGATACGTTTTAATGAAATTTGATTGTACCTATTATATTAACTACTAGACATTGCCACTAATATAGACTTAGTTCATATGGGCTATTATCATTGAATACATGATTGAATGAATAAGGTTATTCTCCAAATTATACACCATCTCAGTCCCTTATTATTCCCAAGGAGAGAAAATATGACATATGTAGTGGTATTAATATGGGTTATCAAGATGCCCTACATACTTGCTGGCAGATTAATTGAATTGTTAAAATGCATCCTTTCATCAGGAAATAGGAAAAAGATACTTTGCTCAAAGGAATGCTTTTATAACTAAATGCTGTGAAGACTGCAAAAAATACTTCAGGAACAAAAAATGTCATACATTGCATATTATTTTTTGCTTTTATGAGTTTATACTACAGTTATTAAATGGGAATATTAATTGCTTTGTCAATTTAGTATATTTGGGGTGAGAATGACCCACATAAATTATTCAGTATCCAAAGTGAAGAATGTTTGTGTTTTTAAAAGATTGAGTAGTGTGTAAAGTTTTCATTTATTTGGGACATTAAATATATAAATTTATTAAAAAAATCTTTCTGAAAGTTTTGTGCTTATTGATTTTTTTATCAAGTGAAAAATTTAGTTTTTAAATATTAAGATTTCACTGACTCTTTATAAACATTCTGTTCATTCTTCTTTCAAAGAGAATATTAAAAAGATGCTATTTACACCTCCTCAAATCTGTTTTTGCAGGATATAATGCTTCATCATAATTTTCATTCCAGTTATTTATTACTAGATGCATTTGCATGAAAACAATTGTTATTTCCTCAGAGTTCATCTGTGCCTGTAGTTTATCCCCTACCTAAAGCCATAACTCTTTGTTAGTGACACCCTGATTGTTTACTGGGTAAATGATTATGATGTTGCAAATAGGATTATGACTTTAGCTGTGGAATAGCAGCAGGCATAGATAAACCCTAAAAAATACAGGTTCTCTTTTAATGGAAATGCCTTCCATGTTAAAGAAAAGGAAAGAATATTCTTAATATTCTCAATGAAATGACAAATGCATTAAAATTTGATTGGTGGGGTTATTTGTGTGTGTTTAAATATATCTAGTATACAACAGCAGTTATAGAAACAGTTCTGAAACTACTCTCTATATGCTCTACTCTACCCAAGGCAGCAAGATGAGTGTTGATTTCTACCCAGAAAACAAATATACATTATTTTAGACAAATGCTTGGAAACATTTCCAAGAGGGGAAATATATTTCATCTTTATTTTACTATAAACTGTATATATTTAGCATAATTGTGAAGCATATTTATGGTAAATTTTGATATAATTTCGCCTATTTTAAGTACTTTTCATGTTTTTATAGGATAACATTTTGTTGCTCATTCAAATGATGACAGTGTAACAGCTTCTGTACTTAAAAAATGAGATCTGGAAGTACAGATGGGAGTTGAACAGATGCACATTTTATTTTTCAAAGTAATGAACACATTTGTTTTCTCTTGCCCTCTTATGCCACCGTGGTAGAATAATATCTGGCAAGTAAAGTTATCGAATCAGTTAGGGTATGTAATACCATATTACCATAGACTAACAAAGATATTGTCTTCTCTGTAAAGACTGGTAAAGCAGTTAAGATCTGGTATGGCAACTACATCTTTCTATGAGTTTTACATCCTGGATGTGGTTCTTCCTCATCCACGATGATTGCAGATCTCCAGCCCTCACACTCTAACATCCAAATAAGAAGGCAGAAAATGGAGGAAAGAAATGTGAATACCTCTGAGCTGAATGTATCTTACTTTGGAACTGTCTTAGAAGTCTTAAATAGCACTAATTTATCTACTTATTATTTCTAGGTGCAAGAGAATCTGTACATGTAGTTGATTAAGTGGAACAGCATTGCTTGGAATGAAAAATGCTTTTAGAGCTATTGAAAGAATATATCATGAAGATGGTAAACAACTCAATTTCTGATCAAAACCATACCTCTGTTTTTAGGCTGAAAGACTTTAGTTATACAAATAGACTTCATATAGTCTATTTGTATAATAGTCTATTTGTATAATAGTCTTTATACAAATACACTTCATTATAATATATATTTCTAGTTTTACCATAGAACTTCTTGAAACACATTTTACATCTCTAAAGTTCAGTCTTTGGGTTGATGCCCAAATCTAATCTTGTTTGGCAAAGGCTATCTGTGCAAATACTACAGTATGAAATATTTCTCAGATGAATGTTCCATGATTAGAATATTTTTAAATATTTGATGTTGAAAATTTTCTGAAGACATCACAGAGATAAAAAATATAAAATGAGTATTAGCATAGTGGAGCCAGATATTTCTGATGATCTCAGAGATAAGCCTCATGGGCATTTTCCCATATTTCAGCTTAAGTTCTTCAAAATACACATGAAATGAAAGGGATATTTACTTCTGCTTGAATTCTGGGGACTATTAAGATTTTATTTTTTGAGAGGAAAGTGGAAAGAGGGACTAAGTTGCTAAATGAATGCTTCCATGGTTGAATTTTTTAACTATGCTTTTTTATTGGAAAATAAATTAAATCCTGCCATTAAACTTAGAGATCTTTAAATTTACAGATCTATCTTAGCACCAAGTCATAAAAATATATAGGGTTCTTATTAGTTCTGCCCCTCGAGGTGTTGCAGGTGTGGCTGTGGTGCCCGGCTGTGTCAGCAGGTGGCATGGAGCTCTGCTCCATGGGCCCTGCATGGTTGATGGTCTGACATAGAGAAAGACTGGGCCCCCTGGGATGAACCCAGAGCCATGGCAGAGTGTGGCAAGCTACCCATGGTGTATTCGACATGCCAAAACAGTAACAATAATGGACCTCATTCTCAACTAATGGAGAAGTTACTGGCACCTGCTTGAACAAATTGATGAACAACAGGAAGACAAATGACAAGTAACAAGTTCTTCTTAGTATCATGGGACATAAGCTGGAATCTGATGCTGTATTTTGTAATGTATGTATCTAGGTTTACATATCTTGTCTTTGAGACTAAATTCCACAAAACTATAGAGTACATAACTCTTCCTCCCCAATTTATTGTGTCATTCAATGTCAGCTATATACATAAATAACTAATATAAAGTCATTAATTTTCTTGAAGTATTAAGTATACTTAAGATGCTGAAAATGATGTGGGTTTATTTCAGTTAAAAGTGAAAATTCACAGAAAATTAAGATTAAGTACTATAGAATTAAATCATGGACACATGGAGACATATGGTGCTTGGATTTGAGGTAGTGGTCCCTAAGGATGGCTGTGAATTCTCGTGGATCCTTGCTTTTCTGGGGCACATCAGTTCTATTTTCTTCTACTAACAGACATCTTATATTCATTCATACTTATTGCTTATGCCCAAAAGATTTAATTTGTTGTGAATTAACCAGGCCTTTCAGCTATACTCAGTTATTTCAATCTCTTTGATTTGTTATTCTATATAAATTCAATGAAGTATTGATCAAGATATATTTTCAAATAATGTAATACAATAACCTAATATGGGCCCAGTTAATGGGTCAGACCCAGACTCTAAGTATAGAAACTGAGTACAGTTTTATGACATTTATGATGTTAAATAGACCAAGGAATGTTATTTATGAGAGTTTGGGAAAATTAAAAGTGTGTGGTATGTTAAAAATCTCTCAAAGCCTTTCACTAAGTAAATGAAAAGATTCTGAGGATTATAATTAAATGTGAATGTGAAGTGGGATATTAAAATAAAATACCATCAGGGCCAATCTGATCTATGGAGTTGGTGAAAGTGACTCACAATAGGTCCAGCGCAGGTGGTCACAATTGTTCTGGATATTCAGGTTCTCTTAGTAGACTTTCTGAAATCATTTCTCTCACAGATGACACAAAATACATCACTCAAAGAGCCAATGCTCAAAATATTGCTGAAATGAATAACTTGAAGCTTCATTCTAATTTTGTTCTCTAATGACTTCATCAAACACACTTTTTCATTTCCAGGATTGATCTATTTGACAGCTATGAAGTGAAATTTCACACTTAATTCTCCTTGGGGCAGAGTATTTTCTAGAGGTCCCAAGAGACTTTGAAAAGCAATATTATAAGTATCAGGTGTATTCTCTTGGTTTGCCAGGCATCCATGGTTAGATGATGCTGACAGGGGCTCAAGCCTGCCTCACACAGAATCTTCTTTATTGGTTCTTGAAATGGCCCCATTTTCTTCTTACTGAGAAGGAACTAATGTGCAACCAGATGCTTGTGATTAAAAAAATAAGAGACAATGATAATAGAACCTTACCAAGGATATATCTCCTGCTGGTCTCAGATAAATGCCAAGGTGAACACAAGTCATTTATCTGCAAATAAACATTACACGGGGGTAAATGGTTTATTTTCCAAGTTTGAAACAATTATATTTTGACAGCATCACTCCTTTCAAGATTTTATGTTTATTATAACATCATTAAAAACACATTTAGTTGGCATTAGTGAAACAGTTCAGTGCACTGTTATGTAAAAAGGCAATTTTGACAAATCTAATAGAGGCACCTCTTTCATATGAATAAAATACAATTATTTTTGTGATATAAGATACTTTAATCACTAAGATTATCTTGAATAGACAGAATTTTAAATTTCTAAAATCAAAAATGATAGATTTCAATCTCAAATGATCAATTTTTTTTACCGATTGTATTTCCCAGATTAAAACTAGAAATGCTTCAGTTTTTACATTGTAAATGGAGTTTTTATAAATTCTTCAGTGCTACTAAACATAAATATTGCCCCAAAATATTTTGTGTTTGATTTATTTAATTTTTATTATTGTTTTTGGCATATTGAATACTCATCAGACAGCTTGCCAGGCTCTGCCTGCAGGCGGTATACTCTTAGTAGCTTGCTGGGCTAAGCACTGCCAGGAGCAATGGCAGACATCTTCGCCAAGACTTCTTTGTCAGGTTTCTTCGCCAATACCCTGAACGAACGGTTTGAGGCTCTTCTATTCCTGAAGCAACCAGATGCCATTGGGCCACACTGGTACGTGATAGAGTCAAATGGAAATGTTACTGGCACCTGCTCAAGCAAATCGATGAATAACAGGATGTCAAGTGATTTATTTAATGTATGATAAAAGTTTTAATATTAAATTAAACACTAGTTTTTTGAATGGAAACTTTTAAAAACATCCATGACATTTTGTGGGAGGTTTTTATAAAGAAAAGAGACTTCTTACTCAATAATCCTTATTTCTAGCCCAAAGGGTACCTCTTGGTAGGGTCACTTTAAGAAAACTAAGTTATAAAGAGATTCTAAATTATCTCTTATGCAGTATATAAACAGAACAAGAGAGTATACAATATCCAATAAAACAAACCATTAGACTCCAAAGGGAGAATTGATTTTTATCAAGGAGTTAGGCCTGTGGGTGAAAAGGGCCCCTAGGCTTTGGGATAGGTACACATTTTTGTTCTGGCCATAGTGTCACATTGTATCGCTAAAGTTTACAGACATTCACATCCTTGTACATTAATATTGTCCCAACAAAAATGCAAACAGTAACGACTAATAAATCCTCTTAGCAAAGCAACACCACATTGTTATATCTCCCATAGCAATTTTTTTTTGTTATATTTTGGGAGATCCCTCACATTTTCTCTGGTAGTCCTCTGGGCACTCTCCTGGTTATGCTCTCAGGAGTCATTTCTGGCTTTGGTCACGGTCCCTGAGTTAGCAAGGCAAGTGCCCTGCCCACTCTACTATCTCTTTGTACCTGTAAAATATTTTTAGAAACCATAGTCTCTTTAGTAATTACCCTCACACTATTTTTTTGCTTCTTTAATAAAATTCAGCAAAAACTTATCTATGTAACACTACCATTTACTCACTTTTCTGAATGTACTTTCTCCCAGGAAATCAGGCTTTTCTTCTCAATATTGTGACCATCGTGATTTCTCTCAGCATCCTATGATATAGTTGACTATACTTCATCACCCTTAAAAGCGTTGGTCACAGATCCAGAGGGAGTCCACAGTCATGATTTCTTTTTAATTTACTGTGGCTCCTTCAAAATGTTTGAAGTTCCTTCTACTTGTTTAACCTCTGAATACTTATGTGCTCAGGACACAATTGCATAAACTCTTTCTGTCTCCTTTAACTGATTCATATTCAATATGGCATACATATTTTTACCTTTAAAAATCAACCTTTAACTTCAACTAATTTTCTTGATATGTCCCAAACAGCAATCAGCATTTTCATTACAAGCTGATTTCTTTTTTGAATTCTATTTGACACACAGCAGTGTGAAATTGTTGGATATACTTTTCTATGCCCACCACCTGCCTCCTGTCCTCATGTTCATCCTTCTCTGAGCATGTTTAACCTGTACATCCTTTATTGTTCCTATATCAGCATTGGTTATTACCTCTGATATTTCTGAGAAGTTTTCGCTGGTTGCCATTTTTGAATGAACCACTTACCTTCCTCTTCTCCTCTTGTATATTTTTCCAGCAAAATGATTATAGCAAAAAGTTGTTCACAATTTTTACTAGTGACCACCAGCAGAATATAAACTTTCTGCAGCAATTACTATATTGTTCATAACTATATAATCAATATGTATCTAACATAAAGAAAGTTACTAGAAAATACTAATTCAAGGGATATTTTTTCTTGAGAAGAAAAGCAGTAGGAAAAATCTTTGTTCAGTAACTGCTTAACACATGTTGAACATTTTTTGTTTAAGCATTTTTATTGCCTCAGAACAATCACATGTGGTGTGATTATTAGCAGTCATATTACATGTGAGAAAAGAGCTAAAACTTAATTATGAATAACTTTGTAAATATGGACTATTAATAAAAATTTAAATTGTTAAATACTACACTCATGATTATTATACTAGTTAGTGAAGATGCTGCATTGTGAAATAGTCTTTCTAATTGTCCATACATGCCAATATGTAAAATACTTTCTTCACATATTCTTTCATATCAGTGAACTTTAAATAGATAAGTGTTTATAGAAATGATCTTAATTTTATTGCTATGGATTCCTAAACTATTACATAATTCTATGTAATAGTTTAATTCTTAAGAATGTGGTTCCTTATAAAGCAGAATGTTGCTCTCAACTTAGCAGATTAATTAAGTCTTATTTGAACAAAATATCAAAATAATATAAATAAAAGATGACATCTTTAATTTTGACATTGCAGTGATGAATTTTTTCCCAAAAAGTAATGTATAGTTTTGTCAGTGGATGGGGGTGATTAGTGAGGACGCTGATTTAGACTGTCCTTGACTATAGATTTTGTACCACTTTGATTATCCCATTTCCTACCATGGGTATACAAAACAATTCCGTGAAACACTTCATTTATAGAGATAGTGTTGGCCACCTAATAAACACTTTTGACAGTTCATTATGTGCTAAGTCATGAAGTAGGCTTTGGGGCATAAATGAATAAATTATGTATTCCGCCTCAAGCAATTTATGGTCTGGTAGAAGGAGTAGACTCATAAATAACTGCACACAGATTGAATTTAGCCCTTTGAGATTTGCACTAAGAAAGGCTTTGCAGAGAAAGGTATATTCAATTCTTCACAGAAGAGATGTTCAATTCTTCTCTAAAGAGATGTTCCTTCTAAAACTGATGTTCACTTCAGAGAAGTGGTCTGTATTCAGGCGAATTATGAATTGGAGTTGAAAAGTACAGAAATACCATATACTAGGGTTATCTTAAAATTTGCCATAGGAATCTGTATAATCTTAGCTCTAAGTACATGATATTCTGTCATAAAGGGACAGAGTATTAGGCTAATTTTCAACTTACATATTAATGAGTTGCAATGGGGTAGATACTGTGTTAGGGAGAAATTCACTAATGTAAGAGTACCAGGTGAACTGAATAGGACATAGCAGAGCATGTTGCTCAATGTGAAACCTATGATGACATCTACCTTCTTGGATTACTAAAGACAAAAATAAAAAGAAAGAACAAAGGACTTCACATAAAATAAGAGACGGAGTATTACTATCTTTTTGATTTTGTGAAGTTGGGAAGCATTTTCTGCTCTATTTAGCTGTTCACTTTTCTCATTGTCACATATTGCTTATATCCAACACGTAGAAAAAGAATATGTGTCTGTGCATTTTAAAGTCTAACTTAGGGTACCTACCAGACTAGGTTTTAATTATGTAAACACTCTATGACTCTTTCATGCAAAAAAATTTCTTTTATACCCAAAACTTAAAATCAACAATATTTAAGTGAACTGTTCTATTTATAAGTGCACTATTATGAGAAACAAGTTCTTCTTAAGGCTTATTTTAATTGAGTGGAATAGTACTGTACGCTTGCTTAGTGCAACACAAAGTCTAAGTGCCTGAGATGGACGCAGATTACCTTGTAATGGAAAAAATACGCTTGACTCAGAAGCTGAGTCATTGCTCTGATGATGCACTTTTACTTTACCATTTTAAGAAACACTTTAACTGTGTGGCTGCTAGTTCAGCTGAAGGAGTTTAGGAGGAAATCCCTTAATGTCTAAAGTGACTCTGCAACCTATTTTATAACTGAGATTTATAAGAAGCTAAGCAAGTAAGAGAAAAATGTAAAGTCTTTTTTATCTGAGAAATGCTATCTGTGGCCTTTTAATCTTTAGAGTGATAGAAGGTCTAAGATGGAGATAGAAGCAATGTTCCTTTGGCAGCACAGGCTCGGGACCCTTGGACATAAAGAGAGGTGACCAGCTTCATCAGGACAGAATACAAAATCAGAAAGGCTGCTGCCTTTTCTCTAGAATTAAGGAAAATAAATCAAATAAGCTCAAAGAACTACAGCATGAGAAAATCAAGCAAGTTTAATTACAGAACAAAATCAGGCTCAGAATAACAAGATAAAAAGAAAACTTGTTAGAAAATTTGATTGAATGTCCTTCCTTTTATAGCTTGAGGTTGTCAGCACAAGTGGGGAAGAGATCACTGAAGAAATTTTTGGAAGTTTATAAATCCTAAAAATTATAAAATTAATAATTGGTTACTATGAAAAAAGTTGATGCCTTTGCTCAAACTTTAAAGTAGTCATATATGAAATAAAAGATTGCTGGAGGGATCCCAGATTTGATTGAAATAAGGCCCAGTTATAAATATATGTGAAGATCTCTGAGTAGCAAAACGCCTTACATGGGAGGTCAGGGATGCCAACTATATTCAGAGTGTTACTGTCCAGGAATCTTATCCCCTTTCAAGAGACAGAGAATCACACAGGAATGCAATGAACAAATAGTTTATTGGGCTGGCTAGCCAGGGTCCAGCTCCCACACAGACTCACAGGTCCAAGCCAGCAAGAGGGACCTTGAGCCCTCAAAATGCCCCTTATGATGGTTCCTCCTGTCCATCACAACAGGGTCAGTGAAGTACATAGCCAATTAGTCGATACTAATCTATCTCTAGCCTAACCATTCAAGGTATATTGCTCCTTAGCCTATAGGTGTGCGGTCACATGAGGAAGTAGGCAGGGCACATTCCGCACATACTCAGGGTCATATCCCTTGACCTGTCCATCCAGGTGGGGCATGCCCACCATGAGCCCATCCAGGCCTGGCACACCTTGCACGTCCACCAGGTCAACTTCCTGGCCCTGCCCACATTCCACAGCCATCTTCCTTTAGTTTACCTTATTCTGAGTAGAAGGCATCAACACCCAGGATGGGTGCAGGGCTGGATATTCTGATTTGTTGTGTGGGAAATTTGGAACCAACTATTATTCTTTTATTCCTTACCCTTTCAAGAGAAGAGTTATCTTTCCCTTAATTTAGAAAAAAGTAGAGAAAATTGGGTAAATTATGTGTGTTAGTAGATTTACTTAGTTTGAATTTGAATTTGTAGCTTGGTTACTGTTTATTTTGAGGTGCAGAAGCTTTCTAGTTTTATGCAGTCCCATGTTTATCTTTGCTTCCAGTTACTTTGTTAGTGGTGTTTCATCTTTAAAGATGCCTTTAGCGTCAATGTCATAGAGGGTTTTTCCTACGTTTTCTTAGATGTACTTTATGGGTTCAGGTCTGATATTGAGATCTTTAATCCATTTGGATCTGATTTCCGTTCATGGTGTTAAACAGAGGTCCAAATTTAATTTTTTACATGTAGCGCCCAGTTTTTCCAGCACCACTTTTTGAAGAGGCTTTCCTTGCTCCAGTTTGTATTTTTTGCTACTGAGCATTGAATGTAGGCAAAGGGATATACACGATAACCTCTAAATGTATTTATTGCAAGCCACAATGTATAAGAGATGGAAGATAGTGACAGAGAGAGAGCGAGAGAGAAAGAGAGAGAGCAAGGAGAGGCAAAGTGCTTGCCATTGAGGAGGGAGGGGGGGGGAGCAGGGAGGGAACTGGGGACATTGTTGGTGGGAAATGGGCACTGGTGGAGGGATGGGTGCTGGAATACAGTATGACTAAAACCCAAACATGAACATCCTTGTAATTGTATATTTCACAATGGTCACTTGATCACTTGATATCCCATTATTCATCACTTTGCTCTAGCAGGTGTCAGTAATATTTCCATTTGACCCTATCATGTGCCAGTGTAGCCCAATGGCATATGGTTTTTTCAGGAATACAAAGAGCCTCAAACCATTTGTTCAGGGTTTTGACAAAGAAGTCTGACCATCTTGTAAGTGGGCAGCCACGTGATCTTTTGACGTCCTGTGGGATCCAGTCGGTAACGGCTCTAGTCCAGTGGTCATCTCCAAATTGCATTACATGTCCAGCCCATCTGATTTTCGATGCCTTGGCAAATGAGACAGCGTCCCTGACTCTGGAACAGTGATGGAGGTTGGAGCTCAGAATTCCTTCTCTCACTTGATGAGACATGATATTCCAAGCATGGCTCTTTCGATTCCTCTTTGGGAGACCCGAATAGCATTCTCATCCTGCTTTTGTAGGGCCTAGGTCTCTGAGGCGTATGTTAATGCAGGGAGAATGATGGAGTAGAAGAGATGTGCCTGGAGCCGGAGGTTTTTTGTCTTTTTAGCTATTTCTTCGATGCTTTTCCCGATGCTTTGATGCTTTTTTATTATACCATTTCACAATGGTGTAATAAAAAAAAGTTAAAAAATGTTTGGGGAAAATTAATGCAACACAAATGATGACTCTTATATCACAGACAATACAGAAGACTTTTGTCTTAGTATTGTTGCTAATATTTCTATCAAAACTTATTTTCTAAAAGTGTACCATTTAAGCAGGGTCACATTTGGAGTATTAAATATTGGCCAGAAAATCCACTACACAATCACAATACATACTTTCTTTAAAAAAAGGGAAAGAGAATATAGGAGAAGAACCTGGGGAAGAGACCCAGATCCAGACACAGACCTGTAGTTAGCATATGAAATAAACGCAAGGAGAATAAAGAGTGACCAGGTGAGATAAAACACACTAGTAAGAGATCTATTGTGACAAAATGAAAACATTTAGACTGGGTAGTGGAATAGAAACTGTTTGGCTAATGGGATACTATTGGTTTTGAAAAAGAAAACAGAACTAAAAGTTCTCAGATTTATGGGTGATTTCAAAAATCACATCCACTCATTTAGCTGTTCCTTTTGCCCGATCAAAGTTGCCTCTAAAAAAAAAAAATGCTGTGGCCCTGCAGCGGAGCATGGCCGGGAGCTGGCCGTACAGTGGTGCAGCTTGGGTGACTTGGATTTCTCTCAAGGTATTTTATAATGACTGACTAGAATGCTTCCAGACCAACAAAGTTTCAATATTAAACTGCTGTTTTGTCCTTCAAATTAGAATGCCATCATTATTTTGTTTTGCAGATGAAAGCCCCATTGGGTTGTTTTTAATGACACTCCATGAAGATTAAAGAAAACAGCAAATTTTTTCTGGGACACACTGCAGTGGGCACAGTTTATGCTTCAGGATGGGAAAGCCTGGGGATAAGTAAGTAAAAGTATTTCTATGTTAACCATCTCACTTATGCTTGAAGATCAGTGTGAAGATCATGTTGGAAGTTTAGTTACTATTGATAATAGTCACTAATGTATATTGAGTACTTAGTATTTGCACTGCATTAACTAAAGTATTTCCCTTTGCTTTAATGCATTAAATATCCGATATTATTAAATAAATGCTATCATTAACTTAGAGAAATATAGGACCAGGGATAAATACTTTTTAAATTTCTGTAGATAGCTATTTCTAAATTCTACATTTTTTTCCAGTTTTCAAACATAATGTATTCCACCATTCAGGTCATTTATGAAGTTTCCAAATGAGTTATACCTGGCATTTTTTAATAGTTTTTAAATTTAATTACCGGTAAAGAATTGATTCCACACCTCGTCAGAGATCCACCCAGCATAAAAGCTGATCTTTCCTTCTCGCGTGGCCGCATGATTTATCAATAAATGCGCAAGATGAGAGGCTACTACAAGAGTATCCCACCCGCACAACAGAGCCTGGCAAGCTACCCGTGTTGTATTTGATATGCCAAAAACCAGCAACAATTATAGACCTCATTCCCATGACCTGAAGGAATTGTTTGAGGCTCTTCATATTCCCCAGTGAGCAGATGCCCTTGGGCTACACTAGCATGTAACAGGATGTATGGAGATGTTACTGGTGCCCACTCGAGCAAATCGAAGAACAACGGGAAGAAAAGTGAAAGAAGAACTTTGGGTGACGAGAACTGGGTTCTTACCATGGAATATGGAGTGAATTTGTAGGATTATCTAATAGGTCTGTTGTATTATTCTCTTTCCTTTAGACTTTGGTTTTTGTCATTAACTTAGCTTTTTCATTTGTCTACTGTATTAGGTATTTGCTAGGATATCTAAGGTAATAACCAAATATGAAGATTTTTTCAAGGACATCATTGCTCCTTGTTTTTCTCAAGGCATTTTTTTCCTAAAAGAATTTGCATTTGTGTGCATTAGAGAAATAGCTACTGAAAACAGCAGATGATGCCTCATATTTCAAGAATTTATTTATGATTTTGAGATATTTACTAATAAGGTTTCAGAGATAAAGTAGATAAATATAGAGACAAAGTAGATAAATGCAGATATAAAGTAGATAAAACCTGCTCCAGTGGTTCATCGTCAAAGTGTAACCAATAATTTCAACCTTCACAAGTCACATGAACCTGATGAGAAAACTCACAACTCTAAAGATTATTCATCATTGTAAACACCCAGTAGTTCAAAGAAATTATTAGGAAAGAATAGTTTATCCATAAGAAAAAATGGTATATTTAGTAGAAGACCTATAATTGCATGTATTAGTTATAATATCCAAATCTGAACCTTTCATGTTGGCATTACAGAAAAATCATCTTACATTGAGAAATAAAGAACTCTAAGAACTCTGAGCCCATCTTTGGGCATCACCATCATCAATGTTAGAAAGGCTCAGAATCTCTAATGGATCATAGAGGTTCAGTAAATTCAGTCAGTTCGCTGCTAGACAGTAGTCATAGTTATATTTTCTATGTATAGTTGTATGATATATATTATATCTAGGGAAGTATTATAAAAAAGCTGCTTTATATTCTTTCGTGAAAATCCACATGCATGATGGGGTATCCATTTTACTATATCTTTAAAAACAAACAAACTTAAGGCATTAAAAGTGCCCTCTGAGTAATTAGAACTTTACTTCTGAATCCAAGCAACATTTCCTGAGAAAATGTTAGAAAATGTTAGTTCTTAGTACCTGAGAAAAAAACTGGCATTCCATGAACTCTTGATATACTTCCTAATGTTTTGAGGAAAACCATGGAATAGCATGGAATAGCCTCCTGTTACAAAGAGCAACTCTATTCTTGTGGGTTTCCAGACACTGACTTGTTGATGTTTTAAAAAAATTGGTCCTGACTGAGACAGTAGCTGGAAGACGCAGAATGTGGAGAGAGAGAAGAAAGACAGTTTGAGCCACTGTGAGAGTCAAATAGACTTGATGAACAATGGCAAAGCCAGATTTCTCATTTATCATATACTAAAGGATTAGTCTGTGATTTTCAAAGGCCTCAGGTCTGTATTAGAGCTTGTACAAAAGTTATGTTAGTCATAGTATCCTTATCCTACCTTGTTTTCTTTTTTAAATAATATGAATTGCTTCTAAAAGAATTGTTATTCTTATCATTTAAAGAAAGTGAAAATGAGTGACAGTTTTGTTCTGAGTTTTGTGATATAATCAATATGTATCTAGTTGAAAAGAATAAGAAATGCTGGAACAATGCAGTAGAATGGATCAGTAGAGAACGGTGGTAATCACATCATAGAACTACTTCCTGCTCATAACTTTCCCTCTCATAACTGCTTGAATTTGTTTTATACAATTAGTCTTCTTGAAAGTCTGTCGTTTTCCCATATTCCAGGAGTGCAGTGCCTTATTCTTTCCTTTGTGTCTATGACGTATCAACCATTCTATGCTTTCGATTCCAATTGCACTGCATAATACAAGGAATCTTCTTTGATCCAGATGTAGGAAGATTTGGCTGAAGATTTTTTGTGTTGGGTGTGCTGCGACAGTAATATGGCAAAAGTATGTAAGTTTTGTGAAGGAAGTAATATATATGATGGTAAAATAATTGAACTTTATTCATTTACTTATATGGGTTCTAATTTTATTTTATTAACCCCATATTGCATCCCTTGTTCAATTCACTTTCCTCAGGTAATCTTCACTCTATTGTAAAACCTTGTTCATTTTTATTTTGCTTCATCTATTCATCAGTTTTATGCCCTTATATTAGATACATAGGTGAATTTATTCAATGCTTGTCTTTTTTCCTTTCTGTCTGACTTTACACTACAGAATTGCCTTGAGCTCTATCTATTCTGTTGCTAATGAAAGCATTTCATCATTTCAAGTGGTATAGTATTCCACTGTAAATAGACCACATTTTCTTTGTCCAGTCATCTATATATCGACACTTTGGTTGCTTCCATAATTTAGTTTTTTATAAATCACTATCACTATCTTCCCGTTAATCATCTATTTGCTAGAGCAGGCACCAGTAATATCTCCATATGTCCTGTCTCATGCTAGTAGAGCCCAAAGGCATCTGCTTGCTCCAGGAACATAAAGAGCCTCAAAC
Organism: Cryptotis parvus; assembly: GCA_021461705.1. Taxonomy (NCBI): domain Eukaryota; kingdom Metazoa; phylum Chordata; class Mammalia; order Eulipotyphla; family Soricidae; genus Cryptotis; species Cryptotis parvus. Next base: position 50,623 of record JAJIBD010001905.1, read on the forward strand.
CATTACATTAGGTCATGGGAATGATCTAATATAAATGTTACTGGTATTTGGCATATCAAATACAACACTAGCAGCTTGCCAGGCTTGCCAGTATGTGCAGGTAACATACTCTTGTAGTCACCTCTAAATAAAGCATTTATTGATGAACCGCGCGGGTCGCAAGTGGCTGCGCAAGCTGGGCTGTGATAGTCTGGTCTGCTGGGTGGAGTTGTGACAAGAGGGAAGTCCGGATGTGGAAAATGGTGACCTTATGGAGTGGGGTGTCGTCTGGTTTGTTGTGAGGCTCTGCTGAGGTGGCAGGCCAGGGCTAGAACCCGCCAACCTCCCAAATACCTCATGAGCTGCTGGGCACAGGGAGAGTAAGTAGCAGCTCTGCCCCATGTCTGAGAGTCTCTGGTTCAGCATACCTGGGCGGATTGAAAAAAAAAAAAACTGCTGCAGGGGTGGGTGTCGATGATCCGGGCTGTGATAGTCTGGTCTGCTGGGTGGAGTTGTGATGAGAGGGAAGTCCTGATGTGGAAAATGGTGGCCCCCATGGAGTGGGTGTCATCTGGCTTGTTTTTATAAATATGTTTCAATAAACGTTGGGTTACATGGTAACTTTCCTTGTTTAATTTTTAATGCACTTTGGGGATTAGTATATAGTAGTGGCATTGCTGGATCATATGGTAACTATCTTTAACTTCTTTGGGTTTGGAGTAGGGCACACCCATTTATGCTCAGGACTTACTCCTGCTTGTGTGCTCAGACCCACTATGAGCTGTACCAGGGGGTTCTGTAGCACTACCATCAGCTCTCTTAAACTGAATTATTCCTGTACTTTCTCACGTCTCCATCTTAAACTTCTTATGGTAGCTCATAGCATTTTCTAAAAAAGAAGCACATTAGACTGGACTGGAAACAGATTGGTTATGGCAAGAGAGAGAGGAAGAGTGAGATAAAGAATTGGAAGGTAACTCTCATGTTCTATTTTAAAAGGGGACTAAGTACTGCAATGCAAGTCATAAACTTCACAAACAATGGTATACTTAATTTATGCAATATTTCCCAAATAAAATTTTTCAGGATTTAAAATTCTCTACTCTTACCATGATAATTTTTACCCATAAAATTAGATTAATTTTATATATCCTGTTGTGATATGAAATCATTAAAAATTGCACCTATAATGTCAGTAGCAGAGAATATGTTTAGCATGCCAATTTATAAAAATGCATGGAATTAAGCAAATGCAAATCAATTTAGTTATGAGAAGTCTGGAAAAATACAGTCAAATGTTTTAAATTGATTTGCATTGCAATGATCTGGTTGGTTAATTCAGGTTCTTATTGGGAATCCAATCTAGCCCTGATGTGGAGCTAATGGACTGATAATTGCCATGTATTTGAGCCTGTTAATATCTTGTTTCCCACCCGCTATGTTCCCTCCTGTTGACATGTCTGCCAAGCAGATCGACCTGAGCTGCTCGATAAGGTTTAAATGCTTAAGGCATTGAAAACTCTACCATTTCATGCTCATTTGCTGCTATTTTTTTCTTTCTTTAGTATTTTAAGAAAGAAAAATTGGGACATTAGCTGTCATGGAGAGTCCATTCTCTTTTAATGCCACACAGTTAATATACAGAGTTATTAATAATAAAGTCATATAAATTGTATCAGGGCTACTAAGAATGCATTTAGCAAGGGTTTAACAGAAGATATGTTATAAATTCTCAAGGACTGTAAATAATTCAACTTGTATCAAGGCAAACATAAAATAATGGTTTTAAGGCAGGCATTTTGCCAGAATTTCCAAGTTGACCAATAGGTTAGAAAGGGTATTTGTTCATTAATCATACTTTTGACAGAGGAGAAACAGTGTTAACAGAAAGTTAAAAAGCTGGAATTGAACTGAAAGATCAATTTAACCCTAACACAATGATTTTATAAAACCAACTAGAAGGCCAGAAAGGTTAAGTGACTTGCCCAAAAGTCATATTGCTAGTTAGAGTCAGAGTGAAAATTAAATATCAATTCTCAGAATTCTCATACCAAACCCCTTCCATGAGATTTGGCTATGAAATACTTGCCTGTTTTTTCAAGCAATTTTTAGTGCTTTCATATGTGGTTAGTGCAGAATAATAAAATACAGTAAAACAAAAGGTATAGGTGTGGTTGATGAGTTTGAAGGGAAATCTAGGTGTTGGGTATAAAGAGAAAGTCCAATGATCGGTAGAAAACTTAATGGGAAAAGGATAGAAAGCAGGGCCTGCTGCTGTAACACATGTGCTCTGGGGCAAAATTGTCATAAGTTATGTCTATTTTGGTTAGTTCTAGTACAGTGGGAATATAGCATGAATAATAAGCATAAAACTAGATTCCAGTTTAATCACTCCCTGTGCCTGAAATCTTATATGAGGTACAATTTTCGTGATACAATCAAAAGGTCGTTTCAGCAGGGAAAACATGCTAGGGTAAACTTATAAAGTTGCATTTGTGAGTTTAATAGGATATGTAAAATACTTTTTTATGTATTTCTCTTCTTGTTTTCCTCTACACAATCTATAAATACTAGGGAGTAATACTACATATATTATTTTAAAATGTTTATATTTTTTATTCTGAGCTATAATAGTTGCAGTTATCACATTTTTAAACTGTCTCTACAACTGCTTTATGAAATATAGGGAAGTTATTTCTCTGTACTTTAGTGATCTCTCCTGTAAATTGGAAACAAAACATGCGCTAGAAATCTCATATGTTACTTTGTGTTTAAGAAAAGTAAAGATTGCTCAGTTAGTGCTGAGGGTTTAATAACTCCTGTACAACTGTAGCTGTTATTGCCTCGTTTATTTTATACAACAATTCTATGAATTTATCAGTAGTATATACATTTCTCATGATGTATCTTTTCATGATTGCCTTTGCTCCTTTACTGTTGCAAAGGACTTAGTCTTGCTGAGTTGCCTCTCTTTTCTTCACACTTCCCACTTTACCATCAGCTGTAAGCATCAAATGTGATGGTTGACACAGTATCAAATTGAACCTACACAGAAATCAACTTCAAATTGCATAGTAAGGTTTTCCTGTGGCCTATAAAAGAAACCTCTACTGCCAGAGACATTCCATACACTTTCCCCATAATCTTGTCATCTTGTTACACAAATTCACCACCCCCTTTATTTTTTCTTTCTCTCCTTACCTTATCCCATCTTCTTGTGCAAGAAATGGGAGCTTTTCTTCTTTTTGTTTAAATATGTTCATGTTTTTCTTGGTCCTGGCTCCTATCTTTAGGATTTTTATCTTCTGTTCTAAGTACTTTATCATAGATATTCCTAAGCAATAGACATTCCTAAACAATATTCTCCTTGTAGCTGAACTAGCTGTTAGGAAAATTGATTTTTTCCTCCATATTACCCACAATTTTAAAACCCAACAAAAATTATGTAGATTTCTGAAAGTTGCCCTAATGATACTCAGCAGAAACACTATAACCAAAGTGATATTTCAAATCCAGCTGATTTTCTGTTGTCATTTTTTCAAGAATACCTATGAGGGGTTTCTTTATTTTTGACATATTAAGTCAAAATAATGACTTAGGCAGAACTTCATGTAGTTTGTATACTCATGATTGTCTTTATTTCTTTTCTCTTAAAAGAGGACTTACCCTAAGTCATTTCTAAGATATTTCAAATATGAGGAATCCGGGATAGAGCTCAGATCAGGGACACACGCCTTACATGTGTACAGCCCAAGTTTGACCTCTGCTACCAAATGACATGGTGTTTACTTAGTACTGCCCTGGACATTTCTTAGGTAGGTCTGGTGGGCGACTTCTGCTTTACTGAGTTGGAGTAACACTGTATTATCATTTTTTTAGGACTAAATATTCAGTGAGGTTGACTGAATTGCCTGAATGGCTCCTAAAAACCCTGAGTGCTGCCTAGGAATGCTTCAAAAATGTTTCAAAACTGGATAATGTTTTTATTCTCCAAGTACTTAAAGCACACAATTTGTTTTTATAAGGCAAAAAGAAAATGACCAGTGCATCTATTAGAATGGAGTTTCTGAAACGTTTTTTCCGTCCTTGGCCAGGTCCACCCCCATTCTGACCTTGTTCTTTGCCTACAGACGGACGGCCTTGTCTCGTTCAGTGGCCTTCTATTTGCATGATTATCATCTCTGGCTCCCCTGGAATACCGTGTGGGCCCCAGGAGTATTCTTTGGCTCCCAGTGGAGGAACACAATACTACAGTATTTTTGCTTTTGTCTATATTATGTCTTGTAGCAATTTATACTGTTTTAGAAATAAATGAATTACATTAAAGGTAATTATTGACATGAAATATTGTTGAATTCCTTCTTTGACTCACAATTATACTTCCTTAAACAGATATCTGGTGTGCTATAGCTGGTAATTTGATATTTCCCTGTTTAAGCAAGGAGGTTCTATTTCTTTATTTATTTTCATTTCGGGTCACATTGACTGTGCTCAGGGATTTCTCTGACTTTGAGCTGAGGGATCACTCAGCAGGCTAGAGAGGACATGTGGCATGCTGGGAATCAAACCTGGGTCCATCATGTGCAAACATACATTTTGCCTGGGTGCATTGATCTGAGGTCAACACCAGGTATAGTTTAAAAATTCCAAAGGATATAAAAATAAAATTAAAATAAAAACTACTTAATTTACTCATTTATGATAGTGTTAGTTTTTTAATGATAAAGTTAACATATAATCAGAAAAAGTTCTTTAAATTTTGTTCCCTTAAAATTAATGTGAAGTTCTAAACTGTACTTAGGATGTACATATATTTGAAAAAAAAATTAAACTACTAATTAATTGAATATGACTGACAGTTTTTTATGAAAGACTGTGAGAGAGACACCAATAATGAGTACTAACAAAGGTAAAGTCATGTGAGAACAGAGAAATGACCTTCTAAAGTGGCCATAGGGTGGGTGATTTCAGTTGAACAAAACCTGCTGGTATTTTGATCTGAGACTTCTGGTCTTCAAAACTGAGATTTCTGTTGTTTAGACCACCAAGTCATGATATTTAGGTATGGGATTTCTGGAAAAATAATCCAATTAATATTATGTTTTTTGCTGCAATTAATATTAGAGCATTAGAACTTTGGAAGACCAATAAAAATCCCTTACGAACGGGGCCAGAGTGATAGCCCAGCGGGTAGGGCATTTGCCTTGCACGCTCAGTCTCCGGCATCCCATATGGTACCCCAAGCACCGCCAGGAGTAATTCCTGAGTGCAGAGCCAGGGGTAACCCCTGAGCATTGCCGGGTGTGACCCCAAAAAAAAGCAAAAAAAATCCCTTACAAAATTATTTGGCATTATAGGGCAGCACAATAACTTACTTATCTGTATGGTTAATCAGTATCTATTTGTTTCACAAATACATTTTAAAAATTATTATACTAAAACCATGATTCCTTTAAGATGGTCTGGATAGGAAACACATCTTAGGCTAATTACTTGGGACTCTATAACCCCAGTAGATTATTTCATCTAAGAGTAGTAAAGAAAGATGATAGTTTTCACCATAAAAAAAAGCTTCTGGATGGCAGTAGTAACTGACTTGTTTGATGGACTTGTATAAACCGCCGTTTTGAGAGTTTCTAACTCTGTTATTAGGACTAGATTTGAAATGAAACAGTAGAATCAATTTCCTTTTTTAGAAAGGAAATCGATTCTCTTTTTAAACTCTGTAGTTATGTACTTTCATTTGTGACACTTTGAATTTCATTAAAACATTAAAGGAGATTACTAGTGAGAATTTCCTTGTTTGGATTTTATCTTTGGATTTTGTTTTATCTCTCTCTCAGTCTTCTTTTAAAACAGAATTTGTTTTAATATAGAACAGTTCGGCTCACTAAGTCATTTAAAACTAAAATACAAAGATATTGAATCCTAATATGAGTACTATATCTCTGAGAAATTTTCAGCTGTTTAAACCATATTCTGATAATACTTCTAAAAATTTGAAGCAACAAGAAAATTGTCCTTTCTCTATTAACTACATGTTTCATATTTCATGACGAGTTCTTCTTATCAACAACGGGACTTCACAACATAATAATAAAACCATTGGATTATTATTTTTTAATTTTTTTATTATACCACCATGAGATATACAATTACAAGATGTTCATATTTGGGTTTCAGTCATACAGTGTTCCAGCACCCATCCCTCCACCAGTGCCCATTTCCCACCACCAATGTTTCCTATTCCCTCTCCAACCCCCCAAGCCTGCCTCTATGGCAGGCACTTTCCCACCCCTCTCTCTCTCTCTGTTTCTCTCTCTCTTTCTCTATCTTTCTCCTCTCTCTCTATTCTCTCTCTCTCTTTCTCTCTCTCTCTTCCTTCCCTTACACATTAGGGCTTGCACTATATACATTTAGAGGTCATCATGTATATTTCTGTGCCTATATTCAATGCTCAGTTCAAGCCTGGTAATATCATTTCCAACAATTATTAGCACATTGTTCCCTTCTAGGTCTCACCTAACCTCTGAATCCCACACACTGGCAGTATATTTCACCCACTGACAAGATCTCCTGATCCATGTTTTGCCTGACCTTGAATATTGGTATCACACAACTTTATTTTTATATCCCTCAAAAAATGCAGTTATTCTATAACTGTCCCTTTCCCTCTGGATAATTTCACTCAGCATGATCCTCTCCATGTCCACCCATTTATAGACAAGTTTCATAACTTTGTTTTCCTGACAGCTGCATAGTATTCCATTTCACAATTTCTTTATCCAGTCGTCTGTACTCAGGCACTCTGTTTCCAGATTCTGGCTGTTGTGAATAATGCTGCTGTAAACATAGAAATGCAGATGGTGTTTCTGCTGTGTAATTTTGGCCTCCCATCGTATATACCCAGGAGTGGTATTGCTGGGTGAAATGGGACCTCAATTTCTAGATTTGGGAGGAATGTCCATATTGTTTTCCAAAAAGGCTGTAGCAATCGACATTCCCACCAACAATGGATGAGAATCCCTTTCTCCCCACATTCATGCCAGCACTTGTTCTTGATCTTTTGGGTATATGCCAGTCTCTGTGGTGTGAACCATTGGATTATTATTCTTGATTGTGAATAATGTTCAACATTTGTTTCTCCCACTAAAAATTTCTGTTGCCTTAGATATCTCTAGTGACATTTCTTAATTCCACTCAGACTCATTATCTTTATGGTAAAAGTAATATTAATAGTTAGGTTTATCCTTACATAACTACCTGAGATTAAATGCAATTTCCAATAAAAGTCACATTATTAATTGATACACAAGAAAAATTATTTGACCTTTCAAATAAGTAAAATGTTGTGATAAGATCTTCCTAGAATAAAGAAAATAAGTATAGACTGATGTTTCTTTTTTGTTAAAATGTTCTACCTTGAATATTTTCTTTTCCAATTGTATGTTTCTTTTGTATGTTTCTTTTGTTAAATTGTTCTACCTTGATATTTTCTTTTCCAATTTTATGTTTCTTTTTTGTATGTTTTTTTGTTAAATTGTTCTACCTTGAATATTTTCTTTTCCAATTTTATGTTTCTTTTTTGTATGTTTCTTTTTGTTAAATTGTTCTACTTTGAATATTTTCTTTTCCAATTTTATATGTTTGTCCTATTTATCTTATAAAACTCAATTCCACAACTATCTTTTAAAACTCAATTCCACAGTTATCATTCCATGAGATTTTAACCTGAATGTTCAAAGAAATAGAAGAGCTGATGAATAGATGAGATTTCTTCAAAATAATTTTATGTATATTAACATTTTGCTAATATTTGTTGGTGATTCAAATTCTATCTGGCAATAGTTATTTAGGAAACACTTACCAATGGAGCTAGTATAACTGTGATATAACAGTGGTATCATGAGGTACATTCCACAGTTCATCAGATGGTCGCAGTTGCTGCCCAATTGCCCACAGATGTAAAATGAAAATAAATTCACTCTCTGCTGACTTCTGTTTTTCTGCCTTATTTTCCTACTCTCTTATAAACTCCCCAGAATAGTCTACCCAGGTGTGCCTAAAACTTTATAATACTCGATTATACTTTGTTTTCTCTTGCTCCTACAAGAGCCTAAACAAAAGCAAAGTCAATGTATGTGGAAAAAAATGGAATAAATACTACTAAATTGCCTTTCAGAGAGATCCATATCTATATGGTCTCTTACCAGATGACATTTACTTTCACTTTTAATATGAATGAAAAAAAACATTTAAATTCTGTGCTATAAAGATAACCTCTGGGGTGTCTACACTATTGAGGGTGCATTGTATCATTAAAATAAACACAGATTAAAGAGCTAATAATTTGTTCAAATGCCTAACTCAAAATTAGCTATGCTTTTTGCACAGTAGTTTTTAAAGATGTGTGTTTTATTTAGATGTGATAAGTTTTTTAGAAACCTGTCTCAGTGGCTTAAATAAGAGTGTTTCCAATTAATTCTCAAATTCCAAGGACAGAACTTTCATTGTTTTATGTTTTTATTTGTCAAAAATAGTCATACAAGGGCCTGAGCGATAGTTCAGCAGTAGAACGTTTGTCTTGCATATGGTAGACCTGGGTTCGATCCTCAACATCCCATATGGTTCCCCAGCATTCAGTAATTCCTGAATGCAGAGCAGGAGTAATCCATAAACATTACTGGGTGTGAACCCCTCAAAAAAAAGCAAATAAAAAATAGTTATACAGTCTGTGCTGACATTTTAATTAATAGTATGTTTATTTAACAACAAAACATATCATGCCTTTAAATTCAATGCTAATGTTCTCTAGTCTTTACCCCATTACATGTTTCAAGAATTTTATAAAATATTCTTTAGCATCATTATATTATGATAGCTAAGCATTTATAGTAATGAAATGGTCAAAATTAAAGGGAGGCATTATCAAAATTAGTAAGGCCCTGTACCAACTGAACTAGTCTTATTGAAACATATAAACATTAGAGAAAAATAATAGAGAAAGCCATTGTATATTTCTGAAAATTGTGTTCTTATTCAAGTAACTGAGAAGACTAAAGAATTATTGTTTATTTTCTTTCCTTTAGAACCTTATATAATATGAAATAAAATCAATGTTAATCTGTTAGAGGGTATCCTTCAAATGACCCTTTTTATCAAGGAATGAATTTGGGTAAGAATTCTTTCTTGATATATCAATAAGGTATTTCTTTCTAAGCTAATTTCTAAACAACCAATACATATATGGTACTTTTGGATGGGGTTGCATGATTTGTATCACAATGTCAACACCTGTAATTTTCTTATATCCTCTGTGCAGAATGATTATGACAAAAGATAAAAATAGTAAAACATGTAGATTGTGTGTGCATGCATAAACAAATATGCACACATATATTCTATTTAAAAGTCAGCTCTGTGTAAATAAGGTTAGGCAAATGTTGAAATATCTAGCAATCAGTAGTTCAATAGGACTAATGTCTGTAATTGGCAAGAAATGTCATGCTGAGAAATGGAGAAACAATGATTCTTAGCTACATAATTTATCCAACAATGCAAATTGCCTTTGAACTGCTAGAGGTAAATTAATGTTTTGATACTGATAGATAATCCAGGTAGCATACCGTGTTTAAAAAATGTCTTTCTCGAAATAATAAAACTTAGATCAGAAATCAATGAAATGAAATCCCAAAAATCATTCTGAAAGATCAATGAAAGCAAGACGCAGTTCTTTTGGAAAAAAAATAAACAAGATAGACGAACCACTTGTAAGGTTTGTGAAGAAAGGGAAAGAGAGAACCCAAATAAATAAAATGAGAAATAAAATGGGGAATATCAACAGAAACCACAGAAATTCAAAAGATCATCAGAGATTACTTTGAGAACCTGTATGCCACAAAAGAGAGAATGTAGAAGAAATGGACAAATTCCTGAATTCCTACAGTCTCCCAAGGTTGCACAAGAAGATTTGGAATACCTGAACAAGCCTATCACCATTGAGGAAATTGAATTGGTAATCAAAAGTTTACCCAAACACAAAAGCCCAGGTCCAGACAGATTCACCGTTGAATTCCTTTAAGGAGGACCTATTGCCAATCCTTTTCAAGCTCTTCAAGTGAATTGAAGAAACAGAAACAATTCCAAATAGCTTCTATGAGGTGCATATCACCCTGATACCTAAATCAGACAGAGATATCACAAAAAGGAAAACCACAGAAAAATCTCTCTGATGAACATAGATGCTAAGATCTTTGACAAAATACTAGCAAATAGAATACAAAGACTTATCAAAAAGATTATACACCACGACCAGGTAGGATTCATCCAGGGAATGCAAGGATGGTTCCACAACCATAAGTCAATCAACATAATAATACACCACATCAACAAGAGGAAAAATAAAAACCATATGATCATATCAATAGATGCAGAGAAAGCAATTGACAAGATCCAACACCCATTCATGATAAACACTCCATAAAATGGGAATTGACGGAACTTTCCTCAATAGAGTAAAAAAACCATCTACTCCAATACCAGAGTGAGCATCATTCTCAAGAGGGAAAACCTGAAAGCCTTCCCCTAAGATCCGGGACAATAAAAGGATGCCCACTCTCACCACTTCTATTCAATATAGTACTGAGAAGTACTCGCCATAACAATCAGGAAAGAAAAGGACATTAAGGGCATTCAGATAGGAAAGGAAGAAGTCAAGTTGTCACTATTTGCATATGACATATTATACCTAGATAACCCTAAGCTCTCTACCACAAAGCTCCTACAAACAATTGATTCCGATAGTAAAGTGTCAGGATACAAAAATCAATATCCAAAAGTAAATGACTTTCCTATATGCAAACAATGTAAGAGAAGAGATATTAAAGTAAGCAAAACAGTCGTTTTAAAATGGCATGATATTTGAATAAAGACCTGTAGACCTATGGAATATAGCTGACTATCCTGACACACTCTTCAATATATGATTGCTTAATCTTTGATAAAGGAGAAAAAAATGTTAAGTGGAGTAGAGAAAGTCTTTTCAAGAAGTGGTGTGGAAAACTGGGCAGCTACATGTAAAAACGAACTTAGACCTTCTTCTAACACCTTGCACAAAGGTCAGATCAAAATGGATCAAAACCTCAACATCATGCATGAATTTATAAGATATGTAGAAAGGCACATAGGAAAAATGCTTTATGACATTGAATGGAAAGACATCTTCAAAGATGAAACAACACTGACAAAGTAAATGGAAGCAAGATAAATAAATGGATTATATGAAACTGAAAAGCTTCTGCACCTCAAAAGAAATGATGACAAGATACAGAGACAACCAATAGACTGAAAAAGAATATTCACTCATTACCCATCTGATAAGGGGTTAATATGTAGTATATACAGGCACTGGAGAACTTTGTATCACTTGTATCACTTGTCTTCCCATTGTTCATCGATTTGCTCGAGTGGGCCCAGTAACGCCCCATTCATTGGGAATGAAGTCCATTATTGTTACTGTTTTTGGCATATCAAATATACCATTGTAGCTTCCAGGCTCCTGCCATGGCTCTGGGTTCAACTAAAAATTGAACCAGGTAAGTTTTCTTTGATGGTAGAACTTTACAAGAACAAAACAGCCAACCCCATCCAAAAATGGGGAGAAGAAATGAACAGAAACTTCGAAAATAAGAAATTTGAATGGCCAAAAGGCATATGCTAAAGTGGCTTCATCACTAATCATCAGGGAGATGCAAATCAAAACATTCTTTCATGCCACAGGACTGGTAACATGCAAAAAGAACAAAACATACGGGGACCCACCCTGTTGGTGGGGAGAGACCAGACAGCCTTTTGGAAACAAAGGACATCCTCCAAAACTAGAATGAGCCCCATACCAGCAATACCACTCCTGTGAAACCCTGGACCAGCAACCACTTTGACGGACGACATTGTCCTAGCACAGAGCAGAAACGGAAACACCTGAAGCCCAAGAATAAGGCTAAGACGTTACACACACAAGAAACAGCAGCCAGAAAAACGAACACAAAAAAACACAGAAGGAGAAAATGAAACAAACAATTGCCTACTTTTTGGGAATTGCCATAGTGAACTGAACATTGAAGTATACAAGGGCTTTAGAATTCTAATGTCATAGGCCAAACCGCATGTAAGAGAAAGAGAAAAAAAAAAAAAAAAGCCTACTGTAGAGGCAGCTGGGAAGGGGAGGATGTGGGGTGGAATAGGGCACTGGTGGAGGGACGGTGCTGGAAAAATGTATGGTGAACCGATACCTAATCATGAACATCTTTTTAATTGTATTCTCTTGGAGTATAATAAAAATGTTTAATACACTTAAAAATAAATAAAAGCTCCGTGTATAAGGGTAGCTCTAGAGTTTTCTTGATGTTGAAACATTTATTTTTTTTATGATTTTATGATAGAGACTATGTGACTTGTTAAGAGCTATGCTGGGAATATCACGCCCCACCAAGTGAGAGACCGGGCTCCGACCTCTGTGCTGTTCCAGAGTCAGGATGCTGTGTCAAGGCATAAAATCAGGTGAGCTGGACATGTGGATTTGGAGGACCGCTGGACTAGAGCTGTTACGACTGGATCCCACGGGAGTCAAAGATCACATTACCGCCCCACCTACAAGATGGTCAGACTTCTTCATCAAGACCCTGAAGACATTGGAGGCTCTTCGTATTCCTGAAGCAACCAGATGCCATTGGGCTACACTGGCAATTGATAGGGTCAAGTGGAAATATTACTGGTGCCCGCTCAAGCAAATCGATGAATAATGGGATGTCAAGTGATCAAGTGATATGTACTTTAATCTCTATATGTTAGTTTCTATTCCTATGATTTTATTCAAACAATATTGCTATGTAATTCAATAACAGTGTTAGCTTTGGTGAGCTTTTAAATGATAATATATTAAATTTTAGTAATATTAAATTTAAAATCTGATTCATTTTGACAACTTTGTCAACAAATTATTCAGAATCCCTATGACACATATTCACAAAGATAGCTGTATTTGGGGTTTTGTGCAATTAAGTAGTTTATCAGACTCACAGACATGGGGCAGAGCTGCTACTGGCTCTCGCTGTGCCCAGCCGCTCACGAAGACACCCAGGAGGGATGGCGGGTTCTAGCCCTGGCCCGCCACCCCAGCAGAGCCTTGCAGCAAGCAAAATGACCCCCTCTTCCATGAGGGCCTCCATTTTCCACATCTGGACTTCCCTCTCGTCAGAACTCCACCCAGCAGACCAGCCTGTCACAGCCTGACTCATCGAGATCCACCCTGCAGCAGTCTTTTTTAAATCCGGCTCAGGTATGCTGATCCAGAGACTCACAGACATGGGACCGAGCTGCTACTGGCTCTCCCTGTGCCTAGCCACTCACGAGGCACCCAGGAGGGATGGTGGGTTCTAGCCCTGGCCCCCCCACCCCAGCAGAGCCTTGCAACAAGACAGACAGCCCCCTCTCCATGAGGGCCTCCATTTTCCACATCCAGACTTCCCTATCATCAGAACTTCACCCAGCAGACCAGCCTATCACAGCCTGGCTCACGCGGCCGCATGGTTCATCAATAAATGCTGGATTTGGATTTAGAGATGACTACAAGAGTATGCTACCCGCGCGGCAGAGCCTGGCAAGCTATCTGTGTTGTATTTGATATGCCAACTACCAGTAACAATTTTAGACCTCATTCCCATGACCTGATGGAATGGTTTGAGGCTCTTTATGTTCCTGGACCAAGCAGGTTCCCTTGGGCCCTACTAGCATGATACAGGACATATGGAGATGTTACCGAGGTGCCTGCTCGAGCCAATCGATGATGAACGGGAGGACAGTGATACAGTGATAGTGAAAGTTAAATTAAAATTTCTAAGAATTTATCACAGCATAATATGGATACAGCAGATGGTAGAAGAATCAGGATTCAATATTAGAGACTGTATCACTGTCACTGTCTTCCCGAAGATCATCTATTTGCTCGAGCGGGCACCAGTAACATCTCAATAAGACCTGTCACATGCTAGTGTAGCCCAAGGGCATCTGCTCACTCAGGAACATAGAGAGCCTCAAACCAATCCACCGAGTCATGGGAATGAGGTCTAGAACTGTTACTGGTATTTGGCATATCAAATACGCACACAGGTAGTTTGTCAGGTTCTGCCATGCAGGTGGGATACTCTTTTTTTTTTTGTTTTTTGGGTCAGTGCATCTAAATTTATGCTGAAGAACATATAGTCATAAAAAGAGGCAGTAAACGTTAGTAGTATGCAGGTGGTGATGTAACTAAGAGAATATAGGATAATTCACAAAGAAGCTTAAATTTTTGTATTGGCAAGAATGAACTATAAATCGGTGTCAGTCCTCCAATGAGTGTGCCTGTCCCCTTTTTTGTATAAATATATTTCATATAGTGTTTTATTGAGGAGTGCACACTGGTGTCATCAGATATAAGAATATAAGAGCACCACTGGAAATAGCCCTCTGCCTTCATTCAATATGCCAGTAGTTTCTGCTCTTATGCTTTATGTCAATACCTATTTGATGTTTTGGCTTTGAATGTCAATTTGGAGTGAAACAGCTTTAATGTGATTGTCTTTAAAGAAAAATAATGAATGCATTATATCACTTCCAGAAAGCTTGTAGTCATTACTCTCATTTGGAAACTATTTCATCAGAGATTATTTTCCTTTGGAGAGTTCAATAGTTTCGATGCCTTAGACTCAGAACGTCATACTGAAATGTGACACTTCCCATGGGAAGGAGTTAAGAATTTATGTAGATTTCCAAACGCAATTTAAGTTTTAAAATTATTTCATTTCCTCTTACTAAGAAAGTAAGTGAAATATTTTATTCTAGCATACACCTTGAATCTGACATACTTGCAGCTTTTATGGTCAACAGCATTAGCAATGGTTAATGTTGAAATAAAAATATTACTGAATAAATGAGAGTTGTTATGCTATCTAGGACATTGCCTATTTAGTATTTACCAATTGTTAATCACTTTGAACTGTTTGAACTACATAGAAAGGTCTATCTGTGTTTTATACTTAATTCAAAACCTGCTACTTAAAGAAAAAACTTGAAGGTATAGACCAGACCATCTTTTAAATTAATATTTTATAAATTATTCTTTATTGCAGATACTGCTACTTATTTTCACAAAAAATATGACTTACTTCAAACTTTTGATTGATCCATAAATTATACTTATAGTTTCACAACAAGTGTAGTCTGATTAAAGAAATGATGCTGTGTTGGCATAGACAACTATTAGGAGAATAAGAATACACCAAGTCTTTTTAACATGAGGGAATGTACTGAAATGTGATAAACTAGAGTTCAAATCCTTAAGCTATTTTTCAGATTTATAAACAAATCTTAGTTAACCCTTTCTAAATTTGTTCTTTCATCATATACAGTAAAAGTGTTCATTTTCAATAAGCAACAAATTGCCTCTAGGATGGCAACACTCACCAGAGCAGTTTTCAGAGAACTCTGTTTTTAGAAAACTGTTAGTCATGAAAAAAGAATGTATACGGAATTCATAACAGCTTTAATAGCTATTGCAGTGAGAAAACACTTTGACATGGCTGCACTGTCATGTGATATAATGAATATATCACAAGTGTTGCAGTGTGAAGGGTTTTTGTAATTATGTAATTAATATAATTACAGAATAAGTTAATCAAAATAGGGCCAATCTCATGTACTTTTATGTTAAGTAAAGATTTCAGTTTATGTGATCCTGATGGTATAAACTCTTTGACAGCTCTTGATAATATCATATTAGAAACCTCTATTTCGAACTACTATATGTAAAGAAAGAGTTATGGACTGAGACTTTCTTTATGCCATTATAAACATCAGATTTCATGCATTTAAAACCTACTTTCCTGCTTTAGACTTCAACAGTATATAAGGTTATCTGTAAATATGCTCTCAAGGAAATCCCAAAAAATTTATGTCAGAGCAGATGGTGTGATACTGTATTATAAATGACTACATTCATCAAGAAGAAAGTGTTTTATTAAATCTAATTCAAATTAAAATTGATGCTTATTAAATGTATACTTTCAACAGAACTGCCACATGCAAAAAATATTGTGATGAAATTGATATATTTTATTTACAGGATAGAATAATCAAATAAGATTTATTATTTATTATTCAGTTATTTTATTCTAGATAGCAGAAAAGCCTCCTAATATATAGTTACTCAATAATAACAAATATTAATTAGTTCTTGATTGACTAATATCACTATTTTACTATGAGGGCTCAAATAAACTTTATCAGTTAACTTAACACCCCTAATAACTAATTTCATTCAATAACATTAATCAATTATGTTTTTCTTAAAAGATTTCTGAGAGAATAAATTAAAGAAATGATGCTATGTTGGAATAGACAACTGCTAGTAGAATAAGAATACACCAAGTCTTTTAACATGAGGGAATGTACTCTAAGTGAATCGTTCCAAAATTACAATTTCAGGAACAACTCAAAGGTAAACAATAGAAAAAGCACATACACCGAAGAGCAATTGACATTATACAACAAGTACTCTTCAGGAACTGTAAAGCTTATTTAGGAGTTATGGTTGCCATATACTTTTTGAAAGGTGATTTTAAAATGATTATACTTTTGGTCCCTCTCTCCTTTAAGAGATTGACTTTATTTCCTTTTCCCTTCAATTCTGGTATAGACTGTGATTGTGATGCTTTAACAGAAAATGACAAAATGGATCCTCTGATACTTCCGGTCTCAAACAAACGAGAACAGTAAATTTCTGCTTTTCTCAACCTAGATTGATACTCTTTGTCATCGTTTAACTGTAAAAAAGAACCATGATGTGAAAAGTGAGAACCCA
Source organism: Cryptotis parvus (assembly GCA_021461705.1). NCBI lineage: Eukaryota > Metazoa > Chordata > Mammalia > Eulipotyphla > Soricidae > Cryptotis > Cryptotis parvus. Next base: position 67,499 of record JAJIBD010001905.1, read on the forward strand.
TGTAAAGGTGCTCTGGACCTTGTAGAGCAGAATGAGAGTCAATATTAGCTTCTATCATCAGTTATCCTATTAAAGGCTAAGTCATATCAATCCCTACATCCCAGTATTTATTTCCAAAAACCAAAGAATTATCCCATTAAATATAAATTCACAATGCGAAAGATGGCATATTTATGTTAGAGTATAGTTCTAAGCATTTCAGGTTTAACATTGGAGAGTCATTTCCCGACTGAAGGAAAGTAAAGTTAATAGAATTGCAATCATTTCAGTGCTCACGGTGGTACATCCTGTACCAGTGGGTACCCAATCCTCTATGTGTAACATTGGCTTCTCCTTGTGCTTTTCTTCCCCTACATGTTGGTAACAGCTCTCTCCTATTCAGGCTGTGATTTTTCAGAGTTAGCCTTCAGTGACCTTGGGTTTGTATTGTACGTGAAATGTTGCTTTTCTCTTTCTTTCATGCCCTTTGCATATTATTATGTCAGAGCAATATCCTTTTTGTATAAATACAGGAAGACAGTTATGCCATGTGTTCGTAATCTGAGTTAATTGACTCTGAAGTAGGTACTCCTGAGTATTTGCCATATTTACCTGACTTAAACCTCAGTTGTCCTTAGATTGCTCTTAATTCCTTAAACTCCAAAGGAGAGTCCTTTCAAGGGACTTGGATGGACCCAGAACAAATTGTGAGTAAACTATCTGACCTCAACATGGGGCAGACTAGGCACCATAAGAACTGTGATAATTTAAGGGCATTATCATGGAACAAACTCTGTCATGGCCCCAAAATAAGCTACTGATTTAGGACTCTGTTGGGGTTAGGAAAACTAGCCTGTCCTGAGAATTGTAGTCTGGGATATATATAATGAGATGTGCCCAGGAAAAATCACCATGAGACCAAATAGACCATCCTAAGATTAATCTGGGTGTAAATAAAAGTCTGTATCTCCTAATGTGTTTATACAAAATGACTAGAAAGGTTATTAAGAAGTAAATGTCATATGATAGTATAGATGACCAAAAGTGGGAATGAGAAACAATATGCCATTAGATGGGATTCTACCCTTGTCCTGGGGCAAGTCTATAGCCGCAGGGCAGGAAGCCATCTCTAGGGGGAGTCCCAGAAAGTAAGGGGATTTTACCTCTATTCCTTATGTTAGATTTAATATTCAATCACGCTTCTGTAATCCTCAACTCTTCATGATGCCTCTGTAACTAGTTAGAATGAACTGAATTAAGAGACCACTGATTACCAAGAATCCTGTGGCCCCATTCCTTTGTCTATAAATGTGGGAGACAGCCATTTGCCCTAAACACACTAGGGGCCCTACCAAACCCCATCATCTGTCAGGGACCCTGATGAATCCCAACAGTTTTCTGTAATTTTATGTCACTACTAATTGAAGGAATTTGTTAAATAGTATTGGATAATCAGATTTGTTCATTATGTTTGTTCATTATGTTCAATAATTTGTTCATTATTTTTGTATCTGAACAAATCTCGGAGATTGGTCCAAAAACCAGATAATCCTAAAATTGGTATTGGGTGACAAACTCAATAACAGTTGAAATCATGCTTTGTGGGTCAAGTCAACATCTAAATATGGGCTAAAATAATACAGTATGGCTATCCTAAAACATAATCAAAATAGCATGCTATTTAGAGACAGCTACATTTGCAGTCCTCAAGGCTAGTATAAAAAGAAATGCATTTCCATTTTTCAAATGAAGAAATAGGAAAATAATAATATAACATATGAGCTTGTATTATAATATCATATATAGTTTATCATTAGAGGCAAATTAACGATTTTTCTGAGCAGAGGTAGAAACAGATTTTATCATGAAAAGTGTTTATATTTTTTACCTTTTTAAAAAATTCAAATTTTTAGTATCTAATTTTATTGGAGATTAAAATTTCATTAGAATAAGTAGAAAATAGATCTAAGAAAAGCCGAGAAGTATAACAATTGCTAAAATCATGTAAATTAGGCTGGAGCAATATCCCAGCGGGTAGGGCATTTGCCTTGCATACGACTGGCCCATGACGGCCTGGGTTCCGATCTCGGGATCCCATATGGTCCCCCGAGCACCGACAGGGGTAATTCCTGAGTGCAGAGCCAGGAGTAACCCCTGAGCATTGCCAGGTGTGACCCAAAAAAGCAAAAAAAAAAAAAAAAGAAAAAAAGAAAATCATGTAAATCAACATACTTATTAACTGGTACATACATCACAGGATCACTAGAGCATGTGTTGGGGCCAGCCACATCTCAGTACATGGCAGCACTGCCCACAGATGGAGGGGTGGTAAAATACACTGAGAAGTTAGAGATGGGAGGGTGCTGGCTTCCTGGCAGCTGCCCAGCAATTTGGGCTCAAGCTCATGTGGGCTTAGTAAGAAGACGAGAAACCAGTTTGCTCGGGAGACTAGGTTTAGCTAGAGGAACAGTAGTTCCAAACTCGGTTATTAAATAATGGTATTCGGGGTCGGAAATGAGCCTGGCAAGCTACCCGTGTTTTATTTATTTGTTATGCCAAAAACTAGTTACAATTATAGACCTCAATTCCATGACCTGAAGAATGGTTTGAGGCTGTTCTTGTCCCTGGAACAAGCAGATGTCCTTGGGTTACACTTGCTTGTGACAGGACTTATGGAGATGTTACTAGTGCCCACTCGAGCAAATTGATGAACAATGGGAAGACAGTGACAGTGATACAGTGATATGCTATAATTGGTTATATATATTGATTGTTGGCGGCTTTTCTCCAGCTTGATTGTCAGAATAACTTCTCAGGAAAATTCAGTCTTAAACTATTCTTTGGAATGATGTTTCATATGGCGCTAATCAACAATAGCTATATTTATTACATGGGATTCTCAACAACATCACCTTTTGGTCTTAGGCCATTCTTTGGAAAAAAGTCATGGAGAAACTCCATACAAAATCAGCTGACTCCGAGATCTGCAGAGAGCGCAGAGTTGGAGTTTTAGTAGACAATAGCCATAGCTCCTAAGATTTTGGTCTGCCCAGGCTCAAAGTACACTTCTCAGGAATGCAGGAATGTTTGACCTTTTAGTGCTTGGTCAGTTATTGCAACCTTCCACATTTTAGAAGGAGAGAAAAAGGAGCTTTAAAAGTACTGACAGGTCTGAAGCTTGAGCTTCAATTGCTCCGTTGTGGAATTTCCTCCTCAAATTTTCCCAGATAAGACACAGGTATGTCTTATTAACTTTGCCAAGCTCAAGGGAGCAGCTTAAAATAAAGTGCTTACCTGAAGAAAATGAGAGGTAGAGAGACTCCTGCGGAATCCAGTCAAGTCTGACAAGGTTGATACTTTTTTCAGCATTGGCTTAAACAATTTTTGGTCACAAATGCCTCTGTGGCTAATCATTACCACATTTTTTCTATCTGTTCAGTTGGAAACACTTTTCACTTCCAAATTTAGATCTGATAAAGGAATACACACAGGAATCTAAGATAAAAATACCACGCTTAAGCTGCCAAATAGTTCGTTGAACTAATGAGGGATCTGAGATGAAATTGGATCCTGTTTCCTTTTCTGTGTACTGATTCGCTCCCATAGGGCATGTGCAGAAAAGTCAGAGAACGCAGTTCTGAATTTCACCCTACACAGGCTATATATATAGTGTGAGAAGTGAGCTATGTGGACTGTGGGAAGACAGGATCCCAAGCGAGTTGCCTATGATCCTGACTTTGATGATAATATGCTTCATGCACTAATTTTACCAATCTGAAAATAACTCCTTTTAAGAAAAAGGTCAATGTGAGGGCCGGAGTGATAGTCCAGGCAGGTAGGGTGTTTGCTTTGCATTTGGCTGACCAGGGTTAGATCCCCGGCATCCCATATGGTCGCCTGAGCGCACCACCTGAGTAATTCCTGAGTGAAGAGCCAGGAGTAACCCCTGAGCATTGCCGGGTATGACCCAAAAAAAAAAAAAGGTCAATGTGAATCTTCCTACGAAAAGATCATAAGGTCTCTTTTTTGTTAACTCATTGATGGAGGAAGATCAAGTGTAGGGATGAAGATGGAATAGTTCTCACTAGAGTGGCAGAGTCCCAAAGGCTTTCTGATTTATGACTTTCTGTCTCTTTCAGTGAACTTTGCCTGACTTAGTCTATATGTGATTTGTCAGCCATGAAAACTAAGTTCACCTGATTACGTCAGACTCTAGATCTGGACAGACTTATTTGCAGCTTCCTAGGAAGGATACTTGTAAATGTTTGCATGGATTTTCTACTTTTATAACTTGGTGAAATAGAAAAGATGCAGAACAATCTACAAAGGCTCCTCCTTTCATAATTTGCCAAAGGAAGCCTTATTTCCAGAAAAATGAGCAGGAGCTGCCTAACAAACTGCACACTGTTTGGGGGCCAAGTCTTCAAGAGGGGAAGCACAGATTCAACGTCATTATCTTTCTATTTAATGGAGGTGCTGTCTACAGTACTGCATGTTTTAGAACTGCAGCTCACAACTTTGAAAGCATGACTCCATGCCCATCATCAAAATACCAATAATATCTCTCCAGTAGAAATACTGGAACTTTTACACCTTGTATGCGCACTTATCTTCCACTTTGGTAAGCTAACAGTCTGCAGCCATAATGGAAGGGTGCTGTTTTTATTTGCTTTTTGATTTTCTTAAATAATGAATATGTGAGTAGTATTTATTGTTATCCTATCCTGATACTCTCAACATAACAAACATCTCTGAATGCAGCAGTTATGTGCACCTAGGTTGAGAACCCAACATGACAAATGACCTAGCACCTGAGCTGCGCAGGAGGAAGAGAGCGATGTGGAATGCCTTCAAGAGCATAGAAAAAAATAGCCAAAAGGACAAAGAACCTCCAGCTCCAGGCACATCTCTTCGACTCCACCATTCTCCCTGCATTAACATATGCCTCAGAGACATGGGCCCTCAAAAAGCAGGATGAGAATGCTATTCGGTCTCCCAAAGAGGAACTGAAAGACGTATGCTTGGAATATCACGTCTCACTCAAGTGAGAGAAGGAATCCAGAGTTCAGACCTCCATTGACGATTGAGAGTCAAGGATGCTGTTTCGTTTGCCAAGGCATCAAAAATCAGATGGACTGGACATGTAATGAGACTTGAAGGGGACCACTGGACTAGAACCGTTACCAACTGGATCCCTCTGGATGTCAAAAGATCACGTGGCTGCCCACCTACAAGATGGTCAGACTTCTTTATCGAGACCCTGAGTGAATGGTTTGAGGCTCTTCATATTCCAGGGGCAGGCAAATGCTATTGGATTACACTAGCACGTGACAGGGACAAATGGAAAAGAAACTAGTACCCGCTACAGCAAATCGACAAATGGGATGTCAAGTGATCAAGTGATCCTGATATAAGGGATCAACATCCTCTCCTCAGTTCCTCCAATGCTTTCATAAATGGAAAGATCTATTTTTATCTGATGACTTCTTTGTTCTCTAAATATACCCTATAACTGACTCATGAAACCCCAACAGAAGTAAGGCACCTGAATGTTTCAAGTCGTCTTTAAAGACTGTCCAAATGGCATCCTACTTTCAGTGCTATGTATAACATTCTGATCACCAAGCACTGCTGGGTGTTTTCCCAAACAAACAAATAGAAAACTCCAAAGTACAAATTGTATAACTATAAATGAAATATTTGTCTACAAAGAACATATCTTTATCCTACATATTTAGGCAGATTCCAAGTACCTGTACATAAAACTCTAGCATATATAAAAATTATTTATTAAACCTTGACGAAAGCATAGGATGTTACAATAAAATATTTCTAAACATATAGTCATGATATATTATCTTTGTCAAACTTAAGATAAGTATATATACAGTCAGCTGTTTACTGAAAAAGAAAATTATGTTCCTGTAGCAAGCAGATGCCCTTGGCTCTACTGGCATGAGACAGGACATATGGAGATATTACTGGTGCCCGCTCTAGCAAATAGATGATGAACGGGAAGATAGTGATAGATAGTGAAAAAGAAAAATAGCAACTATGCATAATAGGAAAATGTCTATTAATACATATTATTGTGAAATTGTCCAAATTCATAGAACATACAATTCCAAGAGTGAATCTTTATTAAAATCATGAATTTTGGTGATAATAATGTTTCTGTATAGCTGTATGGATTAGACTAAATGTACTAACTATTCTACTGTGTGGTGTTGATGATGGGGGGGGAGATATTTTCTATGTGTGACACTCTTGTAATCTCTGCTTAATTTAAGCATGATCAAAAATATTGTCTATTTTTAAATGATATAAAGGTATGTGATGTATGTTCAAAAAAGAATATTCAACTATACTTATTACTCTGAGATATGTAATTTGGGAGGTGAGATTATGTGGCTTTCAGTTATTAAGATCTTTCAAAATTGTGATAAAATAATCACTAGATCACTAGACATCCCATTGTTCATGGATTTCCTTGAGCGGGTGCCAGTAACATTTCCATTTGACCCTATCACGTGCCAGTGTATCCCAATGGCATCTGGTTGTTTCAGGAATATGAAGAGCCTCAAACCGTTCATTCATGGTCTTGACGAAGAAGTCTGACCATCTTGTAGGTGGGCAGCCAAGTGATCTTTTGACATCTTGTGGGATCCCGTCGGTAACGCTCTAGTCCAGCAGTCGTCTCCAAATTGCATTACATATTCAGCCCATCTGATTTTTTGATGCCTTGGCAAATGAGACAGCTTCCCTGACTCTGGAACAGCGATGGAGGTCGGAGATCCAGATTCTTTCTTTCACTTTAGTGAGGCGTGATATCCCAAGCATAGCTCTTTCGATTCCCCTTTGGGAGACCCAAATAGCGTTCTTATCCTGCTTTCGTAGGGCCCAGGTCTCTGAGGCATATATTAATGCAGGGAGAACAGTGGAATCAAAGAGATGTGCCAGGAGCCGGAGGTTCTTTGTCTATTTCGCTATTTCTTCGATGCTTTTTGAAGGCAATCCATGCCACTCTCTCCTGTGAAGCTTAGGTTTTAGGTCATTCATCATGTTGACTTCTTGACCTAGTACACATAACTGCTGCATTCAGAGATGTTTATTCCATTGAGAGTGAATGGGGCCTATGGAACTAGTTCATTTTTATGAACATACTTTTGTTTAGGTTCAGCTGTAGACCTATCTTTCCACATTCTCGGTCAAAGTCAGCCAGCATTTCTGCCGCTTGGCTAATGTTTGGTGTTATTAGAACGATGTCATCAGCGAAGTGGAGGTGGTGTAGTTGACAACCATCTATCTTCACTCCCATTCCTGTCCATTCTAATTGTCGCATGATGTTCTCGAGGGTGGCGCTGCAGAGTTTTGGTGAAATGGTATCACCCTGCGAACCCCTCTTTTGACATTGATGATCACATCCTTGTAGAATGGTGAGATCCTGGTGGTGAATCCGTAATAGAGCTCACGAAGGATCTTGATGTATTGTGCGATAAAATAATAGTGATCTTTTAGATTTCTTTTCAGTAGTTCAATTTCAAAATCTTTGACGAGTTAAAAAAATCTAGAATTACTAATAAGCTTCAGTTTAGAGAGCACATTAATTTTCTATTAACCAGAATAAGGATAGGGAAGAAATTTTAGATGAAAATAAGATGAGAAATGTTCCCAAACTGTTGTACTGTTTTCAAATCACAATGGCCTTTTTACCCTTTCTAAAACCTAAATTTTCATGATTTTTGGTCTAAATAATGTAGTCCTATAATACAGTGTGTTTTCAGATTATATAGGGAGATAGAAATAATTCTTTGCCATATTTTTGGCAGTCTACCTGAACTCACATGATACTTGCAAATCAGTTTATATACTAAAATGGAAAAAAAAGCTTAATTCTGTGAGAAATGTTATCAAGTATCTGGGAATCTCTCAAATTGCAGCAACTTTTGTAGATTATTCCCATTTTCAATACATGTCACAACCTAAGAAAGTAACTCTCACTTTCATGGAAATAAAGTATAAAAAGAGCCTGCCATAGAGCCAGGCCAGGGGGGGAGGGAGGGAATTGTGGAACTGGTGGTGGGAAATGGGCACTGGTGGAGGGGATGGGTGCTGGAACACAGTGAGACTAAAACCAAGCATGAACATCTTTGTAAATGTATATCTCAAGGGGGTATAATAAAATATTTAAAATAATTTGTTGTAGCCTTTGCCCAGAAGACTTTTATTTTATTATTTTGGTAGAACTCAGCCTGCATGGAATGTTGGAACCCAGGTGTTTGAAAGCTATGAGTGCTACACTCTGAAGTATTTGGGTGGGAGAGGAAGGTGAGAATGCCATAGGCTGGCAGGTCAGGAAGGGCTCCCACAGCAATGAGCTTTCTAGGAATAAAAGCAATAGCTTTTTTTTTTTTTTAATTTTTGAGTCACACAAGCAAAGCTCAGAAAACCAATAGTCTTAAGGCTGCAAAAAGCCCATTTTGCAGAAACAGGAACTAAGTCCTGATAAGGTTTAACTTGGAGCCAAGAGATCCAGGGCTGGATCCCCTCTAAGAGTAGTTTAAATAAGAATAAAGGAAGGTAAAGGAATTTCAAAGAAGAATATCCACCATTCCCAACACTATCCCCTTGACAACACCTTAGCAAAGGATTTTTACCCAGGTAGAAATCCCAAGAAAAATCTATAAAAATCCTGTACTCAAGGAATGGAGTACATATGCTTCAGAAGCCCATGTGGGGCTTGAGCCCACGTGGTCAAGCACTTGTGGCACCAGGCACACGTGGTTCCCGCATCTCCCCTCTTGAGATGTGTTCTCTCTCTCTCTCTCTTTCTCACCGATCCCCCCACCACACACACTTTCTCTCCTCCTTCCTAACCTGCCATGGAGGCAAGGGAACCCGGGACATTGGTGGTGGGATATGGACACTGGTGGAGGGATGGGTGCTGGAACACTGTATGACCAAAACCCAAATATGAACTTTGTAATTGTATATCATTGTAATTGTATATCTCATGGTGGTATAATAAAATACTTAAAAAAACATTCAAATAAAATCTGTTTTACTTCATGCTTGTCTCCTTCTGAAATTCTTCATAACGGCAAAGACAAGAACCTGACAGGTTCTTAAGAACTTGTCAAGTCCTTGGTGTGACCTTGACATCCCAGCATATCCGGGGCAGCAGAGGGGGATGAGGAGAAAGTGACCATCTCTCTTATTCCTCCTACATAAGCCACCAGTGGGGACCCACCAACATCAAGAAGACTTCACTACTGGTGGATAACTCAAGTCCCTACACATCACTGGCATGTACTCTACTGCTTGAGCTCTTCCCTAGCCTAAGGTTCCAATGGACAAACAGCAGCTGGGAACAAACGGTGATGGGCTGCTGAGACCTCAACATTCCAGAATCAGAGATCACTTTGCCCCCTGCATGGAAGACAAGACTTGCAGCCCACCTGGTGCCAAGAAGCCCCATGTCATATTCTGTGCTTCTCTACATGGACACCCTAGGGATAACAGGAGCTGGACCAAGCCACCGGTGCCACTAATCTTGGTTCCCTTTTCCCGACAAAGGCAGTTTAAGAATTCTGCTTAGTCTATCCCGGAGTGCGGCTCTACTCCAGCCTTACCAGAGCAGTAGGGTCTGCCAGGAGAGTGCAACCCAATAAACTCCTCCCTATTCCTTCACTTTCCATTGTTTCTCTGTCTCTCCGTCTGAGCCAGCTGAGGTCACTGGTCTATCACCTAACTTTATTATTTTATTCCTTAAAATTCAAAGAGTATCCTCAACAATTTGCTTTGTGGCCTTTTGTTAAAAATGAGCAGCCATGGGCCCGAGCAATAGCCCAGAGGGTAGGGCGTTTGCCTTGCACGCTGGCTGGTCTGTGCCGGCACGGGTTCAATCCTCGGCATCCCATATGGTCCCCCGAGCACCACCAGGAGTAATTCCTGAGTGCAGAGCCAGGAGAAACACCTGAGCATTGTCAGGTGTGACAGAAAACAAACAAACAAACAAAAAAAGAGTAGCCATGATCTCGTGCTGGACAATGAAAGCACATATATCTTAAAAGTGTTTTCACCTGAATGCTCTTAAGCTTATCCAGGATCCATACTTTGATAGTTACATACTCTAACTCAAGACAGTTAATGAATAAATTTATAATAATTGGTAGTAAGTGAGTATAGGAAAACCATTGCTTAGATACAAAGTCTACAAAAGTCATAAGGTCTTCAAACCATGCAATAGCTGGAAGAAATTAATTTATGTTTAAAGTGCCTATTGTCATAAATATTAGATGCATGTATACATCTCAATGTGATAATAAAGAGCACTTGACATTCAATTTTAGATTTTTTCATTTGGTGGTAAATTGATCACGTTATATCATTTATCCTTTAAGGTTTAGTTTAGGGCTCACTGCCCATCAAGATTATGTCTAATAGTACAGTGGGTAGGGATTTTCCTGGCACACAGCTCACATGATTTAGTCCCCATCATCCCACACAGTCTCCTGAGTACCATCAGGAATAACTCCTAAATGTTGAGCTGGGAGTAATCCTTCAGCAATGCCAGGTATGATGTAGAAAACAAACAAACAAAATATCAACAATAGCAAGAACAACAAAAAAAAGACCCCACTTATGTTTCTCATAAATAATTACAGGTAACCAGGACAATATATAGTACAGCTGGTAAGGCATTTGTGCTCTATGTGACCAACTCGGGTTCAATCCTTGATATCCCACATGACCACTGGAACCTGGCTAGTAATGTCTCCTGAACACAGAGCCAGGAGTAAGCTCTGAGCACTGCCAGATGTAGACCCAAAACCAAATAAAGCCAAACATTCTATTATAGGACTACAGAATATTTTGTGTCACCTTTCCCCACTAAAGTGATGTTTTACAAGATCCTATTTTATAGTATATTTATGTCTTAAGTTTTATGAGAAGGCTTAAAATTAGTGAAATGAAATAAAAATACTAAGTGTAAAGTAATAAACCTATGAATTAATGATTTAAATCACTTTCAAAACTTCTACCATCTTGTCTCCCCAAATTACTTTGTGTCTCCCTCCATTTTTCTTAATAACTACTTCTGAGACATTTAACTGGATCTACATTGTCTTAATTCTCAGATGTTTTTCTCTCTTATGATTGATTCCTTTGCTATATTCCGAAGTTTCTCCTTGTCTCTGAGGTACACTTTAGGAAGCACATTATTCTGCAGACCATTGGATTCTACAGGGCTAGTTTTCTATTTTTTATCTATTTTCAATTAGAATAGCAATTGAATATCATCAGTATTGATTTTTTACTAGGTTTCTTTTGTATAATTTGGTTCAGGGAATGAAAATAATAAATCCATTGTAAATATCTATAAATACTGATAAATGAAAAACTGGTCAGCTCTTTGTTCATCTCTACCATTCATTTTTATCTTTTGTAACCTTGGATAGAAATAAGCTTAAGTATATATATTTTCCCAACATTAACCTGCTGCAGATTTAGTTTCACTCATTTAAATTTATTGTTCAAGTGCAAATTGGAGCTAGAGAATTTTGCATGACTTATAGCTAATGCTTCAAATAATGTTTGCTTCCTTTTCACTAAGCTCCCTCACAAGGGAATTTAGCATGACAATGGAATGCAGAGCTCTGTCATTCAAAAAGAAGAAAGATGTGATCCTATCCCTCTCTAAAAAAACTTCAAAATCAGGTGCCAATGATCATTTTCCAAACATTTTCCAACTTGCCAGGATTGTTCCAGATATTTTCTGATGAAACAACCCTTCCAGCATTTGCAGCAGTATTTCTGAGCACTCCAAGTGGACCAACAAGATCACAAATTGTTCTTTGGCAGCAGGATGAGGGAACAAGATTTTGTGTAGAACAATTCTCAAATGGACTCTAAGTTGTGATTTTTCTACTTCTTGTTAAGAACAGATTTCTTATTATTCCTACTATTCTGTCAGAAATCAACTTGTTAAATCTGCCATATCACTTGACAAACAAAAAAAACCTGAGCTAGATTGGTGTTGCATGCAATATAAATGACAGGAAAAATGAAAGAAAATGAACTGTTTGGGTCTTTAGCAGCAAATGTTTCCCGTTTGAGCATATTTTTCCTCTACAAAATACATACTCAATATCCTCTGAAATAAAGAGAATTGTCATTTGTTCCTGATAAAAATTTAGATAAATGATGGATCCTCATCATAGAATTTGAAGTATCCTTTAAAAGTTGAGCAGGTTAAAAAAAAAAGAGCAACAAAATCCTCATCCCTGAAACAAAAATATAGATCAAATATGCAAAATCTGATTACAAGCTAGGTAATATTTTTATAGCCTAAAAAAACAAATTAATTTGATTTTATTTTCTCTTTATCAGTAATATATTTGAAGATAAATGTTTGGATTGTTCAGCTCATATTATTTGCTTTTTTATTAATAATATTGGCTAAATATTATTAATTTTCCACATCCAGAATTCCCCCTTGTCAGAACTCCACCCAGCATACCAGCCGATCATAGCCTGAATCATGGAGATCCAGCCTGCAGCAGTCTTTTAATCCGGCCCAGGTATGCTTATCCAGAGACTCAAAGACATGGGGCAGAGCTGCTACTGACCTCCCTGTGCCCAGCCACTCCTGAGGCGCCCTGGAGGGATGGTGGTTTCTAGCCCTGGCCCGCCACCCCAGCAGAGCCTCACAACAAGCCGACAGACAACCCCCCACTCCACGAGGGCCTCCATTTTCCACATCCGGACTTTCCCCCTCTTAAGAACTCCACCCAGCAGACCAGCCTATCACAGCCCGGCTCATGCGGCCTCTTGCGACCTCTTGGTTCATCAATAAATGCTGGATTTTGAGATGACTATAAGAGTATGCTACCAGCACGGCAGAGCCTGGCAAGTTACCCGTGTCGTATTTGAGATGCCAAATACCAGTAACAATTATAGACCTCATTCCCATGACCTGATGGAATGGTTTGAGGCTCTTTATGTTCCTGGACCAAGAAGGTGCCCTTAGGCTCTACTTGCACGAGACAGGTCATATGGAGATGTTACTGGTGCCCGCTCGAGCAAATTGATGATGAACGGGGAAGACAGTGACGGTGATACAGTGATTGGCTAAAGAAAATTCAAGTGCATATTTACTCTTAGAATGCAAATTTACTAAGGTCAGTGATTTATATTTAATCCATCTTTCTATTTGTAATGGCTTTTCTGAAGCAATTGAATGGAGCAATTGTAGTTTTAGCTTCATAATAGAATACAGTATTCAAGAGAAAGTTATCTAGACAAAATAAGGAGCATGTAACATCAATTTATGGGTTATGTCAGAGGCTTCTTATGGGTCTTCCTGATAAATTCAGTGTTAGTAATTGCTTTTTCTATGGAAAAATTTGGTCCTTACAAATTTTAAGCATCTATTAATAGTATACAATAACCTCATTGCACATTGCTGAGAAATAACCAATCCCTAGCAATTTTTTTCTTAGTAATTTCTCAATGTAAAGTCATACAACCAGAAGAGGACATTTAGAGAAACAGCACTTACCTATAGAGAAATTTCTAGAATTACCTTTTAAGCTTTAAAAGAACTAGGACAAACTAATAGGCTACTCCTCAACTGTATATAAAATTGAAAAAGAAACTTTTGCAGTGTGCCCCTGTCGGAGGACGCTGCCGGGGTCCCAGACAGTGTCAAGACAGAAGTTCTCTTCTCCGAGGACGCCGGGGAAACAGATGAAAACTCACGAGTCCGGTGCAGTTCCAAAAAGGCTTTGAATAGTACAAAAGCTCTTCCACAGCACTCCAATATAATGAGCAAACTCTAGCTCTGGTCCGAACTTATACCATACAAAAGAGCCTAAGTCTCTCACCAAAGAGAGAGGATCTCACCTAAGATGAGTCCTACCCAGAAGAAGGAGCAAAAGGCCAAAGAGTAAAAAGCCAAAAGCCAAAAGCTGCAGGAGCCTAAAGTCAAAAGCGAAAAGGAGAAAGGGGCCTCACTGTCACTCTCACTTATACACACACACACACACACACACACACACACACACACACACACCCCTAAAGTAATCCGATTTGTGACAGGGAGGGTCATGTCAACAAAGAACCCTAAAAAGAGTGTAGAAGGGCAGTGACACACCCTATTACAGGTATAAACAAAGATTTGCAGGAAAAGAAAGCAGTTCCGAGTCTTACTAAGGTCCCTTTGATGTAGGTGGACTCCATGGGAGGCTTATGTGAGACAGGGAAGGAGAGAGAGATGGTCGCTTTCTCCCCAGCTGCCTCTGCCTTTTGGGACCCGCTGGGCAGGCTAAGGACTAATAAAGTCTGTGATGAGCCCCTGCTCTGCATGGGCCTGAGCCCCACCAGCTCCAAGAGGTGGCCATCAAGCCACACCTATTGTCCACTTTATCTCTAGGCATGGGAGTTGATCCCCATCACCAGAGAGTTCTCGAGAAACCATAGACTCAGACTGGAACGAGGAATTGCTCTTTGCAGGAAAGGGAAGTCTGTGCTAGGCCTTACCCAGGGTTTCCTCAGGGTTCTTGTCTTCCTTGCAGAAAAATAATTTTCAGGAGTTGACGAGCAGTGAAGTAAAACAGATTTTATTAAGGAGGTTTTAGGATGGGGAAGGAGTAGGGAAAGAGAGAGTAATGCTGTCAAGGGAGAATGCGGGCTGCTCCAGAGACAGAGAGCCCCAATTGATTTCCAAGGACGGTTTTTATCCCCTTGGGTTGGAGTGTTCCAGAATCTTCTGCTGGGCCATCAAAGTTGTTGGATAGTTAAGGGCTGTGCAGAAGAAGGTGGATCCAGCTTCCTCAGGGTCCATTGTTGTTTAATGGGTAATATCAAGTCTTCATTCCTGGTTTCAAAAGGTGATAGCCTAATAGCTACAGTTCTTGACTTTTCACAGTAAAGCATTTTAGGAGTAGATGACTATTGAAGTAAAAATAGATTTCATTTGGTGACTTTTAGGAAGGGGGAAAAGGAGAGAAAGTGAGAGTAGTGAACGGAAAACGGGCTTCTCCAAAGGCAAAGAGAGCCCCAGTACACCTACTAAGAGGGAGAAGTGGGTCACACATCGCTGGTGTACCACATGTGCTCAGCCACTTGGGCACAAGCAGCGCATGGACTAGAGCAGCATATGCTGGTACCTTTGTTCAAGTTGGCATTTAAAGTTTTTTTTTTCCCCAAGCTGTCCCATGTGGAGCTTTCTAACTAAGAATAAGAGTTCATTGATAAGGTGGTTGCCAAGGGCTTTAGACTTTTCCAAGGGGGATAGATTTGTGATGATCTTCTTTGAACACTCCTTTTCTTGATCTTTGTTCAACTGAAGCTTCTTTATGAGGGTAGATCCTGTCTTCTCTGGAGTGGGCTAGCTCTAGAAAAATGTATTATTAAGTCTTAGTTGCTGTAGACACAAGGAGGGTCCTGATGGCCTTAGGGCCAGGTGGTTTTATCACTCTATGAATTCCATTGCCGACAGGGCCTTTCCCTAATCTACCTGCATATCTCACTTTTAGAATCATGTAAACAGAATACAAAAGAGATAGAAATTAAGGCACAATGAAAGAGGAACTCTAAACCACCACGGGTTCAACCCCTTTGGAAAGCAGTATAGAAGATTCTCAGTAAATTTAAAACTGAGCAGCTAACTCAGCAATTCCACTTTTGGGTGTCTACAACAAAAACATTAATTCAAAAGGACAAATGTGCACTATTATTCATTGCAGCACTCAGTACAAAAACTAAGATTCTGAATCAACCTAGATGTCTAACAAAGATCTGTGGATCATGAAGATGTGGTGTATGTACACAATGGAATTCTTCATAGCTGTAAGAAATAATGAAATCATGCAATTTGCTGCAACATGGATGGTAACTTATTATATCATGTTAAATGAAGTAAGTCAGACGAAGAATGACTAACTCAGGATTATATCACTTATATGCTGTTTTTAGAGTAATCGATGAGGAACTGCAGCGGTTAAAAGAGTGGGTTGCATAGGGGTGGCAAGAGCACCCTTGGCCACAGAGTGTAGGGAGAAGGAAAGAAATTGAGTGGAGGGGAAGGGGAGAAGAAAAAGATGAGAACAACTGGGTCAGGGACCAAGGGAATTCAGGTACATCAGTGTTCTAAATGAATGCTATCCAAATCACAAATTCAGCAACAATAAAATCACTAGACTCAAACTTTATGAATCAAATTTAAAAGGTGCCTGTCAAGATGGGAGGCTAGGGTTGTGGTGGGGATATAGGAGAGGGTAAGGGAAACATTGGTGGAGGGAAGTTGACACTGGTGATGGGATTGGTGGGACTGGTGATGGAACATTGTATTTCAAAACCCAACTATAAACAGTTTTGTAACTCGTGATGTTTTAATTTGTAGTAAAAAATGAATTTGTAAAATAGGAATTTTATTTATATATAAATATATATATTTACAGATAAATAATTAGAGAAAGAAATACGAGAGATTGTGAAATTAGCACTGTTTCTAATTTGGAGTGAGAAAATAAGCAAAAGTCTTTAAAACATAGGTTAAAAAATAAGTAAACCTTTACCTATTTAAAAAAAATTTATTTACATATTATAATGGAAATCATCTGGTGCCAAAATACTTTGTTTGATACTTTAACTCCAATGGAAAAACAGGAGGAAAAAACAATTATTTGGCAGATGCAGAGTTAGTACTGTGAGGGGGGTGCTTGTTTTGCCGGTGTCTGACTCATTTGTTGAAGTCATATACCATTTTTATGTTCCCCAAGACATAATGAAAGTTCTAGTGGCTTTGTATTCTCTGACCAACATTTTGTGCCCTTTTCATTTTACCCCTTTGAGCTTAGTGGTATCTTATTTTGGTTTCATTTGTTTGTTTCTCAGCTATATATGTTCTTGGGGATTATTCCTGGCTCTGCACTCTGGATGGAAGGGTTGAGGAACTCATAGGTTCGGTGAATAAACTTCAGTTGCAAGCACAGGAGGCAAGAAACCTACTCACTGTGCTCTCTGTATGGCACTCATATGGTTTGGTTTAATTGTATTTTCCTACTTACAGTTGCATTATGTAAAGCTTCTATTTCATATTTTCACTATGTTCTTAGATAAAAATTTCTTTTTAAGTCTTACATACACTTTTTTTTTTTGCTATATTGCTTTTGAGAGTCCTCAGTAAGTTTTAGGAAATAATTTAATAGCTTTTATCATGGAATGTGATAAATTTCTCTAGTTTGTGTCCTCTTATTGCTTGACAAACTTTCCTTTGTTCTCTGGATTTGAAGCAAAACTCCACCTTGCTAATGGGTCTCTCATGGCAGAACGCTCAGGAGACCATGTGGTGCTGGATATCAAATTTGATGATAAAGATGAAAAAAATGCACACCAGCTCTTTAAACTACCCCCTCTATCTCCTGTTGTTTGAAGAACAACCTCTTTTAAATTTTAATAAAGTTCATTTCAGAGTTCTTTAATGGCTTCTTTCTATGATCAATTTTTATTTATTTCTCATATAGATAGATGAAAGTTTTTTTCTTATATTCAGTTATCCAGCAGCATTCCATGTAAAATGTAATCCTTTTACATTTCTATTTTTTTTTTTTGGGTATGTTTAATTATGTTTGTTTATTGGTACCAAATATATGTACATTTTTACATATGTCTATTTGTACATAAGTATATCACTGTATCACTGTCTTCCCGTTCATCATCGATTTGCTCGAGCGGGCACCAGTAACATCTCCATATGACCTGTCTCATGCAAGTAGAGCCCAAGGGCACCTGCTTGATCCAGGAACATAAAGAGCCTCAAACCATTCCATCAGGTCATGGAAATGAGGTCTACAATTGTTACTGGTATTTGGCATATCAAATACGACACTGGTAGATTGCCAGGCTCTGCCGTGTGGGTAGCATACTCTTGTAGTCACCTCTAATCTCGAGCATTTATTGATGAACCGCGAGGTCACAAGAGGCCGCATGAGCCGGGCTGTGATAGGCTGGTCTGCTGGGTGGAGTTCTGATGAGGGAGGAAGTCCAGATGTGGAAAGTGGAGGCCCTCATGGAGTGGGGGGGTCATCTGGCTTGTTGTGAGGCTCTGCTGGGGTGGCGGGTCAGGGCTAGAACCCGCCATCCCTCCCGGCGCCTTGTGAGCAGCTGGGCACAGGGAGAGCCAGTAGCAGCTCTGCCCCATGTCTGTGAGTCTCTGGATCAGCATACCTGGGCCGGATTTAAAAAAGACTGCTGCAGGGTGGATCTCGGTGAGCCAGGCTGTGATAGTCTGGTCTGCTGTGTGAAGTTCTGACGATAGGGAAGTCTGGATGTGGAAAATGGAGGCCCTCATGGAGTGGGGGGGTCGTCTGTCTTGTTGCAAGGCTCTGCTGGGGTGGCGGGCCAGGGCTAGAACCCACCATCCCTCCCGGGCGCCTCGTGAGTGGCTGGGCACAGGGAGAGCCAGTAGCAGCTTTGCCCCCATGTCTGTGAGTATATATATATATGTCTGTGAGATATATATATATATATATACATATATGTCTGTGACATACACACACACACACACACACACATACATATATATATATATATATATATATATATATTTTTTTTTTTTTTTTTTTGCCCAGCACAGAACTGTTTTACTTTCTCTGTGTTATGTTCAACACAAACCTGTTTTATGTTTTTGTGTAATAATTAGTATTGAAGTATGTCCAGGAAACAGTCAGCATAACAGCATAAGCATCAAAATTGTTTCATTTTAAAAAAATTGTTTTAGCCAGTAGAATTCATTTTTTTAAAATATAAGTTTAAAAATAATCTCACACTTATATTTGAAGGAATCTGCTGAAGTAGTTAGTGCCATAGTACAAGGACAGTCACAGGAATGGAGGACTACTGTGTCATGGCAAGTGGACAAGTGGCCCTTTGCCAGTACTACAGTGACAACAGACTTTTCTGACTTTACTCTGTATACTTAAAGTTTATTTTTCCACTAGAAGAAGAGGTGAGAAAATCTGGGGTAACACTTTATGCGTTTTCCACAGGACTATATTTCCATGTCTAATGTATTTATAAGGGAAATTTTCATTTTTCTTCTAGGTTTCATTGCAACTATAAGTCTTTTGTGAGCATAATCTGAGGTTCTTAGAAAATTCTTGATTTGATGTGAGCTCATCTTTTATCTCTGGGATAGTCTTATTTCAGTAATCTCTTAGTCAGTATCACTTCTGCCTAAACATGAGTTTTAAAAATGGGTTAGAATATTTTCTGAATTCATTCTGCCTCTGTTTCTCTGTCTCTCTATCTCTCTGTCTTTTTCCTTCTCTCTCACCCCCTATCTTTTTTCTGTTTTAGGGGTCACTCCTGGTGTTGATTTGGGGACCATAAAGAATGCTAGGAACCAAACATAGGTCAGCCCAGGCAAGGCATGTACCCTACCACCTGTACTATTAACTCTCCTCCCCCACCCCAGAATTCTTCCTATCTTTTCTTGGCAAGGTAGAATCCAAATGAATGATGCCAGAGTCTGTATTCTCTCTTCTTCTTGGTGTGTCTTTAATCCTTAGATTTCAGATCAGATATTTGCTCTGCCACCTCAATCTGATAGGTTCAAGAAATCTGGGAATTTACTAATGTCATTTTTGTTTATTTTAGTTACAAAAGTAAATCAATAATTTCTACTTTCACACATCCTAATTTTGATGTAAACATTTATAAGCATTTATGTCAAATATGCCTGAGAACAATTCCAACATTCACTTTGAATGTGATTTTTTTATAGTTATACTTCACAGGATTAATTCAAGTATCAATTTCCCTCTCCACAATTTGTCTATAATCCTATAAAACATAGTAAAAGCGGGCTATATCTAGTGTTTCCAGTTATATTCGTCAATAATAATATTACGTATTGCTAAAGTCTATATATAGATATTATTATAGGTTATCATTATTGACATGTATAGTGTTTGAAACAATAATTTAAACCATTCACATTTGAAATTTATTAAATTTTTTTATTAAAATTATTACACCATTTTTAGGTAAGGAAAGGGCTATAGTCAATATACAATTAAACTCACCTGAGAAGATTAAATTATACATTCATATAGGAGACAGAATCATAATTTAACTGTGACTTTAGCACCAACATGCCTTTTTTTTCTTTCAACTAAATTTCTGTAATCCCACATTTCACTTGGAAAAGAACAGTGAATTTTAATTTCTTTGTCTAAATTTAAAACAAGGCAAATGATAGCAGAATGAAGACACATTGCTGTTTCTTCCACCAACACTGATTCGAAGTAGGAAGATAATAGAGATGGATAATGATCTGGTTTCACCTTAATGCTCAGTCATTTTTAATTCATAACAAAGGTTTAGTTTTCAGTATGATATTTATCTCCAGCAGCAATTGGTTTATTTTCTATTAAGACTTTTTTTTTTTTGGGTGGGAAGCTGAGATTGTACCAAGGAGATCCTGGGGTCACTCCCAGTAGTACTCAGGTTATCAGGTCAGAAGATTCAATGCCAGGGTCAAAATTCGCAGCAATGCTCGGACCTACGGTGTCAAGAGCTTGCAACCTATGGTGTCAAGGTATACCCTGGAAGCATTTTGGAGTCCCCAGGGCTACACCTAGCCATGCTCTTGTTATTGTAAGGTTCTAATGGTCATGCATTGGTAATTTAAGGAGTAGAAATTGTTTTTAAATGTGATAGAATATTTAACATAGATGTGATTTTATCAGGTTTAATGTAAATCGTATAACATATATACAGTATGTTATATTAGATACATTATATAAAATATTTATAATATAATGCTATAGGATTATATATCATATCCAAAATAAATCAGTAGAATATAGACATACTGACTTTGCCATAAAGCTAATAGATATTTTTAGCTGAAATATCTCCCATTGACTCCTTAGATAATTTTTTGTTTGGATGGAACAATTTTTTTCAGGGTTTTATCTAATGATATATAAAGTTAAAAACTCAAAAAAATAGAATCCTTCATTACTGTCAACTTATTTTAGTAGTTCAGAATTTTAGATGTTTTGATAGCAATTTGTCTGACTGAGGCTTGAGATACAGGCTTATTTCATTTGGCTTGTTATGAAGTCTCATAGGAATAAAACTGCTCTTTAATTAAGAGGAAATGGTATTTCAACATGCTATCATTTGCAACAACAAACCACATCTGAAAAATGGCTTTTGGCAACTAAATGCAAAGTTGTCTTTTAGATAATCATATATCTTTATTTGAAAGTATTAAAAGCTTTGTGTCCTAAAAAATTAAAAAAAATCAAGAAATAATCAGTTGTATAGAGTTACATTAGAAAAATATATAAGAAGTAAGGCCAAGTATATAAATGCAATAAACTATTTTTAGTTTTAATCTTTACTGAAGGTTTTTATTCAGGACCGATAATTTGAGAAAATTGCTGCAAAATTGATGGAAACAATTTAAAGTTAATTGCTACACATTAAAATTAGTAATGTTTAAAAGTCCATTTTTGTTCACTTAAAGATAGCCATGATGTATAAGAATTTACTATTCAAACTTATTTGAAAATGCAATTCATATTTGAATAAAAATTAAAATTCTCCTTAAACAAGAATCATGAAGTTAAATTTAAATGAATAGTGTCGCTTTGAAAATCAAAATCAGTTATCTAATGCACATGATGAATGAGTTCTGTGTACCTCGAAAATATTTGGTTCCATAATACTTTAATAATGATGACGAAATTTTGATGACTTTTGTAGTACATTGAAAACCTCAATATTCTAGGTAACTGGATATATATGTATATATGAATATATATGCACATCTTCCTAATGTTCAAATTACTCTGATATTAAGATAAAAGATACAAATTAAAAAGGTGAAGAATCACATGCTTTAGGCATACGCATCTTTTGTATTTAAAAAATGCTGCTTTATATTGCACACTGCTGCCATTATCTACTATGAAGAGACATAGTAGATAATGGCACTCAAAGGAAAGATTAGACAATATTTTAGCTTGGTTATTTTATACGCTGTTTAAAAAATAGTTTTATTTAACCAATTCAGTGAATGCATTACCTTATTTATCTCATACATTTGATTGAACCTATAATGTATTATAACATTATGTAAGTTCTGATATTCATCTAGAATTAATGTGCAGATATTAAATTAAATTCACCATAAGAAGTCCAGTTCTGTCCCAGTGAGGGATACAAGTTACTCTTTTCATCCAATTTATGTGTCCAATTTTCCTTTCCCTTTTGTAACAATTTATTTGTCCTAGTAAGAGTCACAAAGTCATCTCTATTCTATTTAGTTATCCATTAATTTCTCTGTAAACAGCATATGAATGAAATCTTGTGATTCTTTTTCTTCCTGACATACTTCACTAAATATAATATCCTTTAGCTTTATCCATACTGTTGTGAATCACAGAATACATTTACACACACACACACACACACACATGCATGTGTGTGCATATAAATTGAGTGGTACATTTCAAAAAGTGGAAAAATAATCACATAGAAGTTAATATTTGAGCAATCTCCATATGAATTTTCATAAAGCTGCTTCAATTGACATCCAAAGTTGTACTCCTATGCAAATTTGTATAGGAAATAAATCTCTTCCCTACTTTCATTTTGTTTTTCTTTTTTTGTGTAAAGCTATTCTCACTGGTATAAGGTCATATTTCATCAATGCTTTGATTTTTTTAATTAGTGGAGACTAATGTCTTTTTTATTAGTGTGTTGGTCATTATCTTTGCCACAACATAGAGGAAACTGGAGGGTGATATAAGTTGTATTTACCATTAAAGTGGCCATAAGTAGTGAGAATGGGTCATTAGTGGTTGATGTAAGGTGGCAATTTAAGGATCATTTGCCTAATGAGTTAGAATATGTATGCATGTGTGAATAAGGTGTGTTGGCTACTCAGGAGAGTCTTTGTCTTACTGACTGAATTAAGAATTGAGTTTTAGGATTTGAGAAAGTACAGGGTATATAGGACAATTGCCGTGCATACTGCCAACCCCGGTTATTCCTGGACCCACATATTGTGCCCTGAGCACCTTCAAGAATGATCTCCTAAATGCAGAGACAGGAGAGAAATATCTGAGCACTGAAGAATGACAGGCAATCCCCACTCTCTAAAATAAATTTGTGATCTTAGAAAAAAAAAGCTACACAGACCTGAAAATTAATTCCTTTAAATACAATATGATAATTTAACATAATTTCACTGGCAATACTTTGGACCTGGTGAATTTTTCTTGGGTTACATAAATACCCAGGTTTTTGTTGTTGATCTCAAAATATAGATCAGAATTATCATGAAATATTTCAAAGAATTTTTGTTGAACTGTGTGCTCTAAGCATGTAATAGTGTGTAACACCTCTTCTCAAACATGGAGTTTACTAGCATAGCATCTAAGTAAACTATGCCAGAAGAGCCAAAAAGTTTCATGTATTGTTGAAAGCTTTTCCCAAATAGTAGAATTGCTTTTAGATAACTGTACACTACATAATAGCTTTATGATATTTTTCAAAAATAATATTAATAAGGGGCCAAAAAGATTTTATTTATTTATTTATTTGTTTGTTTGTTTGCTTATTCATTCATTTATTCATTCACTCATTCGTTTGTTCGCTCATTCATTTATTTTATTCATGCATTTATTTAGTAGCCCAGGTATGCTGAACTAGAGACTCTCAGACATGGGGCAGAGCTGCTCCTTGCTCTCCCTGTGCCCTGCTGCTCGTGAGGCACCGGGAGGCATGGCGGGTTGTAGCCCTGGCCTGCCACCTCAGCAGAGCTTCACAACAAGCCAGACCACCCTCCACTACTGCATGGGGCCCGCCATTTTCCACATCCGGACTTCCCTCTCGTCACAACTCGACCCAGGATACCAGACTATCACAGCCCAGTCGCACGGCCTCTAGCGGCTTCGTGGTTCATCTATAAATGCTTTATTTAGAGGTGATTACAACAGTATGCCACCCACACAGCAAGCCTGGCAAGCTGCTCGTGTAGTATTTGATATGCCAAATACCAGTAACATTTATATTAGGTCATTCCTGTGACCTAATATAATGGTTTGAGGCTCTCTATTTTCCTGTAGCAAGCGGATGCCTTTGGGTTTTACTAGCATGAGACAGGACATATGGAGATATTACTGGTGCCGGCTCTAGCAAATAGATGATTAACGGGAAGATAGTGATAGTGATAGTGATGTATTTACTTATTTAGTTATTTATTTATTGAAGTAAAACCAGACTTTATTATGGAAGTTTCAGGATGGGGAATGAGGAGAGAGATATATAAATAGAAAGACACCGAGAGAGAGAGAGAGAGAGAGAGAG
Source organism: Cryptotis parvus (assembly GCA_021461705.1). Taxonomy (NCBI): domain Eukaryota; kingdom Metazoa; phylum Chordata; class Mammalia; order Eulipotyphla; family Soricidae; genus Cryptotis; species Cryptotis parvus. The sequence goes on from JAJIBD010001905.1 coordinate 91,874, forward strand.
AGAGAGAGAGAGAGAGAGACAAAGAGAGAGTAATGTTCTCCAGAGAGACACAGGCTACTCTAAGGGCAAAGGGCAAGAGAGTACACATCTCAAGAGAGGGATGCATGTACTTAGGCACCACATGTGTTCAACAGCTTGGGCTCAAGCATCACATTGGCTTGGGCAGCACATGTCTGTCTTCCTTTGGTCAGGATGGCTTCTATAGGTTTTTTTCCCAAGCTATATCCACATGGCGCTTCAACATAGGTTAAAATTCTTTATCAGTGCTATTGTTGGGGGAGGGGTAGTTCTTTGGAGTGTCTTCTTTAAAAATCTCCTTTTCTTGATCTCTATTACTGCTGGATCTTCTCTGTCCGGAATCAGAGTAAGAGCTGGGCAGAGAAGGTTGATCCAGCTTCCTCAGGAAGGTCTTGCCAGCAGCCAACACGTCTATTGGCCCTAGGAGCTGTACTGAACCTGGCCAGGGACCGAGCTAGTTTCACCCTTTTGTTACTCCATGGGCTGCTCCATGTGGGCTGGAGCCAGCACTGCAATGCGTCTAATCAGTTGCTGGTAATGGCGACTCAGATCCCTAATACTTTAACAGTCCTTCTTCACAGTGAATCATTGACAATTGGAGGAGAAATAATATAAGGAAAGATGAACAATGATAAACACTAAATATATTCATTCTATCACTTTTGAAGCAGTCAGGTAGGTAGATAGGGAAGACTAACGCCCATCCAATGGCAATGAATTTTGGCAAAGTAAAAAACAACTAGCCCTAAGATTGCTGAAAACATACCTTATAAGCACAGGAGCCAAATCAAAACAAACCTGTGCCTGGCACCAGCATTGACTCAGAGAAGGATTTCTTTAACTTTACAAAGTGAAAAGACGTTACTTGAGAATTTTTAATAGCTCTATTCAGGACCATCATCATGATCAGTAAAGGTAAAATCATAATCAGAATGAGTAAAACTATGTAGCTTGTTTTTTAGAATATTATACTGAGAGTTTCCCCTGTAGATCTAATAAATTTTAAATTTTAATGAATGGATAATTATATGCAATAAAAACATTTTATGTATCATTTAAAATGAAGAATTTGGCGAGCAGTGAATCCTGGTTCCTGGAAGACAATATTTAAGTCTATAAGTCTATTTTACCTCGCATTATTTGAATACCATTATTAACAAAGTTGTTCATTATGTTACAAGCATTCGGTGTTCCAACAGAAATACCACCACCACTGCCATCTTCCTCTACCACTGTCTATATTTTCCCAACCACCTTTGAAAGTTGTACCAGGCCCTCAATGATTTATTTTATATTGCTTGTTACCATTGAATGGTTAATGAAATGATAAAAAATATTTCCATAGAAGAAAATTTGTGAAAATTGTTGCATCTCACCATGGGGACCTTGAGGCCTGAACTGAGGGTTTATCAAGCTGAGGTTGCAAGTAAAGCCTTTTGCATTATGGTTTTGATAGCTGAGATTACTTAGTTTCTGCTTTACATCCCATCCAATTTGGTGTGCTACTACTGAGATGTTAGTGTTGTAGAGTTGGAAGCTGTTGTAGAGTACAGTGATGTAGAGTTGTGGCTACAGAAAATACAGAATATTTAACTCAGTTATCCAGCCAGAGGCATAACTGTAACTTTGAAGTGTGGGAACACCTGCCAGAGATTTGTTTGGGCTGGAGCTGGCTTGCCTTCCTTCAAGATTGACCTAGAGGTCTCAGCGGGAAATAGGTGCCCTAGAAATACATATAGCTAGTTGATCTCTTTGTATATTTATTTATAAGTCTCTGGAACAAAGACAGCAGATCAAGTTATGTGGAGGCTGCAGTGGGGTGTGGGCATGGCTGCTGGGTCTTCTGTAAATATGGAGATGTGAGGGGAAATCAGCCGTCCTAACTTTGATGAGGTCTGTAGATTTCTGCTACAAAGACCTGTGGACTGCAGTTTTCAACAGACTGGGTTCTCTGTGGTGATCAGTCCTGAGGCCATAGGATCTGGCCAGAGGTACTTAAACTTTTTTAATAAATAATTTTATTATAATTTCTACCCAGTTTCTGAGAACTTATAATTGCTCAACACTACCTAAATGATTAAAATGTATTAGTTATTGTTGGTTTTCAAAGAAATAGACAAGTTTGTTTGCATCAGACTAAAAGCTTCTGCACTGCAAAAGAAACTATAATAAAACAAAAAGATTAATTATTGAATGTGAGGAAATATTCAGATAAGATAAATTTTACAAAGGATTAATATTCAAGTTTTATAAAGTACTAAATACCACACATGCATGATATCATTCTCTATCTCTCTTTTTCTGAGTACTTCATTTAATGTATCTTCCAGTTCCATCCATGTTTCAGCAAAATGCATGATTTTATTATTCTTCATAGCTATGTAGTATTCCATTTTGTATATATACTATATCTTCATGATACACTGATCTGTTGTTGGACAGCTAGGTTGATTGCAAATCCTTGCTTAATTGCAATGAGTAATGATATGCTTTTGAATGAATAATTTTCTTTATTTGAGATACTCATAAGAGGAATTTCTGGGTCATATGTAGCTAAATTTTTAGTTTAATGAAGACACTGCTGTATCACCTTTGGCCTAGAATATAGGGAGAAAGGAAGAGAGGATGAAGGGAATGAAGGGGAAGAGGAACCTTGGCGTTGGGTCAAGGGAATTCATGTATATTGCGTGGTTTTAGTGAATGATAGAGCTAAGTATACAAATCAGAATCAACAGCACTGAAATTATGAGACCAAACTTTAATAACCAAGTTTAAAAAGTACCTGTCAAGATGTATTGGGCTATAGCGAGTCAATAGAAAAGGGGAAAAGGAAACTGAGAACACTGGTGGAAGGAATCTGACACTGGTGGCAGGATTGGTGATGGAATATTGTATGTCAAAAATTCAGGTTCGATACCCAGCATCCCATATGGTCTCCCTAGCACCGCCAGGAGTAATTCCTGAGTGTAGAGCCAGGAGTAAACCCTGAGCATTGCCAAGTGTCACCCAAAAAAGCAAAAAAAAAAATCTAACTATACATAACTTTGTAACTCACATTGCTTTTAAAAATTAAATTTGGGGAAAAAAATTCAGCAAACAAATTAACCCATTTAAATGAGTAGAGCTTGACAGAGAGTTTTCCAAATAAACATACAGATGTTCAATAGGCTTGAAAAAAATATGGTAATTATCATGCTTAACAGAGAAGTGCAAACCAAAGCAACAATGAGATATTCATTTCACAAATTCACACTAGTGAGAATGGCCTGCATTAATAGGGCCCCCAAACAAAAATGAAAACAGAAAAGATTGATAGATAAATGAAAATCTAAGTAACAATGAGATATCACTTCACAGTATTCACACTAGTGAGAATGGTCAGCATAGCAAAGACTCCCAAACAAAGAACCTAAAGCAAATAGTCTTGACTATCTGCAAAAGAAGTAAAGGATGCAAAGGAAGCCTTAATTCATTACTGGAGGAATGTAAATGTGTTCTACTTTAATGGAAAAATAGTAATTTCACAAGGACTTTTTTTTTTAAACAGTTGCTTTGAAACCCATTCCTTGATGTCTATCCTAAAGTACTAATTCAAAAGATATATGAGTTGACCCAGAGGTCCATTTTCCTACACAGGTACCAGTGAACCTTGTCCCAAAAGAGCTTAGCTTGGGGGCCACACATTTCACCTCTCCATAGCTCATCGTAAATATACAGATACAACCAAATGTACTCTCCTAATCACACAAAAACATGCAAGATATAGCTCCAAACTGCAAAGTTAGCAATGGCAAAGCAATGTAGTTTTACCAGGCTTAGTGAGTAAAGATTGAAAGGGTTGGCTACCCGATGGGGTGACTGACAGGGAGCCTCAGAACACCACACCTATTGAGGAAAACTCTGAGAGACCGGACCTATGCAAAAGCAAGGGTTTTATTATTCGAGCATGCTCAGACTCAGAGCATGACCACAAACAGTCAGTGACTCAGAGCCCCGAGCACTTTCAGGGGGATCTTTTAAGAGATAATTCCCACCACTACAGAGAAGCCCACGCATAACCATCCAATAGATTTAAAACATTACATCAAGGTCTGTGCACAGCGAATCATTTTGTAGCAGCAAGTTACCATCACTACCAATTGGGTCACACTCAATACTTATTTCTATATTTGATGCGGCTAGGCATACGGCAGGATTGCAGGTCGGCAACGACTATGCATACGTGCAGGAATGCAATTCACGCCAGATAGCAGGTTCTGGGCAGGGGTCTCCCAACCTCTAACAGGAATTCGTTCTGGGCCTTTTGTAGATAGTAGGATGAAAAGGTCACTTAGGCCCTAAATTGGTAACTTTCCATGAGTAGGCCTGCCCTGGTTGGGAGAGGGGTTGCTGCCTTCTTTCGTTTGTCTTCTTTCAAGATGCTCACCCAATCAACGTAATCAATAATACTGAGCTATAGAACCATCTGATAAAGAATTTAGAATGGAGCTGCTAAAGATGCATAAGAAGATCAAATAAAAATGGGACACACCAGTAATTAAAGACAAGAGATTGAAAACAGAAATTAGGAAAATAAAAACAAATATGGGAGAACTAACAGATCTGTACATGAAATGAAAACTAACTGGCAGGCCTCAGGAACAGAGTAAAAACTTCTGAGAACAAAATCAGTGAGCTCCAAGTTAAGGAACAGAAAATCTCCAGACAACAGCAGAAGAGTCTCAAAATGAACAGATAAAAAGAGAACATCTGGATGAACTCAAGAGAAAGAACATAGGTATAATTAGGCTCCAGCATAGCAGGAAGAAAATCCTGATGAAGAAAATTCTGTCAAAGCTTTTGATGTAGGCAGGCAGAAGGCAGGGGTGGGGGGGCATATGGCAGTAATTTTTTGGTGAAAGGCTGTCCAGAGTCACCTTTTGGAACCAGGAACCAAGATTTGATGACACCCATTAACCCTCAGTAAACCTTGAGGAATTTGGATCAACCTGTCTCAGCCCAGCCCTAAATCCTGTTACATTACAGGGCAGAAGATCCAGCAGGAACAGAGGTCAAGAAAAGGAGATTTTCCAAGAAGACCACTTCCAAAGTCTACTCCCCTTGGCAACAGCCCTAGCAATGAACTTTAACCTAGTTTGAAGCCCCATTTGGAGTAGTTTGGGAAGACATCTATAAAAGCCGTCCTGACCAAAGGACTGCACCCGTATGCTGCCTGAGCCCCCGTGCTGCTTGAACCCACGTAACCAAGCACATGTGGTGCCCAAGCATGTGTGTCACCCCTTGTCTCCCCTCTTGAGATGTGTGCTCTCTCACTATCCCTCCTTTTCCTTCCTAAAAGCTCCATAATAAAATCTGTTCTCCTTCACTACTCATCTACTCCTGAAAATTCTTTTTGCGAGGAAGACAAGAACCCTGAGGAAATCCTTGGTAAGGCCTAGGACTGACTTGCCTTTTATCAATCCTTAGCCTGCCCAGTGGGTCCCATGTGGCAGAGGTGGCTGGGGGAGAAATTGACCATCTCTCTCCCCTTCCTGCCTCACATAAGCCACCCGTGAGGCCAACCTACATCACTATCATTGCTGAGAAGTTTCCAGAGCTGAAGAGTGTATGTAGTAGGAGTACTTAAGGGTACTGTTTGTTGGGTAACTTGCTTACTTAGCCCTGAGTTTTTAGTTGCTGATGAAGGATTGTTTTTCTCCTTCCTATAAGCCTTTTGCATATGTTTAGGATAAAATATTTTGTTCTTGGATAAACACAAAAGGAGAGTGGGGGCAGTGGTTTGTGAGTTAGTTTGGCTATGATTTAATTGCTCATATTTTTTAACTGGGGTCTCAAGACCCTTGGATTAATTTTAATATCCTCTATATGGGTTCCCACAAGAGGCTGGATGGTACAGGAAGAACCCTGCCTAATAAATGGGACTACTCTTAGAAGAAATTCTGCTCAGGTGCAAAGATTAGAGCAAGGCTAGAATCAGTTTGTTCTGATAAACTGTGAATAGCCTTGAATAGGAGCAGAGAAAGGCTGTCTTCACTGGGGACAGGACCCTGTGGAGATGGAGACTATCAGTCTGGCTAGGGAACATAGCCTGATCATATGGCATAATCTCCTCATGAAAGTCTACCCTATATATTTAATCTCACATGTAGTTATTATGCCTGTCTCTTTTCTGCTGTGCTAATATAAGAAAACTAGGGTGTAATATTGAAATTATTGTTTATCACTGTGGTAGGAGAAGAGCATTGCTCTATATTAGCATCTCTTAAGGCTTGAGTCACAGGGGTGTGGTGCCTTGGGAGATTTTCACCTGTAAGAAGAGCCAACCAGTTTTGACCTATGGTTACACCCTGCCCCCAACCTATTCGGAGGTTTTTTAGCTCTTTCAGTTTGGCAGTTGGCACAAATGTTCAGCTCACATGGTGTGTGAGGCTGCCAGATGGTGTCCTGTGGAGAGTGTAGTAGCAGTTAGAGTGGAGTCAAGATAGAAAAAGAAAAGTTTTGGATTTTTAAAGAACTGGTGGTCATGTTTCTTTGTTCATTGGCTGGAGGGTACAGTTTTCAGCCCCTAGTGTCACCAAGAAACCCGATGGACCCTGATACTGTTGGGGGTCCCAAACAACTCTGATAGGTACCAGTCAAAAGAATGTACCAGTCAAAAGAAATCCAGTAGAAATATCCCAAGATAAATCATAACAGAATGATGAAAACCCACAGACAGAGATAGAATATGAAAGCTGCATGGTCAAAGGAAAAATCACTAGTATTACTGCCTTCCCTATAAACATCGATTTTCTCAATCTCCATACGTCCTGTCACATGCTAGTGTAGCCCAAGGGCATATGCTAGCTCCAGGAACATAAAGAGTCTCAAAAACCATTCCATTAGGTCATGAGAATGAGGGCTATAATTGTTACTGGTATTTCGCATATCAAATATGACATGGGTAGCTTGCCGGATCTGCCATGTGGGTGGGATACTCTTGTAGTCACCTCTAATCTTGAGCATTTATAGATGAACCGGGCATTTATTGATGAGTGGGGACTGGCTTGCTAGCCTCCCGAACACAGGGGGCTAATCTTTACCGTTCGACAAAAATATCCCGTGGCACCTACCAATAACTGCACAAATAGACCGAGAATTTCTCCAAACAAACAGCTCCCGATAATAAAAAATAGAGACTTAGGCGATTTAACTGGATGGGTGACTTTGGCAGTGACATGCCTCTCGAAACCCCCTTCTCTACATTCAAAGGCCTTCCCGGCCCAAAACATTCACATAAAGGCCCTGGAATCAGAGGAACCCTGAGGAGACCCTCCCCTTCCCAACAAGGGAGCAGTTTGGGGGTATAAACCCCGCTCCCCGCTTCTCTTCCCGGGACCGGAGCGCTATTCCCCGAAGTTCACGGGGGCGCCATCGCCCACGGCGGGGCACCTGATCTAAGACGGTTTTCCTTTCGGGCCGAACGTGAAAAGCCTTTAAAACCGATCGTCTGAGTGTTCATCCATTCCCCGGCTTTGGAGGTAGAAGGGAACCGCCGGACGCGGGACCCCGCGGGCGCCCGACAATGCTGGGCTGTGATCAGCTCTTCTGCTAGGGTGAAGCTCTGAAGAGAGGGAGTCCAGATGTGGAAAATGGTGGCCCTCGTGGTGTGGGGGGGTCCTTTAGCTTCTTGTGAGGCTCTGCTGGGGTGGTGGGCCAGGGCTAGAACCCACCATCACTTCTGGGTGCCTTGTGATCAGCTGGGCACAGGGAGAGCCAGTAGCAGCTCTGGTCCATGTATGTGAGTCTCTGGATCAGTGTATCTTGGCTGGGCTTGAAAAAGACTGCTGCAGGAAGGGTCTGTGATGAGCCGGGCTGTGATCAGCTCTTCTGCTGGGTGGAGTTCTGATGAGTGGGGAGTATGGATGTGGAAAATGGTGGCCCTCGTGGTGTAGGAAATTGCTTATAAAGGAACTACATAAGATTTATAGAAAACTTACATGAAGCCCTTTAAGACTTAGTGGTGTGATATGGTGAAAAACTCAATAAAATGATAGCCTAGTCAATAATACTTTACCCATCCATACTCTCTTTTAGATTTGAAGGGAACAAGAAAAAAATATACAGCTTCATTGACAAATCACAACTCAGGAACTTCACAGACTCAAAACATTGTTATAAAAACTGAAGGGGCTACTTTAAGATAAGACAAGCCACAAAAGTACCTGAAATTCCTACAGAAAGATGTCGAAAAAATCCCATCACAATAATCTCTTCAATGTAAGTGGGCTAAAAGTAGCAATCAAGTGGCACAGAATGGCAGGGTGGATTAGAAAATGGAACCCAATAAGCTGCCACCTGCAAGAAACACATTTGAATAAATAGTCAAAGTAAACACACTCAAAGTAAAAGTATGGAAAACAACTCTACAAGCAAACAACCTTCATAACACGATCAGGCCTTACTAGTTAGATTAAGATGGCATAAATCAGGCTGAAATCTATAAAAAGAGTGAAAGTCATTTCTTAGTAAGTAAAGATCAGTCAGGAAAAGCTCGCACTACTAAACGTATATGCACCTGCTGAAAGACCAGCAAAATACATAAAATAATTCCTAATAGACTGGAAGAAAGATATTTATAGCAACATAATAGTAGCTGGAGGTATTAGCACCACTTTGTCACATTAACTAGACTAAAGCTCAACAAGAAATACTTTATTTGAGTGAAGAAATGGAAAAGAGATGATTGTAGGACTTTTAATTCCCTAATAACTGCATATATATTCTCCACCAGTGTACATGGGAAAGCCTTCGAGAAGTAGAATGCATGTTGGTCAACACATGAGGTATTTTGGGCAGAATACCTCAAGGCTATTAAGATAATAGAAATTATGACAAGTATCTTTTCAGGTCTTGGTGCACTGAATCACATACAGAAATAGAATCAGATCACTTCCAAACTGAACAGCTTACTACTTGTTGCAGTACACCTAAGAGTCTCTGCCTCTGCCCTGGATTGCCTCCCTTCAGGTCACTTCGTAGATAGGGGGTAGTTTAAATGTGGCAGTTTATCTGACCATGTTTTCTGTACTGGCTGGTATAAATTTGCTCTCATGCTACCACAATAGTGGGACTAGCTAGATTTTACCAGCATATTTGCCTGGCCACGTTGGATCTCGAAGTAATTAGCCCAGAGAGAAATGCTGTTTGCCTCAAGCAAGCAAGCATGGCTCCCTGATAACTCAAAGGCAACTAAAATACAAAACCACTGTGAAGTAGACGAGACTCTTGTGAAGGCTTGGAGAAATATTTAACTGGCATTAGTATAATCTTTTGTACAGAGGCATGCCATCTCAGAAACTTCCTTCTCTATCCTATAAAAGCATTTCCAGGCAGATCTTGGCTCAAGACATTAGGTGAGGTGAGGGAGAAATTACCTGACGGCATTTGACCCTCCCTGCCAGGGGAATTTACATTTAGCTTATAGCTCCTCCCAGCTCTGCTAGGAGGCTTTGAATAAGCTAGCTCTGGGTTCTTGTAAACAGCTAGAAGGCCTCCTGAAGTTGCTACGCTTTCTATAGATTTATTTTCCTGTTTTCATCTCATATAGCCCAGCCCAGAATGGGCTGGGCTGGGAAGTTTGGGAGGATTTCTAGCTATAATATAAGCTGCAAGAAGAAAGAAGCTCTTTTTTCCCCCTTTTGCCATTTCAGCTTCCCTTGGTGTTTTGCTTCTCGGTCCTCTCCATTCTCTGTTGGGCCTCAACACGTGGTGGCAGCCATCTTGGCCTACATGTGGTTAGGGCCTAGCAGGGAACCCAGAGTCCTGAGGTTTTCCCTGCTCTAGGATTATATATCTGAACCTGTGATAGTAAAGCCCTTTTAAAACTGCATCAAATTCCTGAGTTTTCATCCATTCCCGCCTGCTTCAGAGGTAGAAGGGAACTTACTTCAAGTACTGTTGGGGACCCCAGCAACCTCCCCAACAACTAATGAACTTATAGAGGAAATCAAAGAAGAAATAGAAATAGAAAGATTCCAAGAAACAATTGATGTAGGAAAGCAAACAGGGGTCCACATGGCAATGAATTCTTTCCCTAAGGCTGTCCAGAGTCACCTGTTTGGAAAACCATATTGAAGACTTGATAAGACCCATTAATTTACAACAGACCCTGAGGGAGATGCATCAACTTTTCTCTAACAAGCCCTTAATCCTGTTAGATTCCAGGACAGAAGATCCAGCAGGAACAGAGATCAAGTAAAGGAGAGTTTCCAAAACCACTCCCAAAATCTACTTCCCATGGCAATGACCCTAACAGCGGACTTTAAGCTAGGTTGAAGCCCCATATTAGAGTAGCTTGAGAAGAAATCTATAAAAGCCATCGTGACCAAAGACACCACACATATGCTGCCTGAGCCCATGTGCTGCTTGAACCCATTTGGCCAAGCACATGTGGTGCCTGAGCACATGTGTTGCCTACATCTCCCCTCTTGAGATGTGTACTCTTTTCTCTCTCTCTCTCTCTCTCTCTCTCTCACTTTCCCTCCTTCCCTTTCTAAATCCTCCATTATAAAATCTGTTCTACTTCACTGCTTGTCTACTCCTGTAAATTCTTCTTCTACGAGGAAGAAAAGAACCCTGAGGGAAACCCTTGGCAAGGTCTAGGACTGACTTACCTTTTATCAGTCCTTAGCCTGCCCAGTGGGTCCCAGGTGGCAGAGGTGGCTGGGGAGAAAGTGATCATCTCTCTCCCTACTTGCCTCACATATGCCACCCCTGAGGGCCCACCTACATAAAAATAAGAATGAGGACTGAGCTATCAGAACTTGTGGAACAGAGAAACAAGCAGTGATAAGAGGGAAGTTTATAGCGCTGCATGCATTTATCTTGAGGAAAGAAAGGGCCCACATAAATAACTTTAACTCATAGCTTATGATCTTGGAAAATGAATAAACTAAGGAGCCCAATCAGGCAGGAAGAAGAAAACAATAAAATTTATTGTTTTCAATAAAACAATAAGTTTTATTGTTTTCTTGTTTTCTCAGAAATCAGTGAGCTGGAATTCCCAAAAAATAATCCTAAAAAATCAATGAAATCTTAAGCTGTTTGAGGAAATAAACAATACAGATAAACTGTTGGATTACCCTTGTTGCAGTCCTCTGTCTCCTACTTGCCAGCCTCGGTTTTGTATTATAAATGAAAGGTTGCTACTCTCTTTCCTGTATGACCTTTATATATTCTAATGATAGTTCAAAAGATTTTTGTATAAAACACAGGAAGACGATTAAGACTATGTATTTGTGATATAGGAGTTAACTGACTCTGAATTAGTTACTCCTGGGCATCTGTCATATTTCCTAATGTAAAACCTCAGTTGCACTTATTACTATCACTATCACTATCTTCCCATTCATCATCAATTTGCTCGAGTGGGTACATCTCCATATGTCCTGTCTTATGCTAGTAGAGCCCAAGGTCATTTGCTTGCTCCAGGAACATAAAGAGCCTCAAACCATTATATTAGGTCATGGGAATGACCTAATATCATTGTTACTGTTATTTGGCATATCAAATACTACACAGGCAGCTTGCCATTTTTAATCTCGGATGTAATTATTATGCCTGTGTCTTTCTAGCTGGGTTAATATAAGAACACTAGGTATAGCATTGAAATTATTCGTTAATGAGAGATCTCTGTAGGCTGGGGGCACAGGGATGAGACTTCAGGAACAAGACATATTTTCATTATTTTTTAATAATCACCAGCCGGAGGGACAGCAGCTCATCTTGGCAGCTGACTGACAGCTTATGCAAGGACCCTAACTCTTTTATATACCCACAGTATCAAAAGACAATGCAACTTAGAGTTAAGTTTGCACAGTTTGCAGTACAAAGACATTCCACATTTTTTAGCATATGATATAAGGATGATAGGAAGGAGACAAACTAGAACCAAAAACCTGCAGGGGGGTGTTATCTAGGTGAGGTGAGATAAGCAAAAGAATATGTTACAGTATGCTAATTCAATCTTCCTGACTAGCCCAAGATGTCAAGGTCTTGTCAGACATTGAAGTAACATAAGCACAAGAAAAACTTGTTTTCTATCTTCACTTCAAGCAGCATCCATTAGACTCCATCTTAGGCTAGCTACAGCAAACAAGGAGACGTGAAGCAGGGAAATGACTTAGGATAGCAATGTCTGTATATCTGCAATTGTGAAAACAGCCTCTCTATGGAATTATACAAACTAACTCTATTGGGAGACAGTATGCCAGAAAACCCTTTGTATCTGTTAATAGGCAGTATGCATCAGACCTTAGCATATCCTTTTATCTGCTTTCCGCCAACAATTATTTTTATTAGCCTGGTAGGAGTAGAGCAGTGCTCTCCATTGGCATCTCTTTAGCTTGAGCCACAGCAGTGTGGTGAGCCTGGGGATTTGCACCAGTAAAGAGTCAACCTTTTTTTTTTGGGGGGTGTTGTCACATCTGGCATATACTCTGTCTCTGCACTCAGGAATTACTCCTAGTGGTGCCCAGGGGACCATCTGGGATGCTGGGGATTGAACCTTGGGTCTGACCGCATGCAATGCAAACACCCTACCCAATGGACTATCTCTCCATCCCCCTTTTTAAAAATTTATTTAAACACCATGATTTACAAAGCACAAAGCATTTCACAATACAGTTGTTACAAAAACATCGTTCAGCACCAATTCCACCACCAGTGTGCCCCACCACCTCCAGAGACCCGCAATACCCTGCATCCCCATCCCTTTGCCTGCTCACTTAGCTGGCATCAATTCTGTCAATCATTACAGCCCATATAAGGGGACGGTTTTGACAAAGTCGTGTTTTTTTTCCCCTAGGTTGCTGTGTGGGTGTTTGGCCAATTTTGTTCTTGGATTAACTTTCTGGGTTTCCAGAACACAGTGGTTTTCTGCTGTCAACTCCAGACACATCACCACTGCACCTATGGACAACACCTATTTCACATTTATCTCAACCTCTATTTGAGCTTTCCTATGCAAACACTGAATAATCTATTCTATATTGCTCGTTGGAGCCACTTCTCTAAATAGTCAATGAATATGGTCTTAGGCAAAAGTCATTGGAAATACTTAAATCTCCATTGTGCCATATGTTCCCACAGACCACACATCATGTCCACACACTTGTGTTTTTATGAAATGAGATGGGATACCTGTTAGATGAGTATATGTGGTTTTGAGATAATAGTGCTGCCCCAGTGGCTATGCATCATAGGGGTGGAGCTTTGATGAGAGTAGCCAGTTTTTTTTAAATTTTTTATTTTTAAAATTACAGATATACAATTAAAATGATTTTGTTGGTCAAACAGTGTCAGCACCCTCCCGCCACCAGTGCCCCTCCCCACCACACATCCCCGGTTCCCTCCCCTCCCCAGCCCTGCTCCTGGAGGTTCTTGATTTCTTTCCATTTCTCTCTCTTTCTCTTTTCCTTCCCCCGACCTGGATTACAGAACATATAAAGGGTTGTCTGTGTATCTTTTGCCTCTTTAATGCTCAGTTCTAGGTTGGCATTAGTACCCTCAACAATTGTTAGCACACTGTTCCATTTCTGTCTTACCTAGCCTCTGAGAGTAGCCAGTTTTGACCGTTGGTTATTCTCTGTAGAGGTTTTTAGCTTCTTGAGTTTGGGGAAGTAGCACATGGTCAGCACACAGGGTCGGTTTGGGGCTGTCAGCTGGTGGGGTGTGGCATGTGTGAGTAGCAGTTGGTGTGGAGTGAATTTGGAAGAAGTGAAGATTTGAATTCTGTAAACTGGGCTCATGGATCTTTGTTCATCGTCCAAAGGGGAGGTAAGTTCGTTGACTCCAAGTGTGAACAGAAAACCTGATAGACCACGATATAGTTGGGGACATGAGAGTGTCATTCTAAATGAAATGAGTCAGAGGGAGAGTGACAAATATAAAATAAATAGTCTTGGGGCTGGGGTGATAGCACAGTGGTAGGGCATTTGCCTTGCATGCAACTGACCCAGGTTCAAACCCCAGCATCCCATATAGTCCCCTGAGCACCACCAGGAGTACTTTTGAATGAAGAGCCAGGAGTAATGCCTGAGTGTCGCCGGGTATGACCCAAAAACCAAAAAAAAAAAAAAAAAAAACAGACTTGTTAGTGGGATATTAAAAAAAAACATAGAATGAAACAAATACACAAGGATGTTAGAAATAACTGCCAGGAGGAATGGTCCACTGTTTAAAGCTTGCCACAAGTGGTAGTGACGAGCATGACAGCTAGGATAGAGAAAGGACCACTATGGCAAAGACAGTTGAAAATGGTCACTCCGAACAAGAACTGAATGCTGAAAGTAGGTAAAGGAAAAACATAATAACCTTTCATTACCTGTATTTCAAACTAAAATGCACAAAAGAAAAGAGAGAGAGAGAGAGAGAGAGAGAGAGAGAAACAAGTGCCTGACATAGTTTGACTAGGTGGAGGGGTGAGGAGGGAAGCTGGACATAGGCGGTGGAAGTGCACACTGGTAAAGGCACAGTTGATGGCATTTTTAAATAACTGTAGAGGGAGAGAGATCGTGGCATCCCCCTCAAAAGGTCCCAAGGCCCCCAGGCTCAAGGGACCTCCTGTGGGTTTCATAGCCTTAACAGTACTTGGGTGTCAGGGGTGACTATGGCAGCAGAAGTCAGGGCCGAGGTGAGACCCTGCAGTACTCACAGTCCTTTAGTGCCTCTGACCTCTGTCATTTCCCTGACCCAAGGAAGGAAAAAAAGAGCAAGGCCAGAGGTTCCTGAACGTTACTCTTCAATGGTTACTTTTTGCTTCATGTTTGCTCTCTGCAGTTACCTCTCTCCTGGGACCTCTGGTTCTTTCCCAGCAGGTTCTCCTGCAGGCTGCTCTCTCTTTGGGTGATCTTTGAGGGCTTCTCTCGTCAGGGCCTCTCACTTCCTGATGTTCTCACTTCCTCTGTTCAGGGCTTCATGTTTCAGGTCCTCTTCCCGAACCTCTCCTTTCACGACCCTTTACTTTAGGTCCTTTCTGCTCAGGGCTTTCTCTTCAGAGCCTCTTTTCTCTGGACTCCTTGGCAATGTCCCTGTCTTTGTTTCCCTGTTACATGGTTTTGTCCTGTTGCTACTATTTCCCATTTCTCTAAATCCCTCACTGTTTCTCTGAGTTCCACCATTTTGTTCTGTTACTCTGTTGCCCTGCTGCACGTCTTCCTTTGCCACACTGCTGTGGCCCTGTAGCTTTGGTGCCAGCTATCGTACTCAGACTCAGGCCTTGTGGCTCTGGTGCAGGCCCTCTTGTCTAGGCACCAGGAGCAGCTTTTCCTCCCTGTTGCTGGCCATCCGGCTTAAGCACCAGGGCCCCATGGTCTAGGTGCTGGCCAGGCACCAGAGGCTGCTGCACTCTATGTCCAGAAACCCCCAGGATGTTCTCCTGGCCCCCTCTACTTATAGTCTCCGACCATGTTCGGAACCCGGCCTCAACAGTCTTCACAGACCTTTGAGAGTCCTGTACTGTCCCACATTCCACAATGGTAACTTGCATGACTGAAAACTAATTATGAACAACTTTATAACTGTATATCTCATAGTGTTTCAAGGAAAAAATATATATATATATGTATATATATCACTGTATCACTGTCTTCCCGTAGATCATCGATTTGCTTGAGCAGGCACCAGTAACGTCTCAATATGTCCTGTCACATGCGAGATAGCCCAAGGGCATCTGCCCAATCCAGGAACATAAAGAGCCTCAAACCATTCCACCAAATCATGGGAATGAGGTCTATAATTGTTACTGGTATTTGGCATGTCAAATACGACATGGGTAGCTTGCCAGGCTCTGCCGCTTTATAGGCTATTGATCCTTAAATAATCCTATAGCAACAAAATAAGTAGTTGTTATAAATGTCAAAAAAGTAAATAAAATGGATTATAAAATATTAAATTTTATTCCAGTCAGTCAAAAAATAGACAAAGGAAAATAAAAAATAAAAAGCCAAAGAATAAGAAGTTAGATTTCAAAACTAAAGATTTCAATGATGATAACATTAAATATAATCAGTCTAGATGACCAATTGAAAGAAATAAGCATGACTTTAAAAACAAAATTTAAAAATATATGCCTCGGGGCCGGAGCGATAGCCCAGCGGGTAGGGTGTTTGCCTTGCAATATCCTGTGCCAGCCAGGTTCTATCCCGGCATCCCATGTGGACCCCCAAGCACCTCCAGGAGTAATACCTGAGTGCAGAGCCAGAAGTAACCCCCTGAGCATCGCCGGGTGTGATGTATATGGCTTTTTAAAAATCCATATTATGCAGTCTTTTTGTTCCAGTACTATTTGGTGAATTAGTAGATGATCCTATTTAAGATAAACAGAACAAAACAAAAAAAAATGTATGCCCACCTATGTTTAATTGTACAGGTCACAAGAGTTACATAAAAATTACAGAGAATATGTAGAGCTCAAAGTAAACATTTATAAGATGCTGACAACAAAACTGGTACTCCAAGAAAAGGGTAGAGGGCAGAGAAAGTAAGTACTTTTGAATTATGGAAGGATATTGCACATAGATAATGGAGAAGTGTGGTATTCTTAAAGCATAAACATTTAAACCTTATAAATCAATGCAGGATCAATAAACTAAAAACAAAGAAATGCCTTCACCAAAAAAAAATTTAAGAAGAGGACTAACAATACTGTAAAAACAACTTTTTTTATATGATTTTGAGGCCTTGAGCCATTTTTAATATTATACCACTCACTGAAGATAGTAGGTTGGACATTAACTTGAGAAGAGTTATTACTATTAATCAAGTATGCCTACATAATAAAAATTTAATAAAAGCTTTGGACATTCATGCACCAATGGACTTCCCTGCTTAGAAATAGTCTATTATCATACATCAATGCACATGTAAGGTAATGTGTCTCTGGAGAAAATAAAGCTTCATGATTAGAATACCCTCATATATATAACAGTATGTCTGTCCTTTGGTGGGTTTTAATTTTCATTTCTTTACAATAATAAAATGTAATATTAAATATGCACTTAACTGAACTCTGATTCTTTATGGTGAATTTTCAACTTGAGATACTGAAAATCCTAAATTTGTAGCCAGTTGGACAGAAGTGTGGATGCCCTCTAGATTACTCCAGTATTTGGGGGTCAGACAATGGGCTTAGTCATGAAATTTGATCTATTCTGGGCAATCAGAAACCATTGAGTAACCTGAACATAATACTGACTTACTCATTTAAAGTCAATAGCAAAGATACAATCAATATGCAGAAGTTTAAATAAAGTCTGTAAAATAAATACAATTGATTTGATTTTATAATCATAATTAAATTTGAGATATGAGTGTATTATGTTAATGGATCATTCATTAATTATGAAGGAAATAGTTTTCATGGCAAAATATTTTCCTCTATATATCATTTAGAAATTCTAATTAAGTCAAATACGTTGTCATTGCCTCAGTGTTGATTACTGCTAATGGTTGAATAATAAATAGTATTGATTTTCAGTAGAATGCTGGCCAAAGAGCATAATAAATGTATAAAAATAGAGTAACAATTTACAACTGACATATAAGGCATATGTCAACAAATAAATGAAAAGATATAAATAGCAAATTCAGATATAGTGGTTATAGTAAAGTATGAATAAAATAGAATAAATAAAAATAAGCAGGCAAATAAAAAAAAGAGAGTAAATTGGGTGTTTGGTGAAGTGAAAAAGAAGACTTAATATGAAGGGCAGCAGTTGTTGTTTGGGAGATAAACTAGATGTTATGTTTTATAAATTGTTCCATCTTGGGGGGGGCCAGGGGGAGGGCGTTTTCGCGGGCCGTCCCCCCCGCGACCCCGGCATCCCATAGGTCCCCCGAGCACCGCCGGAGTATCCTGAGGCAGAGCCGGAACAACCCCTGAGAACGCGGGGGACCCAAAAAAAAAAAAAAAAAAGTAATTTGTTCCATCTTGCTTCCCATTACCAGGAGTAAAACACAATAAAGGATATTTGAAGGTCTAGTGATAGAGAATAGTGAAAATCAGAGTAGGCTAGTTATTAGCATATGTAACATGGACCAACTCTAATAAAACTTTACAAATTACCATAGCATAACCACCATCTAATTCCTAAATCTATCTTTTCAGCTGATATGACTTGGAAACAATGACAAGTTCTACATAGTGAGTAGGCTAAGTAGATAATGATGACAGAAAAGAATTGGCTGAGCTCAGAGAAAGACATAGAATCTGTGAATAAGCTATAGGATTTTAGAAGTGAGACTATCACTTGATCACTTGACATTTTGTTATTCATCGATTTGTTGAGCGAGCTCCAGTAACTTTTCCATTTGTCCCTGTCACGTGCCAGTGCTGCCCAATGGCATCTGCTTGCTCCAGGAATACAAAGAACCTGAAACCATTAGTTCAGGGTCTTGATGAAGAAATCTGACCATCTTGTAGGTGGGTGGCCCCGTGATCTTTTGATGTCGAGTGGGATCCAGGCAGTAATGGCTCTAGTCCAGCGATCTTCTCCAAATCACATTACAAGTCCAGCCCATCTGATTTTCGGCGCCTTGGCAAACGAGACAGCATCCCTGATTCTCGATCATCGACAATCAGAACTATGGATTCCTTCCATCGCTTGAGTGAGGCATGATATTCCAAGTATAGCTCTTTCACTATTCTCTTTGGGAGACCTGAATAGCATTTTCATCCTGCTTTCGTAGGGCCCAGGTCTCTGAGGCATATGAGACTACAGGGAGAATGGTGAAGTCGAAGAGATGTGGCCGGAGCAGGAGGTTCTTTGTCCTTTTTAGCTATTTCTTCGATGCTCTTGAAGACGTTCCATGCCGCTCTCTTCCTCCAGAACAGCCCAGATACTAGGTCGCTCATCATGTTTAGGTCTAGGTACACATAACTGCTGCATTCAGAGATGTTTGTTCCGTTCAGAATGAATGGAGCATCTGGAACTAGTTTTTTTTTCATGAACATTGTTTTTTTTGAGATTCAGCTTTAGACCTATCTTTCTACATACACAGTCGAAGTCAGACACATTTGTGCCACTTGGCTAATGTTTGGTGTTATTAGAACGATGTCATCAGCGAAGTGGAGATGGTGCAGTTGCCAACCATCTATCTATCTTCACTCCCATTACTTCCATTCTAATTGTCGCATGATGTTCTTGAGGGTGATGCTGGAGAGTTTCAGTGAAATGGTATCACCCTGCCGAACACACCTTTTTTCATCAATGATCACTTCCTTGTAGAATGGCGAGATCCTGGTGGTGAATCCATAATACAGCTCACGAAGGATCTTGATGTATTGGGTTTGAGTGCCCTGTTTGGCTAGGGCTTCAATAACCACGTTAGTCTCAACAGAATCAAAGGCTTCCTTTAAATCAATGAATGTTAGACAGAGCGGCATCTTGAAGTTCCTACAAACCTCAATGAGCATAGTTACCATGTGGATATGGTCGATTGTGCTGAATCCTTTTTGGAAGCCAGTTTTCACATGTTTGTCTTTCATCTAATGTTCTACCAATCCTGTTCAGGATGACTTGAGTGAACAGCTTATAGATGATGGACAACAGGAAGATCTGTTGTCCTGACCTATGTCACTGTCGCCACAAAATTCCAAACAGGATTGGACCACTGTCTCTGTTGTGCAAAATTCTACTTCATGGAATGGGGAAAAAGTGCTGCAAAGTTTAAGAAGAGAATTCGCAGAATGACCACCAACTGTGAGCTCTTTGGCACCATTGCAGCAGCATGGGAAGATGCCATCATAGACGACATCGATGAAGAATACAACTGACTGATTCAACACCTCCATGATTGTGCAAGGAATGCAGAGAGAGAGAAATCCACAAAATATTGCCTGTATTTGAAAACCTTTGAGCTCTTTCTCTAATGTGGCAAGGTGTAATCTCAGGCAACCATAAGCTAACATCCAAGCTCACAAAGCAGTGCAGAGAAGTGATAAAGAAAAACCTCAAGAGAGAAAAGCAGCAATACTGGCCCATGCAGCAGAAGCTGGGAAAAGCTATTGCAACACCCGCCTGTCCTTTGCCAACTATAAGACCAAGATGACTGTCCTCCGATGTCCTGATGGATCTATCACATCTTTCAGAAAGGCAATGGAGAAGATTATCCGTGACTTCTACTCGGATATCTTTTATAGCCAGTCCACCTGCCCACATACCATATTCCGCAGGATGGATATGCCGTTCCCAAAGTTCTCCCTTCTGAAATCCATCATGCCATTTAATCAGTAAAGAAGCAAATAGCACCCGGTCAAGACAAAAGTCAAACCCAAACACCTGAAGAATCTGCTGTTAGTACTCATCAATACACTGGCATGGCTCTTCACATGCTACGTGTCTGAATACAAAGTTCCTTCCCAATAAAAAGTAAGAATGTAACTATAGTAATTAAAACATATTCTTAGAGGTGCTGTGTTGCAGAACACCTGCCCAGAGCCTCTGCATGTGGCCTGGAGTTGCCTCTTGTAGGTCACATTGTAGATAGGAGGAGGACAGTTTGGATGTGGCAGTTTATCTGACCATATATTCTATACTGGTTCATATAAATATTCTCTCATGCTGCCACAATCATGGTGGTACTAGCTAGATCTTTTCAGTATATTTGCCTGGCCATGTTGAATCTCTAAATAGACCAGAGAGAAATACTGTTTATCTCCAAGCAAGCAACCATGGCTCTCTGATAACTCCAAGCTAATATACAGAACAACCATGGAGTAAAGACGAGAGTTTTGTGAAGACTTGGAGAAATATTACCTGGCTATAGAATATTCTTTGGTACAGATGCCTGCTTTTTGTACTCTAGATACAGTTCCTCTCAGAAGCCCCTCCCTACTTCAGGGGCACTTCCAAGACAGATCTTGGCTAGGCAACATTAACATCTCAAAGGGCCTAGGTGAGGTTCTGGGAGAAATTACCTGAGGGAATTTGACCCAGATGGCTTTCCATTTGAGTGGGAGGTCTGAGTTGTAGGGATATAAAACTAGTCTGCTTCCTCTCTCTCTCTCTCTCCTTCGTTTTCTCCCCTTTCTGCTGGCACCGCTTGGCTGTCTCTTCTCTGCAGGGCATTCACATGTGGTGGCAGCGATCTTGGCCTACACGTGGCTGGGGCCCAGCCAGGAACCCTAAGTTTGGGGTTTTTCCTATTGCTGATTAGTATGCCAGAACCTGTGTTAAGTAAAGCATTTTGAAACTGTGCCAGATTCTTGAGTCTTTCTCCATCTGCTGGCCGCTGATCCCCTGGGACAGAAGGGTATCCCTGACCCTGCTCCTGGATTTTGTGCAGGGTGCCTCAGCATTTCCTGCAGTACTGTACATCTAGAGGTGTAATAATAACATTTAGAATATTTAAAATTGTCATATGAAGGATAGCAATTTTATCTTTCCCAGTATTAACAATGTGAAAAGATTCTATTTTGTATGTCATCAATACTTCTCCACATAGTTTAGTACATAGCATAGAGGTACTATCTTATTTCATGTCTGCATAAACTACTATGCATTTTTACTGATTATATAGACTGACTCCGTATTTTGACAATTGTTTTGTAAAATAAGTTCATATTGTACCTTTTATTTTTATGCTCTTATATTCATTTTTGCTACTGTATTTTTCACTCCATTTTTTTCCAGTTGTTCTGGATGTTTGCTTCTCCTCTTTGGACTAAATTGATTTGTGAGATTACGTGGAAAGCTTATGATCATTTGACTGGAATAGTTTTTAGAAGTTTTTGTTATAGTTGGCTGTGGGGGATGCTGCTGGGTCCCCCGACAGTATCAGGACAGAAGTTCTCTTCTACCTCCGAGGACACCAGGGGAACAGATGAAAACTCATGAGTCTGGCGCAGTTCCAGAAAGGCTTTTAATAGTACAAAAGCTCTAATGCCACAATCCAATATAATGAAACAGCTCTAGCTCTGGTCAGAACTTAGACCACACAAGAGAGCCCAAGTCTCCGACCAAAGAGAAAGGATCTCACCCGAGAGAAGTCCTACCCAGAAGAAGGGAAAACAGGCGATGGGGCCTCAAGTCAGTCCTCTTATATACACCAAAGTAATCCTATCTGTGACAGGGAGGGTCATGTCAACAAAAAACCCTAAACAGATTGTAGAAGGGCAGTGCCACACCCCTATTACAGGTATAAACAATGGTTATGCCAAGGACTAATCCCTTCTACTTTCTACTGAGATTATCTCTTATGTAAAACACTGGAGAGAGAGGGGGCTGGTATAAAGTAATACATCTTAATTTCATGGGCTTCATGTAATCTAGATGGTACCCACAAGTTCCTTCTTATTTATTTCCTGCACCAGGGTGATTCTGAGTATCTTGTTCTTGTATACTGAAAGGGTCATATTTGCCTGCTTGAGAGAAAACTAGTATGATCCTTCCTATAGTCTTCCTATAGTCTCAATGTAGCCAGGGTGGCAGTCTCCTGATAAATTCTAACTGTCCCGTGAAAAGAGGAGCTCTGCCCAATCTAGAAAACATAGAAGTCTTAGTAGATGTATAATAAGTCAGAAGTTATTCAGAGTCAATGTGACTTCTGTAACTGTCACACCCTCTAGCAGAGTTTACATAGAAGAGAGATCTCATTAGAATGAACCTTGGCTTAAGAACATGTAAGTAGATTAAGCTTTGAGTGGGTAAAACAACAAAGCTTCCAAACTAGCTAAGCCTGTCATTCAACAGTTGTTTTCTTTATGTGGCCTTTTTTTTTTGGCTGACATGTAGATAAATAGATTCTATTTGATTGCAGTTACACAGTGATACAGGGAAAAATGGCACTTTCCCTCTTTTTATTAGCTTTACTATTTCTAAAAATTGCATTATTTGGTGTAATTTTGCAGCAAAGCAGAACAAAAAGTAATATAGTCATATAGGGAATTGAATGAAGCAACATATCTTGAAATATCCTACTACAACAATTTTGGTACATGAGGAATTTACTTACACAAGTAGTCTTATGTTTTTCAGTTAATGGCTTCAAAAATGATATAACTATTCTTCCATCGTAGCTACTCCTAGATGTTAAAGATTTTAATATTTTTATTCTGATTGTGTCTGTGTTCTATAAACTTAAAAGAAAGATCTACCATCTATCATCTATCACGATCTCACGATCCACGATCTTCCCGTTAATCATCTATTTGCTAGAGCGGGCACCAGTAATATCTCAATATGTCCTGTCACATGCTGTAGAGCCAAGGGCATCGGCTTGGTACAGGAACATAAAGAGCCTCAAACCATTATATTAGGTCATGAGAATGATCTAATATAATTGTTACTGGCATTTGGCATATCAAATACAACACGAGCAGCTTGCTAGGCTTGCCGTGCGAAGGAGGCATACTCTATAAACACCTTCAAATAAAGCCTTTATTGATGAACGCGCAGCCGCAAGCGGCCGCAGAGCCGGGCTGTGATGGGCTGGTCGGCTGGGTGGAGTTCTGATGAGAGGGAAGTCCAATGTGGAAAATGGCGGCGCCCATGGAGTGGGTGGGGGTCGTCTGGCTTGTTGTGAGGTTCTGCCGGGGGTGGTGGGCCAAGGCTGGAACCCCACCATGCCTCCGACTGCCTCATGAACGGCTGGGCACAGGGAGAGCAAGGAACCGCTCTGCCCCCATGTCTGAGAGTCTCTGGATCAGCATACCTGGGCCGGATTGAGGGAAGAAACTGCTCCAGGGTGGGTGTCGATGATCCGGGCTGTGATGGGCTGGTCGGCTGGGTGGAGTTCTGATGAGAGGGAAGTCCAATGTGGAAAAATGGCGGCGCCCATGGAGTGGGTGGGGTCGTCTGGCTTGTTGTGAGGTTCTGCCGGGGTGGTGGGCCAAGGCTGGAACCCACCATGCCTCCCGACTGCCTCATGAACGGCTGGGCACAGGGAGAGCAAGGAACCGCTCTGCCCCCATGTCTGAGAGTCTCTGGATCAGCATACCTGGGCGGATTGAGGAAGAAACTGCTCCAGGGTGGGTGTCGATGATCCGGGCTGTGATGGGCTGGTCGGCTGGGTGGAGTTCTGATGAGAGGGAAGTCCAATGTGGAAAATGGCGGCGCCCATGGAGTGGGTGGGGGTCGTCTGGCTTGTTGTGAGGTTCTGCCGGGGTGGTGGGCCAAGGCTGGAACCCACCATGCCTCCCGACTGCCTCATGAACGGCTGGGCACAGGGAGAGCAAGGAACCGCTCTGCCCCATGTCTGAGAGTCTCTGGAATCTATATAAATAAATATGGTATAGATGATAGATCTTCAGTCTAAGATAGATCTTAGACTGAAGATCTATCATCCCTACCATATTTATTTCTATATTTATATCTATTATTATTTATTATGAGGGGCTTAAGTACAATTATGAAGGATGAGATGTCCGTCATCTGCAGTATGCAAGCTGGAAGCCCAGGATAGCTGATGTTACAGTAATAGACCAAATCTAAGCTTGGGAAGCAAAGAGGTCAATGATAATATGTACTAGTACAAAATCTAAATGGCTGAAAATCAAAACCATAGTTTTTTGAGCTGTAGCTCAAGTATGTAGTATACTTTCCCCTGAAATTTGTTTTGTTCAGAACTTCAGTGGATGATTAAAGCTTAGTCACATTGATAAGGTGCACATATTCTTTACTCATTCTACCTATTAAAATGCTAATGTCTTCTGAGTCACTCTACAAGCACTCAGAAATAATGTTTACCAGCTATCTGGATATTTATTCAGCTCAGTCAAGTTGGTATACAAAATTATCCATAAGAATGATTATTCTATTCAAAAGTCCAGCTGGTTATTAATTGTGCTACTCAAATTATATTAGAGATTATGCTTAGACAGAATTTGACTAGAACAGAGTGAGAGAACGTTTGTATTTTTGGCAATGTTCTATAAAATTGTGATAACATTTGAATCAACTTCCAAAATATGTTTGCTCTGATGGTGTTGTGAAATAAAGAATAAACAAAACAATAAAACACCAGGTCTCTATTATATTCAAGGTGTCTGAGAATTTAGAACTGAGAAGCAATATTAAAATTTGTTATGTGTATATATACATATGCATATGTATATATACATATATGTATGTATATATGTATGTATATATGTATGTATATATGTATATGCATATGCCACTTGTATCATTTGTATCATTTGTCTTCCCATGTTCATTGATTTGCTCTAATGGGCTCCAGTAACATCTCCATATGTCCCTGTTGTGTGCTAGTGTAGCGCAAGGGCATCTGCTCACTCCAGGAACACAAAGAGCCTCAAACCATTTGTTCAGGTCATGAGAATCAAGTTTATAATTGTTACTGTTTTGGCATATCAGATACGACTGCGCTGGGCTCAGGTGACCCTGGCAGTGGGTCTAAAGAGCAACATTCCCAGGAAGGCCCTGAGTGCCTGACTGGGGTGAGTGCTGGCCCTGGGGAGGGAGGGGAGCAGATGCCTCAATTAGGGGCCTCTAGGCAGCTTCATGATTTGCTCTTGGGCTTTTGTAGAATTCCCTGCAAGATTGCCGACCTGTTCACAGTCTTTCTTCATGAAGTTCCATATTGTTTAATGCTCTGGACACAATTATGCAGTTTAGCATGCTTACCTTCACTTTTACTTATTTATGTTTCCTTGAACCAGAGACACATACACGGAGCAGAGATGCTACTGGCTCTCCCTGTGCTCGGCTGATCCTGAGGCATCCAGGAGGGAAGGAGTGTTCTAGTCCTGGCACTTCATTCCAATAGAGCCTTGCAAGAAGCCAGAGGAACCTCTGCATCATGAGGGCAGCCATTTTTAATATCTGGACTCCACAGCTTGTCAGAGCTCCACCCAAGAGAAAAGCTGATCTCTCCTCACTGTGCGTTCATCCATAACTGAATGAACTGAGAGCCTACCTACTACTGAGCGTATCCCACCAGCATGGCAGAGCCTGGTAAGCTACCCGTGTCATATTTGATATGCCAAAAATTTTGTTATATATATGTAATGAACACAAATGGGGCATTGTGACTATACCATTGAGTTTATAATGCTATGTATTTATTGACTTGATCATCAAATGAAGTTCAGGGACTAGAATACAAGTGGTGTAACCTGAAAGAAAAAATCTAGTTTGGACATAAACAGTTATCATGAAAGACAAGGTAGAGACTAATTCTGCTTTCAGTGATAAGTATTAGGTATGGATAAAGTGTAGGAATAATGAAAATAAGAATATCAGAGACAATTTGAGAGGTAGAATATACAATATTAAGCATATGAGAGGATATTATGATGGAGCTGGAGAGATAACAGGGTAGGTAATTATTTTGTCTTGAAGAATTAGGTCTTCCAACTGGCTCAATTTTCAGCAAACCCTCATTGTCCTCCAGGCTTTGCCAGGAACCATCCCTGAAATCAGAGATAGGTACAAGTCCTAAAAGCTTGAGCATTGCTGGGTGTAGTTTAAAAATAAAAAGGAAGGAAGGAAGGAAGGAAGGAAGGAAGGAAGGAAGGAAGGAAGGAAGGAAGGAAGGAAGGAAGGAAGGAAGGAAGGAAGGAAGGAAGGAAGGAAGGAAGGAAGGAAGGGAAGGAAGGGAAGGAAGGAAGGAAGGAAGGAAAGGAAGGAAGGAAGGAAGGAAGGAAAGGAGAGATGAATGAATGATTCACATTTTATAGTAGATTTGATTTCACTGAAACAAATTTTCCACAGCTAATTGTGGTTAGCACCAAACTGCACATCTTAAAACATTATAAAACCTTACTTCCTGTTTACACATACACAAGTGTTATTAAAATAGTTGAACAGAAACCAAGTGAGAAATAAAGGCTAAGAACTTTATCTTTGTCCATACGGCTGTACCCTCAGCAAGCTGTCAAAAGAAATGCTTCCTTGAAACCAAAGTCACCCAGGGGGCTAATCAGCTTAAACACATGACAAAAGTCATAGACTATTCCAAAGTGCTAACAACATTAACTAACAGTGATGCCTGCCAAGGAGTTGCACAGCATTGCCAACATAAAAAAGAATGGTTCCCTCTGCTGAGCTTTTTGGAATTCTTTTTTATTTTTCCCATTTCCTCTTTCATCTCAACTTGAAAAGATGGTAGTAGTGAGGAACTTGAGAAAACCCCATCTGGTGAGAAAGCCAAGTTCACAAAAGTTTGGCTTGTTGAAGTGCCAAGGAAAGATAACTAAAAGGCAAGTTGAATGTTTGGAAATATACTGATGCTTTTAAACTGTTTCCCCCAGACTCTCTACTTTCTATGTATTATTTTTTAACTTTGCATTCTATTATATTTCTGGCAGAGTAGGAATGAAGGACTTCACCAATTATTTAATAATCATTCACTGTATGATTTATAAGCTCTCTAACGTGCATATTAAAAAGGCCTTATCTAGTTTTAGTCCACTAATCTTTCTTTATCAAATTTTACCATGAAATTTGTAAAGAGAAAGTATGAGTTAATTGTGCACGAGTCATTAATCTGGAATTATTATTCCCCCATCTTGTGTCTCAATTCACCATTGTCACTGGTTAAAATTTATTTTATTTCCTATACTTCTCAATTGACAGAAATAGTGAAGTCATACACTTGTAATCTTGACTTTTCTGAACAAGACATTTTATTTGTGTAATTTTTTAGTTGTTCTTTTTGTAGCACATCATATTGAGATATCTAGGGCTTCTTCTAATACATTTTTCTTTTCACAAACCAAATCTATTAATGTAATTGTTAAAAGTTTGGATTTGAGAAAAACTTTCTGTCCTTTTTGATATAAAATTATATTAAGTTCATTTTTGTTAAATATTTGTGCATAGGGTTTTGATCTTACTATCTTCTCAATTATATCAGAAAACACAATCAAGTGGTCTCATGGTTCTGTGAGTTCTATGAACACCAGTTACTCATGTATTTTCTTTTCTTTTGTACAAAAGGTATTTGAGTATTCATGTACAGTTATGGGTGGAAATGTGACAGCAGGAACTAAAATAGAAAAAAATGACTTCTTTCATGGATCTTAGCAGTTGCAGGGAAAAGGAAATAATGAAATACAATATGTCAAATAGCTATGACTGTTTTAGAAGAAATGTACTATTGCCAGGAAAATTCAGAGTGAGGTTGTGATTTTTAAACAAGGGCTCAGAGGTCTCACTGAGAAAGTTCCTTGAACAAAATCCTTCAGGAGTTGAAAGATTAGCCGTGTAATTTCCAGTCACGGGCATGTCAGTCAGTAAATTCAAAGGCTGTGATGCAAGATAATATAATGGGGACGCCAGGGAGTCCTTTGGAGTACTGTGAAGGGAAGGAAGGAGAAAAGCAAAACAAACCAGAGGAAGAATAGTAGAAGAAAGGAGCTCACTGGGTAAAACTGTGTAGGACACGGGGAAGGACTGTGGTTTTTAATCTAAAGGAGAATACAAGGTAAGTATTTGAGCCTAATAAAGTAACATGATCAGATTTATGTGCTAAAGAATAATTCTGGCATCTAAGTAAATGACTTTGTCTTTTGTAAGGGAGAATGCAAGGAGAACAATTATGTTGATGACTGTGCTCCCTGACACATATTTTGATAATTTTTTTATTTTATGTATTTTAAGACAAAAAAACTCAAAAACAGTGTAACTACTTAGTATGTTGGGCTTAGAATCAAAAAGTCAGTGATGGAAATCATAATTTAATAGAAGAGTTATGATTTTTGACCTTGAATAAGTCAATTTAATTTTCCTAGTCTGGTTTCCTTTTGTTACATTTCTGTTTCAAAATTTTATTAGGAATTACCTAGATATGTGACTCATGTGGTAGATCACATGGTTTCCATGTATGAAGTCCTGAGTTTTTTCTGGGCACAACGTGTCTCTTGCTCTCGTTTTGGTTTTGGTAGCTCCAGAATATTGCTAGGAATGGTTCCAGCAAATGGATAAACACCAATATGATTATTACATGATCTTACACATATAAAGCCCCCCCACAAGTAATATACAATTAAAGTACATTGATTATTATTAATGGTACTGAAGTTTATTTTTATGTGTTTATGCCAAAGTTTACTAAGGCATCTTAGCAAATTATACTTTTATAATAGTGTGTATACTATTTAATTTTTACTAATTACTAAAAAAGAAAATTATGAACTTTAATTCAATCATAAATATTGCATGCTAATTGGATGTTGAAAACTTTAAAGGAGTTCTACTGAATTAAAGTTTTAAGAACAGGATACATCCTTCTCTATCAGTCAGTGGTCAATTACCATTTTCTAAGCTCTGTTTCTGCTTGAAAACAGTAACAATAAATTAATTCTGCAGCATTATTTTACCTATTTTCTGACAGTGGATAAATGTCAGTTTCACCCATTTAGCAGTTTGCCACCAAAGAAATCCATGAGTGGAAATAAGCATCTATGCAGGATTTTTTTTAAATATATAAGCATTCTATGCTTTTAGGAGCAAAAATTTATGCTCCAACTTGAGATACCATTTGAGAGAAGTAAAGTTTAGGTTCAAATTCCTGTATTTTCTAAAGCCATACAAATAGTAACAAGAGGCAGAGTGTCGGGGAGCTGCTGGGATCCCCAACAATACCAGGAAGAAAGTTCCCTTCTACCTCCGAAGCCGGCAGGGAATGGATAAAACTCAGAAATCTGGCGCAGTTTTAAGAGGCTTTACTATCACAGGCTCTGATACACAGTCCAAGAATAGGAAAAACCCCAGATTTTGGGTTCCTGGCTAGGCCCCAGACATGTGTAGGCCAAGATGGCTGCTACCACGTGTTGAAGCCTATCAGAGAACGGAGAGGATGGAAGAGCAAACGCCAAGGGAAGCCAAAATGGCATAAGGTCCTTCTTCTCTCCCCAGCTTATTTTATAGATAGAAATCCACCAAAACCTCCCAACCCGAAGCTGAGCTAGAAAGAGATGAAGTCAAGTAAACAACTCTATTGAAATGCAACACTTCAGGTGGGCCTTTTGGCTTTACTAGTGCCTGAGATGGTTGGAAACCTCCCTAGCTGAGCTAAGAGAGCCTGAAAGCTAAGTGTAGCTGGAGCTTAAAGCAGGCTATGTCACCCAACAGCAGAGCACTTGCCTTGTACCTGGTAGTCTGGACTTCAATCTCTATCACCCTATATGGTCCTCTGAGCCTGACCAGAAGTGATCCCTGAGCACAGAACCCTGAGGACCACCAAGTGTGATCTCCCCACAAAAAGAAATAAAATACTTTGTCTTTTAATTAAGATGAAGAAAATAATCTAAATAATCCAGAAAATATTTAAATGTTTAGAATTATCGAAAATGATTCAATATTCTGTCATTCTAATTTGTGATTATAGAGAATAAAATGATTATACATTCATTATAAGAAAAGGAAGGTCATGAACTTTACATTTAGTTCATGCTACTAGTAGTAAGTAGTTATTCATAATCATATTCAAAATAATATTGTAGCATTGAAACAATATTAAAAATAAAATACTGAAAAACCAAAGCTTGTTTTTCATTTTTAATGTAGAAAAAAGCCACAACTGTTGATGCAACTCTAGAATTAATGTTGATTACATAGCAAAGTTGCAACAATAAAATCAATAGATCGAGAATATCAATTCATGTTAACATTGTTATACCTGATTACATAATTGTTAAGTCTTTATCTAGGTATTGATTAAGCTGTTTGTTGCTTTAAGAGGTGTCTTTAGGGTCTATGGTCTGGGCCAAAGAGTTGATGTGGAGGCAGCTGTGGGAAATTTTTTTTGACTATCAGAGCTTCCGGAAATATGGTACACTGGGGAGAGGCTTCCCACCCTCACTAAAAAAAATCACCAAAGATCTCAGCCTGGGCACTAGGAACCTGAAATTATTTGCAGATTGGTAACTAACAGAGAATATTTGTAAAGAGGTGGAGTTACTTTGTGGTAGCTGTCGTGGTGGGGGTGAGGGTGCTTCTGATGGAACTTCGCTTAGTGAATTTTTCTGCCTGCCTCCCATGGACACGAGGGAGCAAAACTTTTCCATTTTGGGTACCATTTCTATTGGTATTTCTTCTATTTCAGTTGGGCACAATAAATTATGGGATGCCTGTTTTGAAAACTCAGCCTGCATTCTTTTTCTAGTCTTGAGTTTGACATCTCAGTTAAAAAAAAATAAAGCTAAATTAAGACGTAGAAGAAAGGCTGGGAAGAATAATAAAATTTACAGGTTTGTTTTGCCTAAAGGCATCATGAGAGAAACATTTAAGCATAAAAGCATATCTGGCTTATTAAAATCATAATTTGAGATAGTTCAGTACATTCTTTTTAGAACTTATGGAGTAATATAGGAAAACATAGTCTAGTTAAGTAGAAGCTGAAACAATGAGAATACCAATTATTAAAAGGAGGCATAGCTTTGTTCTATGTATAGTGGTATTTATAGTACAGAACAGTCAAATTCATTTTGTTGGGTTGCTACTGCCTTTTTTTGCTGCGTTAATTTGTTTAATTTTCTTTTATGCTGAATCACAACCATAAAGTAGAATAAAATATTACTTCATATTTTATAAGTATTAAATGAGATAACACATTACACCTTGATTTCCTCATTGTTTATGCCTGACTTTGTACTCAGGGTTCACTCCTGGTATACCAGGGACCACATGGGGTGCCAGAGATTAAATCCATCCTGTGCAAGGCAAGTGCCCTACTCACTCAGGTCCCTGTTTCTAAATCAGTCTTTCAGTGAGAAAGGTTTGCTAAATGGTATTACTTTCTCAGCTAGTGTTTATTTTAAACATGGGTTGAACACCCAATCTGTGTTACTATTCTTAAAATGACTAAAATGAACACTGTTGTTTGACGTTGACATGGAATTTGCAAAATACTTGTTCCATTTATATTTTTTGAGACCACATCGGACAGTGCTCAGGGCATACTTACTCCTACTTCTTCACTCAGGGACCTTTCCTGTCAGTTCTTAAGGAACCATACAGGGTACCAGGGATAAGATCTGGGTCTGTTATTTACAAGGCAAACTCCATACTGTCACTCCAGTGCACTATTTAATTGCATATTGATAAACAATGCTTCCCAAATTGATCACTTATTATGCTATGGAAACATAAAAGCAAATTTCTCATGGGTCTTTCTATCTAGAAGTAAGGGATAGTTCAGTTACAATTTTCTTTCTTATAAATATTGTGAAATGGCTAGTAATACAGACATTTATTTTTTATAAATCAATAGATAATTCAGTAAGAGAAGAAAACTATGCTTAAACATAGAAACCAATGTCTGAACAAAAGACGGATTGTGCTGAGGGAGTCACTGAGCAATTCTTGGGACAGTCAGAAGCAAAGTTGCAGTGTATTGTCTGGTCTCTGAGATTGCAGTTCTTTTTATTTATTTATTTTGTACACAAATTGGAAAGTTGAAATTTCTGAAAGGTAACAGAGTTTTGCTTTGTTTTCCTTTAAAATCATAGCATAAACAGAAATGAAGTATGAGGGTAGTGGTTCTAACAGATGCATTATTAAAAAAGAGCTCTAGTTTTGAGGTCTAATGTGCCAAAAATACAGTTTTGACATGTGTTTCATTTTAGTGAGATGCATAATCTCTGAGTCTCTTAATTATGTTTGAGAAATGTCTTGCTTATTTTAACTATCATTACCACGGGGATGAAATCAAGTATAATTTTCTGTTATTTAGGATGCAAAAATACTCTGAAATTTCAGTGGTACCAAGAGCTGAGTGGAAGGTCTGCTCTATGTAGTCATGATAGAATATCGCTGATACTGACCATTTTGTCTTATAGTTGAACGTTTTTTCCTTAGATAAAAGGTTCTGGTTGGCTGGATACCTGTTTCTGATGAGAATTTTCCTGTTAACTTCCTATACCACTTGATTAACTTGCCTGCAAGAAAGATATTATAATAGGGTTTCAGGTATGCTCACTTCTTTCTTTTAATTGAATCACTGTGAGATACAGTTACAAAGTTGTTCATAACTGAGCTTCAGTCACACATGTTCCAACATACACTTCTTCACCAGTGTACATTTCCAGTCACCAAAGTTCCCCATTTCCCTCCCATATGTCCACTTTTATTGCTGAATTACCTGAAGTTATGAGTTGTGGCTTTGGTGTGATTGACAGAACTCCCTCCTTAACAATGACCAGCAAAACACTGAATCGTACCTATAGCATGTCAGTAGGATGATAAATAGGGTTGTAATCAGCTGAGTTTTCACAGAGGGTCCCAACGTCAGTTTTAATCGTGCGTGTGCATGTGTGTAGTGTGTGTATGTGTGTGTCCTTGTGAAAAATGTGAAACAAAAGTTCTGGCCTCAGGAGGAATACTGTCCCAGAGAAATTTGGGTTAGGGGGTTAGGGTGTTACATAAATATTATATAAATATTGTTCATTTTTTTGATGCTACAAAAGGTGAAGTGATTTTTATAAAGCAATAGATAATTCAGTGAGAGAAGATTTTTATCCGTGCATTCATTAGGACCTAAATGACCTGGAAATGACAAAGATCATGTATCCTGAAGGAGCTCTCTCAAAACCAGTTAAAGAGAAACAACAAGCCTAGGTAATGTAGGAAAGTCCAAGTACTGTGCAATACTTGGTCTGCCACGGTAATAGGAAAGTCCACATATATTCTAATTGCAATATAAGGGTTGCCTGGGCTAAATTTTGGCTTCATATTATTTAGGTTGTAGCTCGATGTAATGACCTTTTTTTTCTTTCCTATTTTCTTTTTTCTTGATTTTGGAGGATGGTTCACACGTCATGGTGCTCACTGTTTACTGCTGACTCCGCATCAGGGTTCAATCCTGGTGGAGGTTTGGAACAACACGGTGCTGGAGATCAAACCCGGGTATGTCCCGAGTTAGGCAAGAAAACCAGCTCTTTCCCGTCCTATGCTTTATAGCAGCATGAAATTCATGACATTGTAATTAATAATATTTCTACATATTATATTTTCATCTTTTTGTCTTTGTGTTTAGAGCACAAAAAATTGTACTCAAGTATTATTTCTGAGTCTGTGCTCATGGTTCTTTCCTCAGTAACATTTTGTACCAGAAATCAAACCCAGGTCACCTGCTCTGCATGCTTCTTTGTTCATTGGACTATCTTCATGTGCCCTCATGTAATGCAAATATGAGTATATTATCAACTACTTACATTTTATTCTTTCAGACTACCACTTTTATTTATCTCTTAATAAAATGATCCCGCAAAGTTTACAGCTTACTAGTTGAAGATCCGACTAATACTATAGAGCTAGAACTGGGTTTTAAATTTAGATCCTCTTCAAATTTGTGTCCTTTATTCTTTATGTGTGGAGTAATTTGTTGGTCATTTTTAAGTGACAAAGTAGGTGAGCTTTTAAAAAATAGGATGCATGTATGCTTACTAAAGGATGCAGTGCTACTGAACATAATGAAGCTGCTAACTTGGACGTGTGGTGTGGCAGCTGCTCTGAAATGACGGTTATGATGACTGAAAGTTTTAGTTAAATGTGCAGTTTTTGCCATGGTAGGACTGCAGCACTCTGGTTAGACAATATTTCTACATAGAGAATGCTCATAGTTTTACTGCTTAGAAAGAGAATTCTTGGAATTTATTGTCGACCAGACTGCATCTTGTGTGAGACCTTTGGTTCCACACTTGATTGATTTGTATCTTCTTCAATACAGATAGAAAAATGAGGAAATAGCTAGAACTCACTGAAAATGAGATTTTGCATCAGGGTTGTGATTTTCTAAGTAAATATATTTTAAATAATTCATTGAAGCTAAGTGTGACTTAGAAATAATTTGGCAAGGATTAAACCTGTCCTATCACTTGATCACTTGAACCTGTCCTATGTTTTAAATAATATAGTATGTTTATAATATTATACATAACAGTATAAATGATCATATTCAGGTATGATAAATATGCACATTCAGATATATGTGTATACATTTAGAAACCATATTAGTTAAGGTCATGATTTTTTCACTACATCCACATGTTCCTAAAGTCAAATTATACTTTACATGCAGATAACTTAATTTGAAAAATGCATATCTGATTTTGTCATTCTTTTGCCTGTATTTTAAATTGAGCCAAAATACCTTGACAAATGGTTTCTACTTTTCCTTATCTTTCTCCATTCTTATCGATCAATAGAATTTCCCAGCCCCTTCTTCTTCCCTTTCCCATCATTCTGATTGTTTGGTCCTTTTAAAATTCTCCTTCTCTATTTGTCCTGCATCGGAAGAATTTTCTGTCCTTGTTCAATATAATATATATACTTCTACTAACCTTTTGAAGTCTATATCTTAAAAAATTCTTACTATATCATTAAAAAACTTTTCATAGATATAAATTTAAAATTTTGATATGATCACTTCATTAATATCTCTAATTCTTTTCTAGGTTTTAAAACCTTGTAAGAATTACATTTGAATTCCAGTGCTACTGAAAATGTAGTTAAAAACAGTGTGAATTAATGCAAGAATAGAATTCTGTGATGAATGAAAGAGAGCAGCTACCGGCCCCCAACCAGGGCAGGCCTACCTCATGGAAAGTTACCAATTTAGGGCCTAAGTGACATTTTCATCCTGAAGTAACCTTTCATCCTGCTATCTACAAAAGGCCCAGAACAAATTCCTGTTAGAGGTTAGAAGACCCCGCCAAGAACTTGCTATCTGGCCTGAATTGCCTGAATTGCATCCCTGCATGCGCCCTTAGCCATTGCTGACCTACAATCCCACGTGTCTAGCCGCACCAAATATAGAAAGAAGTATTGGGTGTGACCCGATTGGTAGAAGATGGTAACTTGTTACAAAGTGATTGGCTGCCTGCACGCAGACGTTGATGTAATATTTTAAACCTATTGGATGGTTATGCGTGGGCTTTTCTGTAGTGGCGGGAATTATCTCTTTTTTTTAACATTTTATTATACCACCGTGAGATATACAATTACAATGTTGTTCACGCTTGGGGGTTTCGGTCACACAGTGTTCCAGCACCCCACCCTCCACCAGTGCCCCTCAACCACCACCCATGTCCCCAATTCCCTCCCCTCCCACGTCCTGCCTAAATGGCAGGTTCTTTATCTCTCTCTCTCTCCCCTCTCTCTCTCCTCCTTCTCCCACACATTGTGGGTTACACTCACGCATACACTTAGAAGCCATCATTTGCATTTTTTGTCTGTATTTAATGCTCAGTTCTATGTTGGTATCAGACCTTTTGACATTTATTCACACATGTTCCCTTCTCTATCTTACCTAACCTCTGACTCCCACGCGCTTGTGGTAATTTCCACTTTTGGTAAGATCACCTGGTATATTTATGTCATGCAAAATAAATGCAGTCATTCTATGTCTCTCTCTTTCCTTCTGACTAATTTCACTCAACATGATTCTTTCCATGTCCATCCATTTATAGGCAAATTTCATAACTTCATTTTTCCTGACAGCTGCATAGTATTCCATTGTGTAGATGTACCACAGTTTCTTTATCCAGTCATCAGTTCTCGGGCATACTGGTTGTTTCCAGGTTCTGGCTATTGTGAATAGTGCTGCTATGAAAATAAAAGTGAGGATTGTGTTTCCGCTGTGTGTTTTTGGCTTCCCAGGGTATATTCCCAGGAGTGGTATGGCTGGGTCAAAGGGGAGCCCAATTTCTAGTCTTTGGAGGAATGTCCATATTGTTTTCCAGAAAGGTTGTACAAGTCGACATTCCCACCAACAGTGTATGAGAGTCCCCTTTTCCCCGCATCCACGCCAGCACTTGTTGCTTTTACCCTTTTGATATGGGCCATTCTCTGTGGTGTGAGGTGATATCTCATTGTTGTTTTGATTTGCATCTCTCTGATGATTAGTGATGATGAGCATTTTTTTCATATGCCTTTTGGCCATTTGAATTTCTTCCTTGTCAAAGTTTCTGTTCATCCCCTTCTCCCCATTTTCTAATGGGGTTGGCTGTTTTTTTTTCTTATATAGCTGTACCAGTGCCTGATATATCCTGGATATTAACCCCCTTATCAGATGGGTATTGGGTGAATATTCTTTCCCATTCTGTGGACTGTCTTTTCTATCTTGGTCACTGTTTTTCTTTCGAGGTGCAGAAGCTCTTCAATTTCATGTAGTCCCATATGTTTATATTTTCTTCTAGTTGCTTTGTTAATGGTGTTTCACCTTTGAAGATGTCTTTTAGCTTCAATGTCGTGGAGGGGTTTTTCCTATATTTTCTTCAACGTACTTTTATGGAATCAGGTCTGATATTGAGATCTTTTAATCCATTTTTGATCTGATTTTTGTGCAAGGTGTTAGACACAGGTCCAAATTCATTTTTTTACATGTAGCTGTCCAGTTTTCCCAGCACCACTTGTTAAAGAGGCTTTCCTTACTCCAGTTTGGACTCTTTTTGCACCTTTATCAAAGATTAACCGATTATGTCTTTGAGGGGTGGGTGTCAGGATACTTCAACTCTATTCCATAGGTCCACAGGTCTGTTTTTTATTCCAGTACCACGCTGTTTTAATTACTGCTGCTTTGTAGTACAGTTTGAGGTTGGGAAAGGTGATGCCTCCCATCTTCTTCTTCCCAAGGATTGCTTTAGCTATCCGTGGGGGTTTATTATTCCATACGAATTTCAGGAGTGTTTGGTCAATTTCTTTAAAGAATGTCATGGGAATCCTTATAGGAACCGCATTGAATCTGTACAAAGCTCTAGGGAGTATTTCCATCTTGACAATGTTAATTCTCCCCATCCATGAGCAGGGGAATGTGTTTCCATTTCCTCGTGTCCTCTTTTATTTCTTGAAGCAGTGTCTTGTAGTTCTCTTTGTATAGGTCCTTTACACCACTGGTTTAGCTTGATTCCTAGGTATTTGATTTTCCGTGGCACAATTGTGAATGGAATCGATTTCTTAATATCCCTTTCTTCTCTTTGCGTTATTTGTGTATAGGAAAGCCACCAGACTTTTGGGTATTGATTTTGTACCCTGCCACTCTGCTATACATATCTATTGTTTCTAAGAGTTTTGGGGTCGGGA
This sequence comes from Cryptotis parvus, assembly GCA_021461705.1. NCBI lineage: Eukaryota > Metazoa > Chordata > Mammalia > Eulipotyphla > Soricidae > Cryptotis > Cryptotis parvus. The sequence continues at coordinate 129,919 of JAJIBD010001905.1, forward strand.
AGTTTAGGGTTCTCTAGGTATAATATCATGTCATCTGCAAATAATGATAGCTTGA